>JAKSZT010038599.1:32611350-32663883 GCA_026826555.1 Tolypeutes matacus
TCCTTTTGGAATGTCATTATTGATTTATAATAGATGATGATTCTGGGTAAAATTGTTTTGTAAAGATTATCCACCCAACAATAGCACCAAGCAATACACCAAATATAAGGATTTAAGTCATCTCGAGTGTCTACAAGTTTTTATTTTACTCTATTTCTGTACAACTTGTAAAACTGTGTGAGTGACTTATGTAGGTCTAGTAAAAAGTTGGGAAAATACAGCCAAGAATTCTGAATAAATAGATTTACTGTGGTCTGTTTATAAATTGCTGTTTTCAAAGTACACACTGGCAAAATCAAGATTACAGACACGAAAGCCAGTTTATATATTGAGTGTATTTAGAAATAACCTTGAGTATATCAGTCTTCTAGGCTGTCTAATTTCCATTGATTTATTCCCAGCTTTGGTAGAAAACAAAACAAAACAAAACAAAACCAAGAAATAAATTTATGTTCTTATGTTTCATGCTATTATAAAGTTATCCTGTGAATTGTCCAAGAGTTTATACTCTTACGTTTCTCATGATGCTTCCTAGAAGTTTGACAAAGCATTTGCTTTGGATTATTAAAAAGGGAACTGACATAATATATTTCAGTTAAATAAACATTAACTTTTATCAATGCTATTTTAACAAATAAGAGAGAACTGATAAGCGTGCATGTGGGAATGCTTTTAACCCTGATATGAAGGAAACTATATTAGATCAATAAGCTACTGGGTAACATCCATTTCCCTCTCTTTCTGACAAATTGTGGAAGTTGACTTTCTCTTATTGTGTAGCCATTCCTCACCAATGTGAGTTAACATTGTTTCCACCCAATTGCCTTCATTCTGAAGGAGAGGCAGTTACCAGTCATAAGATATCCACATAACAGAATTTAAAGAAAGCCATACATATCTCCCTATCCTTTTCCATTGATCACAAATATCCATGTAGGGTATATTTAAACCTTCACACAAAAGAAAAAATTAGATATTAAACATTGTTCCTAACTAAATATATATGCATTACTTAAGTGCAGATATATTACTAAGTACCCAAATATTTCCATGTGAAACTGAGAACACTGACGAGCACCTGGTCATAAGTGAAAGGTAGCCTAGTGTGATTATTTGGGCAAGCACTGAACTTTTTCCTTAAATTGAATGGTAACATATATTCCTTCTTGTAAAAATATTTATATTTATATTTCTCATATTTATTAGCTGCTTTTCTAATATATCAGTGTGCTACCAAAGACACTTTTAATATTAATAAATATAAGTATACTTGAGAATTTTAATAATTAATTGTTTGTACTAAATGAATAAGCATGGTGTATATATCAACATTGGTTTTGTCAGAAAAAATCCACTACATGTATTACAGAAATAAGTGTTTGCATTAATTGGATGGAACTAGTGCAAAAATGGTCTGGAAGGTTGCAACTGAAGCATATGAGACACTGACATAGACTTTAGGTTGAAGCAGTAAAGCAGGAACCATAGTTTTAGAAAAGTCCAAGGAACAAAGCAGCTCACAACCACTTTGAGGCAGGAGAAAATGGACAGGTGTATGAATCCACCCATCTATCTTAAAACTTCAAAACACATGCACGTAGAGAGATCTGCTAAGCTGTCATCTCTTGTTATCATGAGTGAAAATCAGGAACTCAAGAAGTCTGCAGAGCCATCTTGCATGATCACACTAACCTTCAAAAATAATTATTTCCTTTTCCTTTCCATATTCCAATTATCTTCTGAGTGCCTCTTGGTGGCAACTCTAACTCAAAACATCCAGATAAAGAGATTCTGTGAAACAAATGCCAGGCTTCTTCTATGCATTGCATCCCTTTAACCTATATTTGACTTCCACCTAACTTGATGAAATCATCATGCCACAGAAGGAGTGTTTATCTGTCCCATGAGTACAGACATGTAATCTCATAGGCCTCTTTATATTTAGTGATTTTTATTCTCTTCTAGTCAATTCACAATCTCAGCAGAAACTAGCTCCAGTTAAACAACCATTTGACTTGTAAATATTATAAGAATACAATCATTTAAACTCTCTGAAAATTGTCCTACAGGCATATAGCAAATGAAAAAATTCAAGAAGAACTACTAAATCTCAACAGCAACAGTGTGGTATTTGAGGTAAGACATCTATCCTACCAAAGCCCTCACATTCCACATTATGGAAGTTCTTTCCTGGGCATATACAGCAAAAAGACAGGGGATCTTTGTGCTCCATTCTCCCTGTCTGGGAATAGAGTTTCCTCTTGACAAGAACATGGAAACATATCCTATGTTCATGAATCAGGAAACTGAATATGATGAAGATGGTAATAATGCCCAAGTTGATCTGCAGATTCATCACAAGCCCTATCAAAATCTCAGCTGGCATTTTTTTCCTAGAAATTGAGAACATGTTCACTAAATTCTTATGGAAATGCAAAGAACCTAGAATAACAAAATCAATCTTGAAAAATATGAATAAAATTGGAGGATTCACATTTCCTGATTTAAAAACTCACTACAAAGCTACAAAAATTATGACTTTGTAGGACTTGAATAGGATAGACATATAGATTAATTGAATAAAATTGTAAATCAAGAAATAATGCATTTGTCTATGGTTAATGGTTTTTGAAAAACATACAAGGGCAATAAAATGGAGGAAAGAATAACTTTTTAAACAAATGGTGCTAGGACAACTGGGTAATGGTAAAAGAATGCAGTTGGATTCCTACCTTACACTATATATGAAAATTAAATCAAAATAGATAAAAATCTAAAAGTAAAAAAACAATATAAAATTCTTAAAAGAGAATATATGAATACATTTTCTTAGATATGACAAATAAAGCACAAGCAACCAAAGAAAAATATAAATAAATTGGACTGCATCAAAATAAAAACTTCTGAAGAGTTCCAGCAGGGTGGCATCAGAATAGATCAGCAGAGATCATGTCTCTTTAAAAAAGCAGCAGAGGAAAAGCAGAAAGCTGTACAAAGCACCTGCTTTGATGTTCCGCACACCAGGAAATTGCTGCATGCAACATCCAGGAGGTAGGGACAGAGAGACAAAGAGGTTGAAATGAAAACTCTGAGTAAAACACCCCCATGGCAGGGAACAGCACTCATTCCCCATCCTCAAGGCCTTGGTAAAACCTATGTCTGACTGCCCCTGACTGAGAGGGAAGCACATTTTCTCCTCCCTAGGAAGAGGGATGGTGTGACAGAGGGCTGAGTGTGAACTCTGCTTGTGGAGTTTAAACTGGGCCAGGCTTTGAATTGCACCTCTATCCCACACAGAAACACCATCTGGTGGACAATGAAAGAGACACCTCCATGGAAAGGTTTGTCAAAGTGCTCCTTCTGCTGGCAGATAGGGAAAATGAAGGAAAATGTGGCTTTTTGCCATCTTTCCTGTCCCTATGAACAACCCTCTTAAATATGGTCTGCACCTCATTAGTGGGTCCCTGGTTCTGATTCCATAGCTTATACATGGGCAATTTTAAAATCTAGACAAAGTTGCATCATGAACCAAAGAAGAACTGTAAAAAAATCTACTTTAAAATCCCAGGCAAAAGAGAACAACTGGCCATCACAGTAAACACACCAACGTAATCAGATGCCTAGACAACAGCATAAAATTACAAGCCATGCTAAGAAATAGGAAGATATGGCTCAGTGAAAGGAAAAAAAAGAAAATCCTGATGAGACACAGTATTTAAAACAATTAATTTAGAATGTTCTAACAAATTTCCTGAAATAATTCAAGAGTTGAAGGAAAGTATGGCTAAAAAGATAAAGAATGTAAACAAGACAAAGGGTGAGCATAAAGGAGAATTCAAAAGTTTGTAAAGGAAAATAACAGTTCTTATGGGAATGAAAGATATAATGGATGAGACTGAAAATACATTAAGGACATACAACAGCAGATTTAAAATGGCAGATGAATTAATCAGTGAATTAGAAGACAGAGTAACTGCACTTGTAAAGACTGAAGAACAGACAGAGAAAAGAATGGAAAAATTTGAACCGGGTCTCAGGGAATTGAATGACAACAGCATGAAGCACACAAACATATGCATTACAGGTGTCCTGGAAGATGAAGTGAAGAATAAAGGGATAGAAAGAATATTTGGGGAAATAGTGGCTGAAAAATTCCCAACTTTTATGAAAAACATAAACATGAGTATCTTAGAAGGGCAAAGTACTCTAAGCAGAATAAATCTGAATAGACCTACTCTGAGACACATACTATTCAGAATGTCAAGTGCCAGAGATAGAGAATTCTGAAAACAGCAAGAGAAAAGTGATCCATAACATACAAGACATGGCCAATAAGGCTTGGTGCAGATTTCCCCTCAGATATCATGAAGTCCAGAGGGCAATGATAAGGTATATTTTTGATACTTAAAGAAAAAAATTGCCATCCAAGAGTTCTTTATCCAGCAAAACTGCACTTCAAAAATGAGGGTGAGTATAAAATTTTCACAAATAAAGAGAAACTGACAGACTTCATTACCAAGAGACCAGTTCTACAAGTAATATTAAAGGAAGTGCTACAACCTGTCCCTTACAGTCTTGCTGAAAGGCATGTCCTCTGGACATTCCTGGGGTAGGTGAACAGGTCTTACATGGTAAATCAATTCTAAAATTCCAATCTCTTAGAGCCTTTGGATTCCCTCATCTACAGTATTCCAAATCAGTTCTGATATTTCTACTTCAGGTAATATTGGCAATCTTTTGATACATGTTTCATCCAGCCACCTGAAAAACTGTTAGAGCCTTTTCTAGCCCCTTGAGTTTCAACATTGAATCCAAAAACTCTGCTTATTGGGCCTATATCAATAAATTTAGACTGATCCAATGCTATATTCTTTCCACCATTATCCCATCATTAAAATCCATTCCTACACATATTCCCCTGATTTCTGTCTATATAAATTGGAAAACTCATGTATTTTAATTGGAGTATAAGCTACTTCCTCATAGGACACACTTTGTACTTCATCTTTGGGGGCTTGTGACCTTATTCTACTTATAGTCTGGAGGAAATGAAAAGCATTAGAAGTGTCTTACAAGCCATTACCTCAGGAAATTGTGTTGCAGTTTCATCTGGTGAGACAGGATTAATCTCTAAAAGTGGGGGTTGGATAGCAGACTCCTTGGAGCTGACTGAAGGTCAAGTTGCAGACTTCTTCAGCCCAGCTGGAGGACAGGTGGCTGTTTTTCTCAGTGCATACCATTACAGGTTAATCTGGAAAAGTGTCTGAAGAATTTAGGGTTTCAATGTCCTAACTGCCATCATCGTCAACACATATGCCTCCATTACAATCCTCAGGATTTCACTCCTTTCAAATCAATACCCTCCCTTCAACAGCAGAAACCCTTCAAAGCCGAAATTTTACTCTCTGTTGCAACTCTCCTACTCACACAAAGAAACTCCAGGTCTGGCTTTCAGAGATCTCAAGTCTGTTGCTGCATGAAACAAGATTTTCTTTCAGGGCACCCATAGAAACTTTCACACCATTCATGTGTAACTTAAGTTGCAAATTTGAAGTCTTCATCTTATCCCTTTCTTTTATAAGTATATCTGGCATATTTAGGAACAAGCAGCAAATATCATTGTAACTTTTAAGTCCACAAAACTCTTTTAAGGTGACAAAATCACTCTCACTCAGACTTGTGTCCTATAAGCATGAAAGCAGTTGTATCCAGTGGTGATATTTTGCATATTTCTATTGCCAATTCATGCTGTGGATGATCATGGGTATCTTGATTATTGCAACAGAGTCATTAATGTCTTTGGATATAATCAGAGTACCAGCACAAGCTCCAGAACCAATTCAGAAATCCCATTTTTATTATTCTGTTTCTAAAGAATCACCCCACTTCTGGTACCAAGGTGTATAAGTCAGGGTACACTAGGGAAACAGAACTAAAAGGAGATATCTGTAAATAGTATGAGATTTTATAAAATGTCTCATATGATGATGTGGATGCATGAGTCTAAATTCTGTAGGACAGGCTTTAAGACAGGAACTCTTATTATGTAGTTCCTCAAAGATTTTCCCAGGAGATGCTGGCTGTATGAATAGAGATGGGTATTCTTTCTTTGAATGCTGAAATCACCTCTCCTTTTAAGGACTTCAACTGATTGGATGAGACTCCACTCATTGTTGAAGGCAATCTTCTCAGTTTATTGTAGTTGTAATCAGCCATAGATGCAATTAACTCACTGATGTTTAAATTCCACAAAATGTCCTTGCATTACATTTAGCCCAGTGGTTGCCTGACCAAACAACTGGGCACCAATATTAGCCTAAGTATCACAGGGTATCATAGAATATTCTTTTATAAAGATCACAAAAAAGTTCTTTTTATCTTAATTTATTTGGGTTCTGGGAGTAAGAAAATAAAGGAAAGGTTTTCTTTACAAGTCCTAGAATAAATGTTCCCTTCCTAATTTAAAAATATTTTATTGACACCAAAATGTTCTTTGGCTTACCTATTTCTCTTTCTGTTTTTTTTTTTTTTTTAATGTCAGAAATGAAGACAAAGCTATTCAGTGTCATAGATTGTCTCGAGTCCCTTAATGACCATACTCTATGCTGGGAAAATTCTGCTGGATCCCATCTTTCTCTGTGGAGCCCAAGAGAGGGCCCTAGCAATGGTTAATGTATTATGGTTACAAACTTAGATCATGTGGTATTTTCTTTCTCTCTATTCCTTGTTTCTCTGAATTTGAAAAACATATATATGCCAGAAGAATCCAAAGATCACTTGTAATAAATCTCCTTAGACCAGGTATAGGGCAGCATATGTCCCTCCTCCAGGATGCACAGCACCTAGATATCTTTTAACCTCCATTTCTGGTTATAATACACAATCATGCATTATAATGTTTACTTTTAGTCACTGTCATGATAGAGATTAACATTTGTATTTTCTAAATAGATAGTCAGAAGACTTTAGGTTACTAGACGTTATTCTATTGAATCAGAAATCTATTCTTATAAAGTGAGTGGACTGGCATCTGAGTAAATGTAGGCTCTGCCTTTCCAAACCTAGGGAGAAAGAAATGGGTGTGGAGGGTTTTCTTGCTCTTACATTTCTTAATAAGTGTTCTTACTTTCTTATACTAGATGTAGAATATGTGTCAATCCTCTTTATTGGTCGGACTGTTTTGTTAATATTGTGTTAGGTGGTAATTATTCCCATTTTGATGCATAACTCAGACTCTTGCTGTTGCTGGGTAAAGTTTCTAGTTGTTTTTGTTTTTGCACGTTTTCAGGGGTATTTTAAGGGAAACAATTCAAACAACAGTGCTTGCAAAATGTTTAGTCCTGAAGACCCCCTGAAGTTTTTGACAAGCTAACATTTGTGCTTGTGACAGGTTTCCACAATTTCAATGTAAGTCCATCTGTCCATTGCCACAAAAGTTATTGTGCAGAGTAGCAATAAAAAAGCAAACATATGAAAGCAGGTTTATTAAACAGCACAACACTAGGAACCATATGCTCCCTAGAAAAAATAACATTAGCTATCCCAGAAGTGTTTATAATTTTAAAGAGGAAGTCTAATGACAGAGAGTGAATACTAATTTTTATTTCCTGCAGTAGAAGGGAGGTATTTTTAGGTTGTAGCTTTCCACAATACCCCCTTTCTTTGTCTAAACATAGTGTTGTCACTGAGTTTAAGCACTACTTAGGAAAGCAAATCTCTTGACAATGAAAATTTATTTTATCTTTTGATGGTATAGCAAAATGAACTTTCCAGAGAGCAGAGAACTTCTGACTAAATGCAACTCTTGACTGAGATTTTCTTTTGATATGTAACTGGAGAAATTAACTTTATCATTGCATTTTATCACTTGCAAAATGAGTATATTATCCACTTGTAAATTTGTTTTTGAAACTAAAATAAATCACAGACAATTTTGAATATTTTCAATATCAAATGTAGTCATTAAATAGGTAGCTTTAATAGTGGTAGAAACATATTAATGGCAATAATAATTTTTAGTATATCATTCATTAAATTAAAATTAGCAATTATGTTAGATCTATCTATTCTCTAAAAAAATAGACTCTTATAGATAAGCATTTTTGTTGTAAACACTATAGGCCATTATTTTTACCATTATGTATAGTTCCTAAGATAACTGTAAGCATTTAAATAAAATTACGACTTGAAGAATTTCTGAAGATTATATTTTTCCACTTATTTCTAAATCATAGAGTATCATATTGAAGTTGTAAATAATAAATTAACTTTGAAAGATAATTTGTAAAAGTAATATTATATTAAAAATATTGTTTTCTATACTCTCTTACTACTGTGCTTATATTCAATGAATATTTGAAAAATGATTCTATTAATTTTCTTAATTTTAATTATAACCAGTCACCCAAAAAGGAAAACTTTTCCATGTGAGGAGTTGATAGATATATTTAGATAAGGAAAAGAAGTGTTTCTTTGAAAGAAAACACAGAAATAGAATATGTTTTCTATAAGTAAAGAAATTGGAAGTTGTTTTAGTAAGCATGATTATGTTACTTAGTACATATAGAGTTAAATAGTTTCTAAAACAAATGAAAAACTAAAAGGCAGACTAAATATTCTGTTGCTGTCACTGTCAAGCACAAATTATAATTACTGGTAATAGGCCTTGAGTCATTAGATAAAGTAGATGGAACTGAGCATATTTGAGATTATTTTGATCTTTAGAAAACTATTAAACATGTAAATAAATTCAGTGTGCTTACTTTGACTTTAGTAAAATTAATTTACAACTTGAATAACAAACACACCCAAATATATATTTAACCATAGAATATATATTAATACTTTGATTATTTAGTTCAAGGGTGGCCAACTATAGTTCATGGGTCCAATCCAGCCACCCTGATTTTGTAAATAGAGCTTTATTGGAACAAAAACACATCTACGCATTTAAATATTTTTCTATGGCTGTATTTTGGCTGCAGTATTAAGAGTTGACTATTTGTGTCAGAAACTGCATGGCCCATTAAATCTAAAATATTTACTACCCTGCCTTTTTCTGAAAAGTTTGTTGAATCTTGATTTAGGGTAGTAACAAAACACAGAAAAAACTCAAAATTATTTACTATTGGCAAAAATATGCCTGAGTTAGGATATTAGCATGTAAACTTTGAATATCTGATTCAATAAAAAGCCTTTATATATATCTAAAGCAATAAAAATATTCAAAAGTTTCGTCATAAT
The DNA here is from genome assembly GCA_026826555.1 of Tolypeutes matacus. Taxonomy (NCBI): domain Eukaryota; kingdom Metazoa; phylum Chordata; class Mammalia; order Cingulata; family Chlamyphoridae; genus Tolypeutes; species Tolypeutes matacus. The sequence goes on from JAKSZT010038599.1 coordinate 32,620,594, forward strand.
AATTATACTTTTGAAATACTATCACAAGAAAAAAATCTTGATATATATAAAAGGCAGTGTTCATTATATTTATGGAAAGGTAAGAACAAAACCCAACAATTGTGTTATTGTTTATACTCTACATGGAATGGTATGTAGCCATTATGAATTATACCTTGTAAGAATATGTAATAAAATCAAAGTATATTATTAACTAAAACGCATTATATACAATTTTTTTTTGTATTCAATGATTTAATCTATAGAAACAAAATAGAATAAAATGATTATGGCACTTCTGAGATTAGTAAAACTATGGATGATTTTTATTTTATTTATTTTCCAAAAGTTCTGTTATATACTTAATACTGTCTTTTAAATGAAAGAGGCAAGTATCATTATGACCTCAGTTTTAATCTCTAGCTAAATACATATTGAATATATTGACATTTTGGCCATATTACATTTAATATCACCAAATCTGGTGTCAAAAAATAATACATTTATATAGCAACCAGTTAACTCTTCCAATACAATATGTAACTTTCTGGAAAGTACTTGTCAAATAGTTTTTCATCCTTCCCGTTACCATTTCAGCAAAATTAGCTTATTTTTATTAAAACTAATTTATTTTTATTTTATTTTATTTTACATCATATATAATTATTTATTAACCAAAATACTATTTATACCAGTATCTTAATCCAGAAAATAAATCTTTCTTAAATATAACTGCTACTCAAAACTTATGCTGATTATTTTCCAAAGCAGTGATCTTTGACAATTATAAAAGATGAATATAGTATATATATCCACAAGATTTTCAGTTTCTTGTCTATGACATCAGAATATTTCAAGACGTGATTCATGTGTTCCCAGGCTTCTGAGTGGATAATGATGAGACTTTGTAAGCTCCAATCATGACTCAGAAAAATGCAGGTGATAGATGGCATAGAAGTCACTATTATTACCCACTCTCTGAAGGTTACTAATGTCTGTAAATCCTATTTATTGTTAGGGGACACGTGGGATATGGTTTTGTCTCCAGAAAAACTGGATTCATGCCTTTTTGTCAAAATCCGTATTTGCTGTTTGGTTCTATAATTCAGAATGTAATTACTGCTTTTTTTCCTTCCTTGTGGCCTGAAAATAATTAATGTGTAAGAGGAACTTATGGCTCTTTATAAATCAAAGAAACAGTATTATAGCTCCAAATTTCAAGATATCTACTACTTTCAGCTACGTCTTAAAATTTTTGAGAGGGATTTTAAAATCTGTGATTTTGCGAGGGGAAATTTTTAATTGAGAATGTACAAGCTCACAGTAGAAATAAGCATTCTTTAATTTACCACCAGTTAAATGGGCACTTACAAATATAAAGCAAATAATTAAATATAATTTAAAAATATATACTGTTTCTGTTATTTACCTACGAAACTGCTTCTTTGCTATGAACTTGAAAAAAGACCTTGAAGTTACTCTCTGAATTTGCTTCAGTCTTGTTTTTTTTCCTTTTAACCTGTGCTATAAGCTTTCAGCTTCTTCTTCCAATGACATAGGCCAAACTGGAACCTTTTCTAGATCAAATCTGACCTGTTAGGAAATTGCGAAGTTTTCATACTCCTTTGTTTAAAATTTCATAGCACTGAGCTCTTAAGTGCACTTATTTTGCCCTAATAAGAAAGACTCAACTGCATCTCTGTGATACTTGCAAAGCTGTCGACATTGATAACTGTTACTGAAGAATTCTAACTAAAACAGAAATGATAAATTTGTAAATGTATGCATTAGAAATAATGCATATTTCTATATGCATATATGTTTAAGAAATATTTTTTTTGGCTTCTACAGATTATAGAAGAAAATTATCTGTGATAAAATAGCCCTACACAATTTGTATACATTAAATAGATTTTGAAAAGATATTAATTTATTAGTATATTTTTAACTTATATTTTACTAAAGCCATGAGTAAAATTACATATATTGAATATATATATGTGTTATAAGTGGATACACTTTATTTTATTGACAATAAAAATGGAAATATATTAATTTTCCCAATATTATATTAAATGTGCAGTATACATTATTTACAACCTCTTTCTCCTTAAATGCATATTTAAGTTGAGTCTAGTTATGACACATAGTTTTTCCATTTTTGTGTGTTATAGTTGTATTACTGTTTTGGGAAAAAAATAGATTATTCCTTGAAAAAAATAAATATCAACTTTCGAAAATGGAAAAAATATGTAATAATTTTTAGAATGTCCCTTAAATACTCCACACACTTTATTAAATGTGTTGAAAAAATTTCATATAATTGGTTAAAATCAGGAAAATATAGGAAATACATTGAAAAGGGCTGCTGTTCTGTATAAATATACAAAAGAGAATATTGTAGAATAAATCTAAACCGATTTAGCTACAGTCCAAATCCATTCATAAGTTGGGTAGCATGTCAATGAAACTGAAAATGGATTTATAAAAACACATCTCATTCACATATTAGGGATGTGCTCAAAGAAAATTGCAAACTCTTGATTATTATTAATTGGATTTGTTTAAAGAGAGACTTAACAAAATATTCTAATTTGTTGATACTGTACTTACTTGGATAAATTCTAATCACCTACTGTTAATTTATCATTGTAGATTTATAAATATATAAACATAGTATATTGAAAAGTATAAAAATTCTACAATGGAGAATTTCTTTCCTATATGTCTCATGTCTGAGCATTTAATATACTGAACTATTCCTTTGAGTGTGCAGTAATGGCTTTATTTTTAAATAAAAATAAAATCACTGAAATAACTACTTCAGGGATTTTTTCCACTCCTCAAAATATATATTTCTCTTCCAAATTCTCTATATTTTATTGATAATAACTACTTTTCTTCTCAAAGTCACTATAAAACTTTATTCATTGTGCAGAAGTACTCTTTTAGATGGAAATCATATATAGGTAAATATTCCTGTGACAGATTAAATTATGTATCCCAGCACTCACATGTTCTTCATCTTAATCCTTGCATCTGTGAGTGTGATGAATGCATTTATAAACAGGACCTTTTGAAGATGTTATTTTTATTTCAGGTGTGGCCAAGTTGAATATCAGTGGGACTTAATCTCTATTTCTGGAAGGCTTATAAAGAGAAGAAACCAGAAGCAAGAGTCAGTGAATTCCAGATGCAAGAGCCAGAAACATGGAGCCAGCAGAAACCAGAAGAGAAATTGTAAGGGGAAAGAGAGTGCCATGTGACAAGAGGCAGCCATGGAAGCCAAGTAACCTCAAGTACTGTGGCAAGCCAGCATCAGATCTTCACAGCGTGAAAGCACAGCCTTGTTGACACTTGATTTTAGACTTCTGGCTTCCAAAATCATGAGACAATAAATACTTTTTCTTTAAGCCAACCATTGTGTGGTATTTGCCATAGCAGCCTGGTAAACTAAGAAAATACCCAATTACTTTCCTTAAACATGAAAATTCTAAACACTATATTTTCATTATTTCTTTTAGTCATGACCTTTAATAAGGTAAGCTAATTCTTATATTCAAATCATCACATATTTCATTGTTGGAATGCAACAAGAGCATAATGAGTGCTAGCAGCATTGAACATGAAGTGCATGTTCCAGGCCCTGGTTATGTGAATTTTACCTAATTTTGTTTAATCCTCACAATAATAAATAATAAATAATAAATAAATATCCACATTCTTGTTTCCCAGATTGTAAAACTGAGGATTTAAGAGAAAAGTTACTTGAACAGGTCTCTATAATTTGTTAATTTGTGATGCTGAAATGCCAGTGAATATATAATTTTGTTTTACAGAACTATGTGTATTTTAATGGAAGTAATGTAAATGGTGTATTTTAATGGAAGTAATGTAAATGGGCAGTTGTAGATCTTTTTAAAAAAAGCAAAAATAAAAACACAAAAAACAAAAACAAAGATAAAAGATCAAATAAGCAAATTTTCAGATATGGAGCAGATATAAATTCTAGTACATTGTCCTAAAAGATTAAAAAAAAAAAAAAAAGGACTCTCTAAAGTAAACAGGATGATATTTTTCTTTGGGTGCCATAACTTTCCTGTTAACTTGTCAGTCTTAATAAGGAGGAATGTGTAAAAATTTCTCTTCATGACACTGAAACATTACTCCAAACTGGAACAACATCAAATTGAGGAGAAAACAGTTTTACAAAGAACTCAAGATAAGATCAGAAACTATAATGATAGTAATGCTTTAGATTTAATGAAAAAACTTGCATGTAACAGGGTGTTAAAGCTCCAAGAAACAAGCAGAAATTTTCTTTAAGGCCCAGGGGTATCACATTTTCCAGAACACTTATTCTCTAGTTAACTGTAATCTCCATAAACTTTTTGTTTGTTTGCCATTGGCATAATAATTCAGAAATACTATGCATTGGATTAAACTCTGGGTACAAAAAATAATTTCTTTTACATGCCAATGTTATTACAAATGAGTAAAAATTAATTTAAAAAATATATGTTTTACACAAAATTGACAAAGGAATAATAGATATTTTGGAAAGATCGCTATACTTTATTAATCCAATGTACTTGTAAATTATATAACTGATATAAATATTTTAAAGACTAATTGGTATTAATTAAAATTGTACCTAGATTCTCAAAGATTCTGAATAAGTTAAGTTTTCCTAAATAATTATTTTTACACTTGTATGGTCAAGATATTGCTTCTGGAATTATCTGCTAATAAATTTCAAAAGCGTGTTATAATTGAAACTATATTTAAGGTTTCTCTTTTAGACTAATATATCTGTACTATTTTTAAAAGGGCATTTCACAAAATCTTCATATGAAATTGGCTAAATAAAAACCATCATTTACCTTAAAATTATACATCAATAAGTTGTCCCACATGATATATGAACATTTTGGCCAGATAAAATCCATTCTCAATCATCTCATTAACAAAACAAAAAAAAAATAAATAAAAACAAATAACATCATGTACTAATGATGATGCAATAAAATGGACTCTATAAAAATGCTAGAAAAAAATAGAATTTTATATCTATTATTCAAATGCAATGTCAGTACATATTACAACAAAATTATCATATTACAGGATATAATAGCTTATGACATTCCAAATCTGTTACTGAAAACAAGAAATTTGGTTAAAATTTTAAATCTTCATTTTAAGAAATGGGACAACTATTGAACCAATGAGTATTAAAACAGGAAATACTTAAATAAGGGAGAATAAAGGAAATTTTGCATAAATTTCTTCAGCCATTTTTTTTTTCTACGGAAATTTGCCTAACCTGGGCAAATGAAAGAGGTTACAAAATTTGCATTTTGCTTGGTAATGGGCTGCTATTGGATAACATTCAAACCAACAGAACTTTTGTCAGTCTTGTATGCCAGAGTAAAGAAATTGATTACTTGCTAGGTCCTAAACCTACAGCACAATTCCCCTAAAGAAATCTGCTAGTCTCTGAAGATACTAAATTTAGGAGCCAAACAGCTAAGCAAATAAAATACCTCTGAAAGATAGACTAAATATTTCATCAAACTATGGAAATGAGAAGAAAAAAGCATAGTGTTAGGATCTTGCTTGGGGACAATAAGGGCTCCAGAGAACCAGATTTTAGTTTAAACATTATAATGGTTATAATAGAAAATATATTCACAACCTTAAGGTAGCTATATATTCCCTTAAAGGGGTGCAAAAAGCACCAAAAAAGGCAAATAATAACTGCAACTATATTAACATTCTGAATTTCTACTCACCAAACAACACCATTCAATAAATGAAAATAAAATCAAAGAATGGATTATATTTTCAACAAACGTGTTTGCAAAAGATATTCAAATGCAGAATATATATATAGAAATTCTGCAAATGAATAAGAAAATAACACACATAGTAAATGAGCAAAAGACTTGGAGGACACTTCACAGAAGAGAGAATGTGCAAATATTCTCCAAAGAAGACATATGAACGGCAAATAAGCACATGGAAATATGCTTAATAGCTTTATTTATTAAGGAAACACAAGTTAAAATCACAGTGGTGTACCACTATACCCTTATGAGAAATACTAAAACTATACCAATTATCAGTGAGGAAGTAGAGAAAATTGAATTCTCATTTACTGCTGGGGAGAAGGGGAATGTAAAGTTGTACAGGCACTTTGGAAAACAATTTGGCAGTATATTACATTTAAATATACACCTACCATTTATCTAACCATTCCTTTCCCCCAAAACCAAAAAGACGTGTTTACACAAAGATTGGAACACCAATGTTTATAACAGCTTTATTTGTATAGCCTCAAACTGGAAACTGCTAAATGTCCATCAACACATGAATAGACAAACATATTGTGAAATGCTCATACAATAGAATACTACTCAGCAGTAAAAAGAAATAAATTGTGATATCTTCAATGGCATGGATACATCTCAAAATAGCTCTGCCAAGTGAAAAAATCAAGAACTTAAAAATCTCTATTCTGTTTATATAAAATTCTAGAAAAGGCAAACTCATTTATAGTAACAGAAACAGGTCTTTGTTTGCTCTGAAACAGGAAAACGGACAGACAGGAGGGGTTAGAGAGGGGCATGAGAAAAATTTGGAGATGACGGATATGTTCACTGTGATGGTTTCATGAACAAATACCTCGATCAATAGTTATTTACCAAATTGTGCTCAAACAATAGTTTGGGGAAACTGAGATTTATTCAGACAATTAAATATTATATAATGAGTTAAATATTTTCTCTTTCAAATGATAACAATAAAAAAAAAAACATTCTAATCTATTCAGTAATTAGTATAGAGTGTTTATTTTATTTTTTTTAGGAGGTACGGGGAAATGAACCATGGGAAGTAGGCACTCAACCACTGAGCTACATCCGTTCCCCTAGAGTGTTTTTTTAATATGGAAAAAAAATCAATGTATATATTAATATATTTTGCTCATAATATGAATTTGAAAAAAACTATAAACGTGTTTATAATAGGCCTTTTAAAATTATTGCCTTCTGGCTGATAGAGACATTATAGCCCACCCCCAAAAAAATCAACAGAAAAAGAAAGAACTAGAAAGAAAGTTGAAGTGATTGCTAATTGTGTTTCCTATTGCTTATAACAATAACAAGTTACTTTTTAAATTTAATTTATGCATAATTTCCTTGTTTCAGTTAACCTTCTGGGTTTTTTTAAAAACAAATGTCTCTCTCCTGTACAGTGCTTTTCTTTAGAGCATATAGCCACATCTTATAGCTTTTCAGTCCAAATGCTCGAGCCAGGTCTTACCTTGACAATCTACAATCTGTAATCTGTTTTGATTTGGAAACAAAAGCTGCTTTCACAAGTAGATGATTTTCTTGACTGCTTTGTGATATCAGTTGATTCTCTACCACCATGATCAACTCTACTTATTTATGTTCACACATATTACACATACGTACACCACACAGACTTTACAAACTATTCCATCCCTTTTGTCTAGGGTTTTCACTAATCTGTAAATAAATACTTTTGATGTTTTTAAGATGTACTTTCAAAGCACAATTTTTTCCATTAAAAAAAGTTGACCTTAGCAGACAGAAATATATTTGGAATTCAAATATCAAGTACAACTTTGTCTGAGATTCATATTTCAAATAAAACATAAAAATGTCCAGTAAATGGAAATCAGAAGCCCTGATATTTTCCCTTTCTATATTTTACCTGACATTTTTAGTAGAGAAAAGAGATTTTCAAAATAGAAAATGGAGTGGATCATTAACATTCTGGCAACAAAATGCACAGCTTGAATTAAAATTTCTGGCTGAACTTACTTCTTTTTGAATGATATAGTTAACTATTTAGCAACAAGTGTTAAACTAAAACTTGATTATTTAAATTATCGGCATTAAGGAGATTCATATTTATAACACTAATAAAGGAAGTATATAAACATATGCATATATGTATTTTATATAAACCATTGGAAATTTATATTTAATTTCTTTCTCTAATTAATATTCAAAGCTTATTATTTGGCATTGTATCTCCTATCATATCCTAAAATTCAAAATCATGAACATAAAATTCAAATTGAGTGACTAAAACTGATTTAATCTAATTAAAGTAGATCTGATTAAATCAAAGCTAGTTCTTGTTGATTTAATACTGTTTTTCTTTCACTTTGCTGCCTCTTCATTTCCCTCTTCCATGAAATCCCTTTTCCTGTTTTCTTTGTTTAACTCTTCCAAAGCCAAGGAGCTTTCAATAATTTCCCAACATCTCCTGCACTGGAGAAAAGTTATTTACTATCACAATTCAAGCAAAACTGTTACTAATTATCTATACCAAATATACTTGGGAATTTTGCAAGGTGAAATATAGGCATTAGTGAAGAGCCCTAAAGACACCTAGCAAGTTCTTTACTGTATGTCATTAATGATTCTGCTTAAATGAGGTCAGATGTGAGTCACATGATGCTGTCATAAAGTTTGAGAGATTATTTAAAGCTGAGGTGTATTTAAAAATATAATTACTATAACATAATAATGATGTTTTATAGCACATATATTTTATTTACTTAAAGGGAGATGTGGTAACATTAAGCAATTGGTAACCAACCTTTCCTTAGTAATACAAATTAATTCTCAATCAGAAATTTCAGCTAACTGGTGCTCAAAACTTCCATAATATTGAAAAATATAAAATACAGAATTTTAAAATCTCACTTATATATGCATTTCTGGAAATGAGCTTCCCTGAGATATTGCTATGTGATTTTCTAAATATAATTTTAAATGCTATCTCCAATGGTTGGTGTGATTTATTGCTCATATGTTTTCAAAAAATTGCTAACAAAGCTATCGTCATCAGTCAGTAATCAAATATTCTAATAAAATCAATATCCTTTTTATTTTAAAGAAAATTACAGAAGTTAAATAACACACGTTGCTTTGGATTCTGGAAAATTGCATATAATAATTTTATTGGAGAAATCAAACTCCCTCACAAAGTGTTGCGTCTATGTCTGCCTCATGGAAAACTTCTAGTATCAATTGCAAATAAGAGAGGAGGCTCTCAAAAGACTATTATAACTTTCTTGGTATCAAGAATTGTTAGCCTGCCACAAAATGTTCTCCAGCCTTTCCAATGATGATAAATGGCAAAGTGATGGTGCATGCAGTGGCAGCATGATCAGGAGCCTGAAGAAGCATAGGAATGCATTAGGTCATCATTTCCATTTTTATTAGAATTCTTTTTTCCCCTGAGTATCATTCCTTTCAGCATTAGCCAGGTTGCTTTTGAGCTCTAAGTCCTTGAGCAAATATAATTTCCATGTCACCCAATGCTCCTTTTGTGAATTTTTACAAAAATTAATCCAAAAATATTTTAAAGTGCTACCATTCTTTTTTCCACTAAAAGGATAATATACAATAAAATAGAGTATGAAGATTTCTCTTTAAAAATATTATGCACTATGAATCATAGTCAAATTGATTGAAGCAATTGTCTACATTTTAAAACATATGAGAGAAATGTCATCTCATGATTCTTGTTGCTATTTATTCACATATTTATTAGACATAAGGCATCCCACATGAAGTAATTAATTTGGAATAAAAACAAGAATTTATAATATTACCTATGATGAATGATATAAAGGAAATGACAATTTTTTTTTCATGTATTTCCAACCTTGATTTCTGGGAGCCAATTTCATTTTAGCTCCAATCTTGCCAGCAATAACCCAGCTCAACTGCTAAAGGACTTGGTTTCTAGCTTACATTTTCCAACTCTGCTGTCTTAAATTAGGTTATCAGTTCACTGAGGTACTCCTGAAATTCTTATATTGCCCTGAAGTTTACAAAAATTTCCAAATATTTTCTTAAACAGGGACCATTTTACTAGCATTGACCTACTGCAAATATGTTGTCCTGAGCCAAATGCAAGTCTGTCTTGCTTCATTTCCTCAGACTGAATGAAATAAAACAGTAAGTTAAGAGTCATTAGAACAGGGTTTGAATATTAATTTTATGATCTAGTAGATAAGTGACATTTAGACATTTTTTTTACTGTATTTTCTCATCTGCAAAATGTGTATGGTAATAGCTAATTGCATGGATGCTGAAAGGATTAAGTGGAATTATGTATGCAAAGTGCCCAGCATTTTTGGAATTTTGAGGGAATGCATTAAATTGTTATTTCCACAGCTACTCAAATTGCCTCATCTGAATTAAACTGAACTAAAATTGACTCTCAGGGGTGAGAATTGAATGTGGTTTGTATGCATACATGATTTTCTGACTAAAAATTGTGATGTGAATGTTGGTAATTACCCATCCAATGAATTATTGTTTTCCAACATGCCTGTAATAAATGAAAGGAAATGCCATCGTTTGCTGAAAGAATGTTCTCTGAGTTACTGGTAAGGCACAGTATTATTAGTGAGGCCAAAAAATAAGGTTATTTTTGTAATTATGTACTTAAATTTTCTCAAAACAATGTGGGATGCAATTGCATTAGATTGTTTGCCACATTCTCTTGAGTAGTGTTTGGTTAGGTTCTAATGCAACTTTTACCAAATTTATTAAACTTACCTCATAAATAGATCCTAAATGTTCTCTTATTACAATATTTTTAAGAAAAGCTAGAGTTCATGGACATTCTTGTTTGTTTGTTTGTTTGTTTGTTTGTTTGTTTTTTCTTGTTTTATCACCATATATTGGCAAGGTAAATAGAATTGCAACAGATAATAATATGGAAGGGTTTATTTTTTTCTATATAAAAAAGGATATGACACATAATCATAAGATACATAACAAAAAGAGTATAAATATGAAATTTGTTAAAATATTTAAGAAAATATTTTATTAAATAGAAAATGAGTAATTAGCCTTATACCAATGTATATTACAGACTGTTTACAGTTGAATTATGCATGTTCACAGGTAAATTAGTCATGTCACTCACTGGATAAGATATAGTACTTTCTGATTCAGATTCAGCAACTCTATCTGACCTACATCATTTATTAGCATCAATGCACCACTTCTTGAAATAGCTATATTTCCAATTGAATGATACAAAATTTACTCAGTCAAAATTACCTTATACTGCCTTTAATCTATCATAAAGAAAAATATTCCCTTTTATTACTTTCAAGGATAAAATACATGTTCTGGAGCCCATAACAAAACAACACTTAAAAAATAGTGCTTCATGATATGAACCAAAATACACCAACTTAATTCATTGCTGTACTTCAATCAAATATGCAGACTGACTTTCACAAAATAGAGTTTGTGTGTATATATATAGAGAAAGAGAGAGACATATACACACATATAATAATACAAATCTAAAATTTTAAATAATCTCAGTAAGGTACTGAATAGGATTATGATTCACTTCACCTTTAAAAGAAAATAAGCAGTAGAATTTGAATGAAACATTTTTAAAAACATCTTCAGATTAAATAAGAAATAAATGTTATGTGTGGCTCACCCAGACAAGACTCAGTATTCATAGAACTAACTCTAATAGGATACCCTAGTTTAACAGCTTTCATAACCACAACTTCTCAGTATCCCAATTGTCCGTGTGTCTTCTGGGAAAAGCTAATCATGTAACAAACTTAAAGAAATGCTTTAAATCAAAGTCTTCTAAAGAAAACAAACTTGTTCAGTAATAATAACCAAAATTACCTTATAGAGGTTTTGTTGTTATGAATTATAGTAAGTCTGTTACAGAGACTGGTAGTTGTCTCCTCAAATTCATCCTCACCATTTTCCTTTATAACTGGATTCTTAGCTGGTCACAAGGCATCCAGGAATAACATTACATTTATGAATCTTCCTTGTAGTTAGTTTTGATCCAGTTGGTAATTTTGGCCAATGAGATATAGGCAGAAGTGTTCTGACAACTCCATAGAATCTCCTTAAAAAAACAGCTAAAATACAACCAGTGTGACTGTTTTTTTTTTTTTCCCTCCCTTCCTTCCTTCCTCCATCCTTCTTTGGCTTTCTCTTTTCTCCCTCCTTCCCTCCATCCCTTCTTTTTTCTGTCTACTCCTCTTATTTCTAGAAGTAAAGTATCCTTGCAATATGGGTAAAATTCTTGAATTCTTGAAAATGAAGGCACAATACAAAAGTATTCTGCATTCCTAAATACACTATGGTTGCCTAGCCTTTTAAATGAGAAAGAAAAATTTTTCTTTTCTTTATGTCAATATTACGTTGAGTCTGGTGCTCATGGTCAAAACTAATGTGGACTAGGCATGTAACTATGTAATTAACTTAAGCATAGTGCTCAAAAAAGTAAATTAAAATTACTCTATAAGGCAATTTAAATTTGAATCCCTTAAATACAAGGGAATCGGAGAAACCAAGGTGTATCTAAAGAAAAAAATGTCCTTTTGCAGCTCCAGTCTTGTTCTCCTTTTCTTCCATCTTCTTTCTCTGTATTTTTTCTCATTGTCTTTCTTGATCTTTCTTTCACAAATATTTAATTAAAACTCTTATTAAACATCAAACAGCATATTATCCCTGGATTTTTGAGTTTTATATTTATTGATTAGAGGCAGAATATCTTTACCACTAAAAGCATAGATTTTAGGGCCAAACAACTTGAGTTCAAATTCTAGCTCTAATACTTAGTAGCTCTGTTAACTTGGGAGTTACTTAAAAGACTATTTAAGTTTCCTTATGTTAGGGTTATGATAATGTTTAAAGAGTTAAATTATGAAAAAAATTATTAGAACCTGCCAAAACTATAATATATACTACATAAGTAGTAAAAAAATAAAAAAATTAGATGTATAGTCATGATGATGATAAAAATAAGTGATCAGCATATAGCAGAAAATTACAGTGTTTTCAAACACAAGGGAGACACATTTAATGCTGATTCTGAGGGACCAGTAAAAGATTCATAAATGAAGAAATATCCATTTGGGCAAGACAAAGAAAGAATATTATGTGTTTAGTAGGTGTTCTAAGTAGTAATTGTGTCTAGAATACCCAGGGACACAGAAGCAAGAATAACAGTACTGGATGGAACTGGATAAAGCCAGTTAGTTTTTGTTTCATTTCATTGTTTATATGTTCTGACATTTATAATATTTATCCACAACTTATATCTATGTCTACAATTGCTTATCAAAAATTCTTTAAAATAATTGTTTTTAATCTATTTATGTTGCTTAGGTTAATAATGGATCTAGGAAATGGTAGTGTTAAAAGGCTTATTGTTGGTATGTATGCAAAATCATAGTAATCTATTTTTTCTGATTTCTCTCTTAAATTGCTTTCTTTCTGAAAAGTCCCAAGATGTGCTAGTACAAATATTTTACATAATAAGTATAGAAAATATCTAACTTAAAATAGGTAACATTTACTTATATCAGGCTCCTTTAACTTTTCACAGTTTAACCTCATTGACATTATACTATTTGATTTATTATTATTTTTTAAAAACTTGCAACAGTATAATTCCATTTTCTCTCTTTCTGGCATTTGTTGAGTATTATCATACATTTTAATTCTTCATTTTGTAAAATTCCAAAATATACTACTATTACTTTTATCTTAACATTTAGTTTTATTTTAAAGAGACTTAAATAATAAGGCAAATATGTTTTATTTACCCACATAAATACCATTCCCATTCCTCTTCCTTCCGTTTTGTAGATCCAGGATTCTATAAAGTATGATCTTACCTCTGACTAAAGGACTTTTTAAAAATATTTGTTATATACAATACAAGTCTGCACGTAGCTAATACTTTCAACTTAAATATGCCCGAAAATATTCATTTCACCTATATTTTAAAAAGATGTTTGTGCTGGGTATAGAACACTATTTTAGTAGCTTCTCTCCCTCCCCACCCAATCTACCATTACTTTAAATATGTTGCACCACTATCTTCTCACTTGTATTGTTTCTGGTAAGAAATCTTTCATTTTTATCTTTTTCCTCAATAATATATATATATATTTTCACTTAATGGTTTTAAAATTGCTGGTTTTAAGCAATTTAATTATGATATTTCTTGGTGCATTTTCCTTGGATTTCTTCTGTCTGGTATTTGCTACTTCCTTTCTTGTGTAATTTCTTGGTATTTTTCCCCATAGTCTTTTCCACGGTTCTATCTACCCATTTTAACATTTTTCCCTCACTTTTTTCAATTACATGCCATATTCAGTATTCAATTGAAGAATCACAGGATACTTTTCCTATCCCTAGATCTAGCACTCTCTTCATAAAGCTCTCTATTCTTTGTAATTTGCTTCTTTGAACTGTTAACTTCATCTTCTTCTCCAGACTCCTAGGTCCATTTCCTTTTGTGAAAGACCCTGCTGAGCTGCATTCCACCTCATACATTGCTATCTGGAAACTTTCTCTTTTGTTTCTCATCTCTTAGAGATTACTGTCCTTCATTGACTGATATCCATTGTCTTGAAAATTGATGACAGTGTGTTTCTTCTTTTTCTTTCTGGTGAGAAATATATCCATTCCTTTTTACTCCAATTTAGCTATATGATATATTTTTTAAAGAATCCACAAATTATATTAATTGGGATCAGTGATTTTTGAAATGACTAAACAAATTTGTTTTCTTTTGAAAGTGAACATTTTCTAGGAAGATGTCCTAATTTTAGAATAAAATTATTTTAAATGGTTCTTGTAAGCTTTTAAGTTTCAGATTACAAATATAACTAAAAGTTTTTAAAACATGTTTAACTGCGTTTGATACTATTAAATATTTATTTACTACACCAGTTATCAATTTAACTTTGTGATTGCATTCATGGCATTAAGGTTCTATAAAATAAAAGCCAGCTAAAGAGTAGTGGTCTAGATAATTTAGAAGCATCCTACATACGTAAAGCTATAACTTGTGGGGCGGGAAGGGTATCAAGAGTGGTGTTTCATTAAAAGTAGGTCATTTTGTCATTGTTGGATATTACAGTCTACCAGTTTTCATAAAGCTTGCTTTGCTGGAAATCAATTCATAGTCCCAAAGTACGGTATATAAATTTTTCTTCTTAATGCATAGAGGAAGGGCGCATCTGTTGGTTATTGACAGAATTTAGTTCTAGTTTTTAAGGTTTATCATAAAAATTGTCTGTGTGATCATTTCAAAAGCTTCAGTACTACATTTCATTGTGGAGTCTAAAATTATTCCTCTAGAATTTGTATATTTTTCATTTTGAATCTGTTTTCTTTGATTAATTTTTCATATTAAAAATGAATAATATTAAAACTACAAACCACTCACCTTGAAAGCTGAAGATTTCTTTTTATATCTAACTGCTGTAGAGCTGCAATATCACCTTTAGGAAAAACCTGTTTACTTTATATGATGTGAGAAAAATAATCATACTTTACATGACCTTAATCTCCATCATAGTAGATATCTTAGAACTTCCATTTGCAACCATTAAATATGTTATTTTATAAATAGTTGTAATATGTCAAAGGGCATAATCATAGCATTCCTAATAATCCAGGGTTATAATTTAAAAATGAGTATCAATTAATAACTCCACAGGATGAGGGCCATTTTTCCATTCTAATATTGTGTCTGTTACATAACATTAATAAGTGCCACATCTTTATCAGGTTTATTCTGAAGAAATAAAATGCTTGGATCTTAGTTAAGGGCTTGTTTTTTATCTCATCAGGTCTTCCTATCAGGGCCCCTGTTTTACCATGGATTGCTGGTACTGAGCAGCTCTGTGTAGTCATCACCTTCATAACCTTCTACAGGAATAAAATGAAAGAATATTCCAGTCCAAATCACAGTTTCTTAGGAAAACATTATTTTCATTAAAACAGTTGGAAACATGGATGTTAGTTCTGTGATGTCACAAATAAAATGTAAAGAAAAACCTCAAAAGCATTTCATAGATACACTATTTTTTTTTACTTCTTCTCACCCAAAACCTATTTTATAACAGAACAAAGTACAAACAACAATAAACATTTAAGATTTTTATATAAAGGACAAGACAGAAAATTTTAATTTTCACTCAAGAAATATCTGTGAGTTCTCAATATTAGAGGCCAAGATCATACATGTATTCATATTGACCTCCTTTAATGTTCATCTTTTATCAATCTAAAAAAATGAATGCATTTATCTGTGATAAGTCCTTATGAAAAAAGAAGAATGAATACCACGTAATTATCTAACTGTAATAGAATAACAATTGAGGTCAAATGTGTTGAAATAAACAAAAAGAGTAAAAGAAAAAATTTCGGAAAGACTTATATAAGGAAATACAATTTAATGTATCTTGACTGGAATTATAAACCATAATATCATCTATCCAAATAAATACAAAGATTGAAAAGGAAAAAAATGGCCCAGATTTATGCTTTAAAAATTTGTGCCTTAAACCAGTCACCTAGCACACGGTATCCCAATTATATTTTAGTATTTTCCACTTTGGACCCCCTCTACATCGTTGCCTTCCTTTCTTACAGTTGTCACTTTCTGGAAATTTAGGTCAACATCTTTGTCATATATTAAAACATCACAATTGACTTTGCTTCTGTGAAGATAGAATAGATGTGCTTTTCCCAATTCTTCCCACTAAGCACAACTAACACCCTGTATACTATATGTAAAAGAGACATAAGAAGAATCCGAAAGATTAGAGGAGAAGGAAGACCGGCTATGATAATGGAAATCTGAAGAATGATATGGTCATGAATTTTATTTTTGCCTCATATAACTCAGATTTGTAGGTAAATTATATGACAATCCAGAAATCCAACAGGCACTGACAAAAAAACAAACAAAAAACAATGTTCAAATAAAAGCCTATCTTTCTAGTCAAAGGAACTGTAAAAGAGAGAAAAAAAATTGGAAAATAATCACTCTACTCCAGCTAGACACCACAGGAAAAAACCGTGACTCACCCCAATCCACTCCAGGAATGACAGAATGGGATATTAGACTTCTGCCCTAGCAATGCTCTAATGAGGGACCCCAACACAATGGTACTTGTAAAGTCAAGTGAAGACCAAATAGGTATCCAGAATTTTACCCATGTTGCCCTCTAATAAGACTTGTCTCTCCATGAATCTGTAAAGACAGGCAGGGATCCTGGTCTTCCACCTTGACCCAACCATAGAAGAATGCCCCACCTTCTGTGTCAATGGTAACTGAATAGGAATCTTGTATTTCTACCTTGACCTGAGACTAACAAGCAAGATCCCCCTGAAACCCTTTATCCTTAAAGAGCAATATCAATGAAAGCCAGTTTTAACACAAGATTTAATACAATTGGCACTCTTATAATGTCCAGGTTTCAATTCAAAATCACTCATCATACCAAGAGCAAGAGAAGGCTCAAATGGAATGAAAAGAACAATCAAAAGGCACCTATAATGAGAAAACGGAGAGGTTATAATTATCTGACAGATTTTACAGTAGCCATGAATAAATGCTTCAATGAGCAATTATAAACAAATTGGAAAAAGAAAAAGTAGAAAACATCAACAAATAAATGAAAAATTTCAAAAAGCAAATAGAATATATAATGAAGAGCCAAATAGAAATTTTAAAATAAAAAAATACAGCTGGAATAAAAAGCTCATTGTACAGACTCAACAGCAAAATGGAGAAGACAAAGGAAAGTATCAGTGGAACTGGAAGATAAAACAATTAAAATTACCTAATCTGAAAAAAAGAGAGAAAATATAATGAAAACACAAGCAAAAAAGAGCAGGACCACAGAGATTTGTGAGACTACAACAAAATATCTAACATTCTAACTTTTGCTGTGTAAAAGATCCTGTTAAGATGAAAACACAATCTTTAGAGTGAGAGATTATATTTGTGTGCCACATATCTGACAAAAGAATAGTATCTATAATATATATTAAGAACTCTTAAAACTCAACCATAAAACAAAATAAAACAAAACAAAAAATTGTAAAAAATGGGCAAAAGAAATAAAGAAGCTCTTAACCAATGAGGATCTACAGATGACAAATAAGCACATGAAAAGATCTTCAACATCTTTAGGCATTAGGGTAAAGTGAATTAAAAACATAATGTGATATCACTACATATCTTTCAAAATGGCCACAATAAAAACTAGTGACAATACCATATAATAGCAAGGATGCAGAAAAACTGAATCACTCATACACAGCAAATGGGAATGTGAAATAGTTACAGCCACTCTAGAAAATGTAATTGCATTTTCTTTAAAAACCAATAAATAACATGAAATACCATATGACCTAGTAATTGCACTCTTGAGCATTTTATCCAGAGAAAGAAAAAGTTAAGTTCACTTAATTACTTATATACAAACATATACAGCAGCTTTATTTATAATAGACCAAAACCAGAAACAACCCAGATGTCCCTAAATGGTTAAAAGTTTGAAGAATGGGTAAACAAGTGTATTACATGAATAAAAACTTGGATGAATCTCCTGAAAATTATTCTAAGCAAAAGAAGCCAACTCCAAAAGGTTACATGTTATATGATTCTAATTATATAACATTTTTGAAGTGACAAGATTTTAGAAATTGAGACCGTATTATTGATTACCTGGGAATAAGGAAATGGTATAGAATGAGGGAAGTTTGTGTGGCTATAAAACACAAAATGTCTGACACTTGTTTTGATGGAAATATTCTGTATTTAGACAGTATTAATGTCAATATCCTGGTTGTGATATTGTACAGTACATTTAAAAGGTGTTACCTGTGAGTATTCTCGCTGTCCTGATTTTGTGATAATCAGGGTAGGCTAAACATTAGCTATATTAGAAACCAAGTATGTGTCCCCAGACCTAGTTTTTCTCCCTAGGTCTGGTTTTTAGAATGCTGGTGATGAATTAAGCCTAATTTATTATATGACCATCCTGTATGGAAAAAGACTGTAACTTTGGGTATCTTTGGTCAACCTTAAGAGATATAGCAGGGGGACAGATGTGGCTCCAGTGGTTGAGTGTCCATCTCCCATATGGAGGGACCTGGGTTCAATCCCTGGGACCTCCCAGTAAAAAGAAAAAAAGAAAAATATAGAAGGCACGTGGACCACTAGGCCCCATGTGTGAGTGTGCCACCAGGCCCCGTCCGTGGGTGAGCTGCCAGGCCTTGTGAGCAGGTGAGCTGTTAGGCCCTGTCCTCAGATGCACTACCAGGCCCCACAAGCCATGCAGCAAGATGATGACATAACAGGAGAGTGACACAAGGGAGAGCCAAGACAAGACGCACTGAAAAACCAGGAAATAAGGTGGTGCACGCGGTAGTAGGGTGCCTCTCTCCCACATCAGAGGTTCTGAGGATGGAATCTCAGTGAAGACAGGAGGGGAAGGATGAGAAGAGAGGGCAGGAAATAGACACAGATTGTTGCCCAGTGAATGGACACAGAAACAGCAAAAACGGGGGGTGGGGAGGTAAAAATGGATAAAAGTTGTAGCCATTGGGCAATTTGATGTAATCATAATTTACAAAAAAAAAAATAATTGGATCATCTTGTAAACTGGTCTGTTAATCTGGGCATGATTAAGTTATGATTAGGGCGTTAATTGGGCCACATCAGTAGGGCATTGAGTCCCACCCCTTGGTGGGTGGGGAATCAAATATAAAAGGCATGGCAAAGGACAGTTTTTGAGTTGCAGTTTTGATGTTGGAGTTTTGATGTTGGAGAGAAGGCCCCAGGATAGAGACGAGCCATTTGCCTGAAAGTTCACAGCTGGCCTTGTGGAGAGAAGCAAAGCCTAGATAGCCTAATAGTCTACAGCTGACCTTGTGGAGGAACCAGAGGCACTGAGCCTGGAGAGAAACGCAGTCCCAGGAAGAGAGGAACCCAAAAAGCCTGAACCCTAGCAAACGTCCATAGCTGTCTTGCTCCAACACGTGGCAATGACTTTGGTGAGGGAAAAACTTATGCTTTATGGTCTGGTAACTGTGGAATTCTACCCCAAATAAATACCCTTTATAGAGATCAACCAATCTCTGGTATTTCGCATTAGCACCCCTTTGCCTGACTAATACAAAAGTAAATAAATAAATAAATAAATCCTTAAAAAAATGTATAGGGAAGGAAGATTCAGACTATAGTTAGTAGTAATACTTTGATGAAGCTCTTTCATGATTTGTTAACAAATGTTTCACAACAATGCAGGATGTTTGTGTGTGTGTGTGTGGGGGGTGATATGTGGGAGCCCTGTATGATGTTATACTTGTTTTGTAAGATCACAATGTTTACTGATCACTTATAGTTTATGTATATTCATGTATGAATGATATACTTCAATAAATTGTTTTAAAATTAAAAATTAAAAAAATATATATATAAAAAGATGTTACCACTGGTGAAATTTGGACAAACACTTCACAGACACACACTGTTATTCAAATTTGTATATCTGCTTTCCATTTTCTTCAGAATGTATAAAATAAAAATTGTTCATTTTTCTCTTTCTTTCTGTGGTTTCTCTGCAATAGAAATATTTATCATCTACTTTGAGTTTTTGTGGTATACTTGAAGGAAAATATCTCCTCAAAAAAGTAGTTTATTTATTCAATGGTCACAATATATAGAATATTTTGTTGAAGTCATGACTGCAGATTTAGTAAAAGGGAAACGTATTGATCATTGAACCCAGGCTGTCTGACTTTAAAGCCAATACTATTAACTATAATGGTTGTTTATTCACTCAATTATCATTCTTATTTTTGACAAACTTCAGGAATATATGTATCTATTCTAGAAATATTTAATGAGTTCCTGTTTATGTTGATTAATCTTTGTATCTCAAGTCCCTTATTAGTAAAAGGAGAAAAATGTCATCCCTATCATGTAAGGCTTTAGTGGTAATTAAAAACATTCATGCATGTTGAGTACTAAAAGCAGTAACTGGTAACATAGTGCTCGATCAATTTCAATTATAATCCTTAATATTATCTTTATTATTATAATCATTACTATATGAGAAGTAGCTATATCATTACTTATCAAATCCACAGCCCTTTTCTATACCTCATTATTTCTGACCTCAGTGAATAAAATACCCTCTACCTAGTGCCCAAATATAACTGAACAATATATTTTTTTCTCACTCTATCATGACTTGTAATTAATTTGCCACATCCTGTTGTTATTCTATTTTTTAAATTTCTGGAATATAGCACTGTCTCTTCATCTAAATTATATAAAGTTTGTGATATTTGGTTGCAAACAAAAGGAATTAATTTTTATTCACTAATCTGAAACAGTATTTTATTTGAATAATATTGCACTACCTCAAATTGGCAAGGAAGTCTGAAATCAGTCTTGAAAATAAGAAGGAATTAAGACAGTTGAAGGGGTTTGAGTAGATAAAATCCTCAACAGCCTCTTGGAGCATTACCTCTAGAATGAATGAATTCCTCCATTCAGAATGGGTTCTAATACATATAAATTGCCTCAAGACTGTTAACTCTTTCCTCTGAGAGATGGCCTTAGGGGCTCAGGTTTGATAGTAGTTGCTAGCAAATTAACTACTCAGTAGCCTTCATAGGGGAAGTCCATTTTGTTGAAATCATGTATAGTCTCCATTTCTGACTTCATGGGCACTGTTTATGATTCCATCATGCAAACTCCAGAATAGTTAAGAAAAGTGTTCAACTGGCATCCACTGAGAAGGCCTTCTTGATGTCCAGATTAAGAAAACTTTTCTTCTAGAATTTAAACTGTGCAGACTTTCTCTTTCTATGGGCCCTTTCCGTGAGGTCATTTCACTAACTGATTCTCAAAAGCTCCTTGTTGCCCATCTTCCAAAAATGCTTATTTCTAATCACTGCCTTATGACCATAAATCTGAATAAATATTAATTTTGGACAAAGTGGATACTTTAAAATCTATATATCGAGAGGATTGCACCTTTCCACTGTCCCTTAGGGCCACTTTTGACTAGAATAGTAAACAATTTTCATCTAAAATAAAATAAATGGGGAAATTCTCATATATGATGGTGAGTGCATGTCCGTTGAGTGGGTAGCAACCATGAAAGGAATTTGCAAACTTTGTATACACACAGCTCATGCAATTTGCATATGCTTGAGAACCAACTTTAAACTTATTTTCAATATACCATTCTCTTTTAATTATGAGATGTGGGTTTACATTATTTATGGCTAGTTATACACCAGTTGATGCTAATAAGCTTATGTCACAGTATTTCCTGATGGCCTATAGTAAATATTTCAGTTCCTTATGACAAGCCAGAGCTCTTTCTTTAAAAAAAAAAAAAAGTTAATTTTCAAAGTATGCACAATTTGTTTCATTAACTTACAGACCTTTGTTCTGATTCTCAAAAAAATAAAAAATAAAAGGATTGACATGGCCCAAATATAAGATACCCATTTTTGACAGATCATTCCCAGAACTATTCCATCTCCGTCATAGCGGAGAAAAGATATTACCAATGCAGTCAAACAATTTGCAGTGTTTGTATCATTTTAGTTTCCATTAAATTGACCTCCAATCAATATATCAACCAGTAAATGGTTCAAGGTAGAATAACTCCATGAACTGTGTTTACTCCAAAATTCAAACTAGTCCACAATTAGGCACTTTTACTTCACTTTTGATATTCTATCAAAATGGATTATAGTAACAAAAATAGTGCAATATTCTTACATCAATGCCAAAGATGTACTGTGTTAATAAAAGGCGGGGGGGGGTATGGAAAAAATATACCAAATGTACACTATAGACCAGAGTTAGTTCTAATAGTCTGATGATATTAAATCATAATCTGTAACAAATATTCCACAACAATGCAGTGTGTTGGTGAAGGGGTGTTGTATGGGAATTCCAAATATGTGCATGATTATTTTGTAAGTTCACAAGTTCTATAATAAAAATAAATTTTAAAAATGTATCTCCTAAGACTGGATCCCCAGAAATTTTAAATTTCCCTAACCATTTCCTCATATTATTTAAGGTGATAGGTTTTGGTATATAGATGGGGATAATTGCCCATTCCACAATTAGTTGGTCTCTATGCAAGCCATACATGCATGTTTTATTATAAAGATCTCATCAATATGGTGGGTCAGAATTATGTCCCATGAGATTGTGAATCAATTAATGTTGGTGTAAATAATTTGAGGTACTGAGTAAGAAAGTGAATATTAATAAAAGCATGTTAGTAATAGTGCTTTATTATGCTTTATACATAAAGGCAGTCTTTAAAAATATTTTCTCTTCAAAGAATGGAGGAAAAGCATTTCTTGACCTAGCAACTTTTCTGATTTACTCCAACCAATTACCACAGTTGAAGCAACAGCTGCAATGTGAACTATTGAGTCTATATTTTAGAATTCACTATCATCCTTCAAATTTAATTTCTTTTCTGAAGTAGATAAACTAAAAAAATTAAATGAAGCTCTGACAAAAATCATAAGATTCAAATCTTAAATGGCAACACCAACCTGGACTTTAAACTCCAAGTATATGTGATACTGAAAGAACCTGAAATATGGAGATAATGGGGAATCAAATTCCAAGCAATAAGAACAACATAAGAAAAAACATCAGGAAAGGGTATGATATTGCTAAAGAAAGAAATATTACAGGTGATAATTATTGCTAATTTACATCAGAATATAAAAATGTGAAAATTTTGGAGAGTTGCTTTGTTTCCAGACAATACAAATATCACAAAAATGTAACCTACATTCTCTTTGACAGTATAAAATCCATATGAATAGAATCATCATTGATATGGCAAAATAAGTAATGAACAAAATTCAACTTATTATATAGAATAGGATTATTATATGTACAAATGAAAGCTAATATATTTTTAATTTATTTTAAATATATAAATACTTTCTCAATAAGTACTTCTCTAAAGAGTAATTTCTGCCATTATTTTCCAACTTTCCAAAAAATTTACATTGTTTTGTTTCTTAAAGAGTTATGAAATTCCCAACTGTATACATTTCTTTTAGTCCAATGAAAGTTTAAATTTCAAAAATAGGCAATATTTTGAAAGAATTAAATTGAATTTTAGCAATAATTCATATTCATATATTTGAGTCATTATAAATTTAAAAAATTATTTGAAGTTAATGATAAACAGAGGGGAGAAAGGCATTGTATATGCTGTTATAGATAGATGATATACGAAATTAGGAATAGAATCTGAATTTTATTCAATATCTTATTGAAATTGTTTTTATTTTTAGGATTGATATAAAATAAGAAGAAAAATTAATTAATGAATGAGAATTGAAATGTTACACAAATAAGCTTCACTCACACATATATAAAATATAATAAAACAAGATTCTCTCTAATAAATTAAACACACAAATATGTGCATAACCGCACATCATTTTTTGGGTGTTACTATCAAGGTCCTTTCTACCACAACCAAATTCCTGGGCTGTTAGGAAATGTGTTTCCATTTGTTTTCTTCTATAATCCATTACATGAAGGTGAAATGACACTCAGAATTTTCAGTTTATAACAAAAGGCAGAATATATTATTTAAAAATAAGCAAAATAATACATGCTGTTGGGTCCAGAGGCACTGCTGAATGTGAAGAGAGAGAATATGAAAAGTTACAGTGAATATATATCATTGTAAACATTTAATCTCTTTAAAGAATTTGGAATAATGAAATGTTACTCAAAGTGTATTAGGCAAAGTAATGGCACCCCAAATTTGTCCTTGTCTTAATGCTCAGAACATGTGCATATGTTACCTTGTATGGCAAAAGGCACTTTGCAGAGATGATTGGCCTTGATAGGTGGTAGTATGCTGGATTGTTTGTGTGCCTAATGTAGTCACACAGGTACTTAAAAGTGGAGGAGAGAATAGAAAAGTAAGTCTGAATGATGCGATGTAAGAAGAATTCCATCTGTTGTTGATGGCTCTGAAGATGAAGGAAAGGGGCTGAGTCAAAGAATTTGTGTGACCTGTAGAATCTTGAAAAGGCAAAGAAATGGATTCTCCCCTA
This sequence comes from Tolypeutes matacus, assembly GCA_026826555.1. Lineage (NCBI taxonomy): Eukaryota > Metazoa > Chordata > Mammalia > Cingulata > Chlamyphoridae > Tolypeutes > Tolypeutes matacus. Next base: position 32,645,580 of record JAKSZT010038599.1, read on the forward strand.
AAGCCTCCATAAGGAAACAACCCTTGTATGCCTTGACTTTAGGCAATTGAGTCCCATGCTGGACTTTCTTACAGAACTGTAAGATAATATATTTGTTTTGCTTTAAGCCACTAATTTTGTGGAAATATGTTACAATAGCAATAGAAATCTAATAAGAATGTTATACTCAAAAAAATTTAGAGATGGCTAGGGAATTATCTAAGAATTAGATGTTGGCTACAGCAGATTATTGTACAATAAATAGCTGCTATACCAATTACCACAAGTCTTTTAGTGCTCTAGAAATTTTGCTTCTGTATGAGAAATAAGAATTGGTTCATAGGATGAATACACAATTATAAAACATTTAGTAGAATTATATTATGTTTTATGAATGTTTATCTGAATCAAAAAGCATAATATGTCCATTAAAGAAAATAATAAGGAAAAAAAAAAAAAAAAAAAACAACACCTTTCTCTGTAACAACCCTACACATTTACTAAATTTGATATATGGGTGGTTGGAGTGTGAGGATATCTTAGTCTTCTTTATCAAAGATTGTGGTGGTTAGGCTAATGTGTCAGCTTGGCTGGGGAATTGTGCCCAGTTATTTAGTCAAACAATCACGGGGTTAATTGTAATACTAGGACATTAATGGACTTTGTTGTCAGTGAGTTTATTGCATAGCTGGCTAATAACATCTACAATCAAGCAGGGGGACTATGATCAGCAATCAATGGCATTTTATCCAATCAGTAGACTGCCTTAAAAGGGGAAGTGATTTTAGCATTCAGGCAATTTTCCAGCTTGTCTTTGGACAGCCAACATCTCCTGGGAACTCATCAGGGACATTCATCAGACCTTCATCAGAGTGCCTGGTTTGCAGCCTGCCTGAGGAATCTGGACTTGTGCATCCCAATGGTCACATGAGAGAATTTTATAAAGTCTCATACTATTTATAGATATCTCCTGTTGATTCTGTTTCCCCAGAGAATCCTGACTAATACAGCTTGGTACCAGGAGTGGTTCTTGAGGAACAGATTCTTAAACATGAGATTTCTGAAGTGGTTCTGGGAGTTTTGCAATTCGCTTTGTATTCTAATTGGACTCAAGAGTACTAATGTTTCCCTTTCCAGTAATGAAGAGGCCACTATCAGTCAACGGCGTGAGTTAGCAATGAGATACACAAAATATCATTACTGTATTCCTCTACTTTCATGCTTATAAGAAGCAAGGATCTGTGTGAGAGTGTTTTCAAAACCTTAACAGAGGTTTGTGGAGTCAAAAGTTACAATGATTTGGCTGGCTCTTCCTAGATATTCTGGATACAGTTAACGAAGAAAGGGATTACCTTGTCTTCGAATTTGAAACTTAAATGCTGCATGAATGATGTGAAAGTTTCTATGTGTACTCTGAAAGAAAATCTTGTTTCATGCATCCACAGGCTTGAGATCTCTGAAAACTTGACTCAGACTCTCATTGAATAAGTAGCAGAATTACAAAGGAAACTAAAATCTCAAACTTGCAGGGTGTCTGCTGTTAAAGTGAAGGCATTGACTGGAAAGGAGTGGAATACTGAGGATTGGGATGTAGACATATGGGATGATGATGATATCGGTTGGACATTGGAACCCTAAATTTTGCGAGACCTTACAAGATAAATCTGTGATAAACTGTCCTGTGGAGACCACATTTTGTCAACCTGGTATCACCCAGTCTCCAGCCTGCCCCAGGGAGTCAGGAACTCCTTCCAGCCCTGAGGTGAGTACCAGCTAAACTGAAGCCTACACAGCCTAACTTCTAGTCTGCCCTGAAGAATCTGCCTTCCAATGCCTGCCTGAAGACAATTAATCCTCTCTCACTGGAAGAAAATGCAAAGGAATGACCTGAAGTCAGTAGCTTACAAGACATTTCTAATCCTTCTGCTTACCCATCCCCACCATCCCTCTTCTCTTCAAGATCTATTACTAGACTAAAATCACAAAAAGCCCCCAAAGGTGAAATACAAAGTGTGACCCATGAAGAAGTACACTATACTCTAAAAGAAGTGCATGAGTTTTCTAACTTATATAGACAGAAATCAGGAGAATATGAGTGTGAATGGATGCTAAGGGTATGGGATAATGGTGGAAGGAATATAAAGTTGGATCATGCTGAATTTATTGATATGGGCCCAATAAGCAGAAATTCTGGTTTTAATGCTGTAGTTCAAGGGGTTAGAAAGGGTTATAACAGTTTGTTCCATGGCTGACTGAAACAAGGGTGAAAAAGATGGTCTAGAATTTCTAAGCTGAGATACCCAATTTGCCCTGGTATACAGTAGAAGAGGGATTCAAAGGCTTAGAGATATTGGAATGCTAGAATGGATTTACCATTTAAAACCTGCCCAACCACTCCAGGAATATCCAGAGGACACACCTTTAACAAGGACTGTGAAGAATAAATTTGTAAGACTAACTCCATCTTCCCTGAAGAGCTCTGTTGTTGCTCTTCTCTGTAGTCCAGATTTTACTGTAGGGACTTCTGTAATGGAACTAGAATCCTTAAACATTATGGGGATGATCTGATCTCCAGCTGATAAGAATCAAGTATCAGCACTTAATTGCCAAAGACAAGGTGGATGTAGCTACTGTGATGAAAGACAGACTCAAAGCAGCAATCAAAATAGTCTGAATCACATGGAGTTATGGTATTGGCTAATAGATCATGGGGTACCTAGAAGTGAAATAGATGGGCAGTCTATAAAACTCCTTCTGGATCTGTATAAGCAGAAGTGTTCTAGGTCAAGTGAACAAAATCTTAACTCAAATTACAGACACAGAGAATCATGCCCCTTAATCAATTCCCAGACTTGAGACAGTTTACAGATCCAGAACCCTTTGAATGAGGAAAAGGCCAGGTCCCCTTGGGGAAGGATTCTGTTAGGCTGACAAAAATTTATACTGTTAATCTTCCTCCCAGCTTTCCTCAAGGATACCTATGGTCTTTTACCAGAGTAACTATGCATTGGGGAAAAGGAAATGATAAGACATTTTGGAAATTATGAGACCCTGGCTCAATAGTGACATTAATTCCAGGAGACCCAAAACAGCACTATGGTCCAACAGTCAGAATAGGAGCTTATGGAGGTCAGGTGGTTTATGGTGTCTTAGCTCAGGTCCATCTCACAATGTGTCCAGTGGGCACCCTGACCCATTCTTGGTTATTCCCCCAGTTCCAGAATGCATAATTGGAATAGACATAATCAGCAACTGGCACAATCCCCACATTTGATCCCTGAAGTGAGGGTTATTTTGGTAGGAAAGGCCAAGTGGAAGCCACTAGAACTGCCCCTACCTGGGAAAATAATAAATCACGAGCAACACTGGATTTCTGGAGGGATTGCAGAGATTAGTGCCACCATCAAGGATCTGAAGGACGCAGGGGAGCTAATTCTCACCACACCCCCACTCAACTCCTCTATTTGGCCTGTGCAGAAAACAGATGGATCTTGGAAGATGACAGTAGATTATAATAAACTTAGTCAGACGGTGATTCATAAGTGGAATTGCAGCTGTTGTTTCATAAGTGGTATCATTGCTTGAACAAATCAACACATCCCCTGGTACCTGGTATGCAGCTATTGATCTGCCAAATGTTGTTTTCTCAATTGCCATTAGTACTGACCACCAGAAACAGTTTGCTTTCAGCTGGCAAGGCCAACAGTATACCTTCACTGTCCTGCTTCAGGGGTATATCAACTCTCCATCCCTATGTCATAATATTGTCCACAGGGAACTTGATCATCTCTTCCTCCCACAAGACATCACACTGATCCATTATATTGATGATATGTTGATAGGACTTAGTGAGGAAGAAGTAGCAAAGGGTCTAGACTTATTGGTAAGGCATTTTCATGAGAGAGGATGAGAGATAAATCCAACAAAAATACAGGAATCTTCTACCTCAGTGAAATTTCTAGGTGTCCAGTGGTGTGGAGTATGTTGAGATATCCTTTCTGAAGTGAAGGATAAGTTGTTGCATCTGGGCCCTTTTATGACCAAAAAAGAGGCACAATGCTTATTTGGTCTCTTTGAATTTTGGAGACAACACATTCTTCACTTGTGTGTGTTACTCTTACCCATTTGCTGAGTGACCAGAAAAGCTACTAGTTTTGATTGAAGACCGGAACAAGAGGAGGCTCTGCGACAGGACCAGGCTGCTGTTGCACTACCACTTAAACCATATAATCCATCAGATTCTATGGTGCTGTCAGTTTCAGTGGCAAATAGAGATGCTGCCTGGAGCTTTGGCAGGCCCATTGTGAGAATCACAAAGCAGACCCTTTGGATTTTGGAGCAAAGCCCTATGATCCTCTGCAGACAACTACTCCCCTTTTGAGAAACAGCTTTTGGCCTGATACATGTCCTTAGTAGAGATTGAACACTTAACCTTGGGCCATCAAGAGACCATGACACCTGAGTAGCCTATCATGAGCTGGGTATTGCCTGATCCACCAAACCATAAATTTGGGCTTGCACAGCAGCACTCCACAATAAAGTGGAATTGGTATATATGTGATAGAGCTTGAGCGGATCCTGAATGCACAAGTAAGTTACATGAGGAAGTAACTCAAGTACCCATGGTCACCACCCCTGCCATGTTACCGTCTATTTTCCAGACCTCAACTTTGTCTTCTTGGGGAATCCCTTACAATCAGTTGACTGAGGAAGGGAAAATTTGGTCTTAGTTTACAGAGAGTTGTGCATGATATGAAGGAACCACCTGAAAGTGGACAGGTGCAGCACTGCAGCCCATTTCTGGGATGTTCCTGAAGGACAGTGGTAAGGGCAAATCCTCCCAGTGAGCAGAACTTCGAGGAGTGCACTTGTATGTTCATTTTGCTTATAAGAATAAATGGTCAGAGGTGCATTTGTACACTGACTCATGGGTTGTTGCCAATGGTTTGGCTGGATGGTCAGGGACTTGGAAGGTACATGATTATAAAATTGGTGACAAAGAGGTTTGGGGAAAAGGTATGTGGATAGACCTTTCTGAGTGGGCAAAAGACATGAAAATATTTGTGTCCCATGTGAATGCTCTTCATAGGGTGACTTCAGCAGATGAAGATTTCAATAGTCACATGTGACCCTCTCTGTGGCTAATGCTCTTCCTCTTTCCCCAGCTACTCCTCTCATTGCCTAATGAGCCCATGAACATAGTGACCATGGAGGTAGGGATTGAGATTATATGTGGTCTCAGCACCATAGACTTCCCCCCACCAAGGCTGACTTGGCCAGCAGCAGAGACCACACTCAGCCCCTGATATGGCACCATTCTCTGAGGTGATCAGCCTGCTACCTGGTGACAGGTTGATTACATTGGACCACTTCCATCATTGATGGGGCAGTGATTTGTTTGAACTGGAATAGACACATAATCCAGACATGGTTTTGTGTTCCCTGCATGTAGTGCTTCACCCAATACTACCATCTGTGGACTTATTGAATGTTTTATCCACCACCATGGCATTCCACACAGCATTGTTTCTAATGAAGGATACCTTTCACAGCAAAAGGTGTGTGGTAATGGGCATATGCCTGTGGAATTCACTGATATTATCATGTTCTCTATCATCCTGAAGCAACGGAATTGCTAGAACAATGGAATGGCCTTTGGTGACTCAATTTTGGTGTCAACTAGTTGGCAATACCTTGCAGGGCTGGGACAATGTTCTCCAAGAGAATGAATTTGCTCTAAATCAGCATCCGCTCTATTGTGCTACTTCTCCCATAGCCAGGAATCAGGTGTCCAGAAATCAAGTGGTAAAATGGGAGTAGCACCACTTACTATTACCCCTAGTGATCCACTAGGAAAATTTTTGCTTCTTGTCCCTGCAACCTTAAGCTTTGCTTGTCTACAGATCTTAATTCCAAAAGGAGGAGTGCTTCCACCAGGAAACACAACAATTATTCCATTGAAATGGAAGGTAAGACTGCCACCTGGCCACTTTGGGCTCCTCTTGCCTATGAATCAACAGACAAATCAAGGAATTACTGTGCTGACTGTGATAATTGATCCTGACTATCAAGGGGAAAATAAGACTGCATCTACATAATTGGGGTAAAGAAGAGTTTGCGAGGAATACAGGAGATCTTCTAGGATGTCTCTTAGAACTCTCATGCCTTGTTATTATAGTAGGCAAAATGGCAGCAATCCAATCCAAGAAGGACTAACAATGGCCCAGAATCTTCAGGAATGAAAGTTTGGATCACCCCACCAGGCAAAGAACCATGGCTACTTGACGTGCTTGCTGAGAGTAACAAGATCATGGAATGGGTAGTGGAAGAAGGTGGTAATAAATATGAACTTCATCCACATGACCAGTTACAGAAATGAAGACTGTAATGGGCATGTATCTTTCTTCCTTGTTTTGTTATGAGTATGATTGTATATGTACACACAACAAATTTCTTTGTTTTCTTCCCTAACCTTCTCTCTTACATATGACAAGTTGTATTAGTTTCATGTCATAATATTTGAGGATGTCAAGTTTAAGAGTGAATATTACACAAGGACTTGCACCCTATTATATAGGAAATTAATGCCTCTCTTGTCGTAACTAGGGCAGTTGAATATTGTTAGGCAAAAATATATATATATGCATGTCTGTTATTATTTTTATTTAGAGACTAAGGATGGTTTAAGGTGATGGGTATGGTTGCCAAGTTGACAAAAGTTGGACTGTGATGGTAAGGCTAATGTGTCAACTCAGCCTTGTTTGGTCAAACAAGCACTGGGCTAATTGTAATACAAAGACATTAATGGACTTTAGTCATAAATGAGTTTACTGCATAGATATCTGATGACATCTACAATCAACCAGGGAGATTGCCATCAGTAATGAGTGGAGTTTTATCCAATTAGTTGAATGCCTTAAAAGGGGAAGTGATTTCAGCAGAGACAATTTTCCAGCTAGTCTTTGGACAGCCAACATCTTCTGGGAACTCATCAAGTACCTTCATCAGATCTTCAATGGATTGCCTGGTTTGCAGCCTGCCCAAGGAATCTGGACTTGTGCATCCCCACAGTCACATGAGAGAAATTTATAAACTCTCATATAATTTACAGATATCCTCTGTTGATTCTGTTTCCAAAGAGAAACATGACTAATAAAATGTTCATACTTAACCAGTGAAAGTTTCAGCTGATTGTATCCTTAGTACATTTAAAAACTGTCTATGTCATTGGTTATCACAATGACTCCTACAAGAGCCTGCTCATGGCAATCTTTCTTGGAATATTTTCCTCCCTCAAACAAGTACATTTGTAGCAACTGTAATGATCTTTTTAAAGCTATACATCTAATCAGTCACTCATAAATAAATTCAGCTTAGGACAAACTAAAAGATATTTAAAATTATCTACCTTTATCATCCAATTTCTGCCATCTTCCCTTCCTACCAGTTGTACTTCCATTTAGCCTGCACCTTATTCATGACAAAAGGAAATGTTTGATTCAAAACATTTCTTTTGTAAATGGAAAAGAAACAAGAAAAATTAGGTTAAAATATTTCCAATTCTGCCATTTTGTAAAAAGTAGTAGATGAAATTAAAATATCCTCACATGATACACTCTATAACACAATTTACTATAATTATAATCAACTTGTTATTAATTCTCAGTTTACAAGTGTATTGCATAAAGCTCTTATTTTACTTTCTCACCAAAGTTATAAAAGAAAATGAGCCATTGCAAAGTGAGGTTAAGGATTACATTATAGATGAAAAAATTTATTAGAAGAAAGAAGATAGGTGGCATGCTGTGCTTTTGCTTTATTTTCACTAATTCGTTTTCTGTAATGGGTCATATTTTCCCTTCAGCTATTTGTAAAATAACTGAAATTATACTTTTCCATTGTTCCATAGCTACCATCAAATTAGGCAAATTAACAGGCAATTTTTATTATTGCTCATTTTTAGTGATTTATCAAGCCATGTTTCATTTTAAGTAGTAAATTTCATTTACAAAAAACATTATTGAATTATTTATAATAGGTATATCAGTTTTAATTTGCTTTAATTTCATGCTGACTATTATATGGTGACCTCCAAATATCAAATCCAGATGCAGTTCACCTAATTGTTGAATAAAGTATATATGTTTTTCAGTATGGATGATAAGAGATACAGTTACATAAGTTAAAAATAATGCAGAGTCCATAAACTTCTAAATCAATTGTAAAATCAATAAACAAATACATGACTCTTTATCACATCTCCTATGAAAGTCAGACACCTGGAGCTATTTTATTTTTTTGGTTAACCTGAAGACAGGAGAGGCATTTTATGAAATGCCTTTAGTCAATCATGGAGAGAATGGTAAAGACAAAATTCCTAGAGATGATAATATATAACTCTTAGTATACTTATGTTGTCTTTAACTGGACAAATTATATAAAGGAAATACATAATTAAATTTAATAATTAAATATTTATTGAATAAGATATAATTATTACAGTTAGTGATAGTAGTATCATTACTATTATCATTTTTAATTGAAAATAGAATTATTAAACTTATGGACTAATAAGATTTTGAATTTAAACATTATTAATCCAAAGATAATATTTGTAAACACTATTAGCTAGTTATCCCAGAGACATAGATTATTAATTGCTTAAAATATGTCAGTAATTCCTTGAGCCAGGGTAAAATTTCTTCACCAAAATGAAATAAAATAAACTCTGTAAAGTTATTAGAGTTACAGAGTATGCAATGAAGAAAAACAAACATTTTACACATATTTCATATAGAATAAAAGAAAAACTATGTAATATTTGTATGCTCTAAGAGAAGTTGAAGACAGTAGTACAGCAACTAAATTAATGTTAAATCTGATTAAAGTTGAGGGGCATATATTTCAAGTTATGCTCTTTTGCATATAAATGAACATTAAGAAGCAGCCATTTTTAAACTCTCAATGTTGGTGTGAGGATCCAGGTACACTGGCAACTCTCTTGCATTGTTATCACTCTACTAATATTCTTTGTTAGGTTGGAGAGGTACCTAGGTTCCTCCAGCTCCTGCTGGGTCTCCTCCTCCAGTTTCTTTGAATCATGTGCTATGAGCATGTGCAGTTCTCTGGTGAAGGAAGAGAATGCCAGATTCTCCTGAAGATTATCCATATACTGGAGTTGATGAGTGTATTAGTCAGCCAAAGGGGTGCTGATGCAAAGTAATAGAACTCTTCTGGCTTTTATAAAGGATATTTATTTGGGGTAGAAACTTACAGTCACAAGGCCCTAAAGAGTCCAACTCAAGGTACCATAAGAGGTACTTTTTCACCCAAAGTCTGTTGCCACAAGATGGCAGGTGATGTCTGCGAGGGTTCAGGCTTCCTTTTTCTTCTTAAGGCTCCATGGGCCCAGCTTCTTCTGATCTCAGCTAAAGGCTGGCATATGGCTCATCTCTCTCCCTGGGGCTCATTTCTTTCTGGGATTAGCTGCTCTGTTCTCTTCAGAAGGTCAGCTGTAGACTATCAGGCTCATCTCTCTTCCTGAGGTGTCTGCTGTGTCTAATGAATTGTCTCTTTCCCTCTGTTCTCTGTGTATCTCCTTCTGTGTATTCTTGATTGAGTTTCCACTTATATAACCTACTAACAGGGGTGGGACTCAACCCTGCATGCCCTAATTAAGTAGTTGAACAAAAGCCCTAATTATAACATAGTTTAATCAAAGCCACCTCAGCTGAATCTAACACAATCAAAGCATATAAATTCCAGAAGAACAGACCAGTTTACAAACATAATCAATATCTCCTTTTTGGAATTCATAAATAATATCAAACCGCCACAGTGAGACACAGCTCTGGGCACTGTTTATCTTCATAGATTTCTGTTAGTACTGGTAGATTTCAGTTTGTCCTAGCTCTTAATGTCCAGTTTTCTTCTAACTGCCTGCTTGGCTGATCTAGAGAATGGTTGCAACTCTAACTGTTGCATATTAAACAGCCTTAAGTGGATTACTCTGTCTGCTCCTGCAATTGCATATGGTCTATATGTTAAAATAAATAACTTATTCAATATTGTTTATTGTGGTTACACATCTCTGATCAAACTCTACGTGGATAAGGTATATGACATCATTTTCCAGTCAATGTTTCATTTTTTTCCCATATATGATCCAAATAAAGGAGAAAACCTCCAAAAATACCTTTGAAAATCTCAATCAATTATCTTACTTTGGACTTATTAATGGAACAGTATTGAAGGTAGATTTAATTTCCAAAATGCTATCATAAAAGCATATTTTGAAAAATAGTTTTCTAATTAAAGTTCAGAGTTGAAGTGTTCTTCAAATTAAAAAATATAAGATGACTTAGCATACTTTAATTAATTTAATTAAATTTATTTTAGTAAAACTGGCTATAATTGAATAATGAATTGACATGACAAAATTTGTTGCCTTATTTGTAAACAGTTTATAATTATAGAATAATTTATGGGTTAGAAATGGTAAAATCTTCAAAGATTTTATATTTATAAATCACCTCACACTCATACAAAATCAACATTAGATTGATTAAAAGATGTGAAAAACAAAATCCTAATATTGTTTAAAAAGGTATAGAAATCTAATTTCATTAACTGTAGAAGATGGTGACATTAAAAATGAGGAACAATAAAATATAAAATAAAAGACTGATGAATTTGACGATATTAAAATAAAAACTCATACACAAAAAACACACCATAAACAAAGTTCAAATATTGCTGCCAATGAAACAGGGAAGTTAAATTTACAGGAGATATATATTAAAAGGCTGGAATAAAATATTCCAGAACAGCTTTAAGAAGTTTCAAAGAAGGAACAAATGATATTTATAAAATACTTGTAAGAAGACAAAAAAATACTGCTTAGTTGCCCTACTAACTTATTTTCTAAGATGACTGTAACCTTGATACCAAAACTTTTCAAGAACAGTAAAAGTAAAAACAATTAAAAATCACTAACATTTTGCTAACTCCTTGATTTTTCTTGGGACTTAGTTATGTTCAGGTCCTAGTGTGGGTTCTTTAATACTAAGGTCTCAGCCTGCCTCTTAATTGGCTAGGGCAATAATTCTTGTCTATGTCCTCCATCTGTTGCCTTATTTATGATATAAATCTTAGGTGTCATCATGTCCAGTCCAATGGAATATTCATTGTTTTTCAGTACAGAACATCTTCTAGCACCATTTTAGAATCAGAATTCTTGCTTCTGTCCCCATCACCTGGGATTCAAAGGTTACTTAGCACAGCAAAACATGTCTATCAATTTTTTGTTGAAGCAGTAACCCCCAAGTTTAGTATGGGGAAAGCCTACAAGGTTATTTCTTTCTAAAGATCGAAAGGAGAATAAGGGTAAAATCCCTTGGCTTCATCATTTCCATTAATTTGTCTAACATACTTTTTTTTTTCCAGAATATTCGGAGAGTGGGGACCACACATTTAACTCCCAGTACTCTTGGATCTCTTTCTTTCTTACTTTAAGCCAATCCTTCCCATGATTGGCTTTCCATAAATCTGTACTAATGAAACAAAAACATCTGTACAAACAAAATATAAAGTGAAACATAACTTAGTTCAAACTGATCAGTAACTAAATGAATGGCCTACATGAAAACAAATCTATAGTCTTCAGAGGAAGATAATAAAATTCAAAACCTCCACAATGTATTAATTATAATGCTTAACATAAATTAAAACAATATTAGACACAACAAACCCCAGAACAATTTAACCCGTATTTAGGAAGAAAAATATACATTAGGAACTTATTCCAAGGGCTTCAAAAATTGGATATTGTAAATAAACTCTTTAAAGCAAATGTTATTGATATAATTTAACATTAATTTGTTTTTTTTAAATTACTGGAACATATGTTCAAATGATTAAAGAAAAATTATCTTACTGATTAATCACATAGGGAGCCTCTGTAGAGAAAAGCAACTTTAAACAATAACAAAATTGCCATTAAAAAGTGCAAAATACAATAAAACTAATCATTCATGGGATAAGATTAACAGAATATTGAAGATGGAGAAGAAAGAGTCAATTAACTCAAAGACAAATTAATAGATTATAGTGTAAAATTGAAGCATATAGAAAAAAGGATTTAAGAAAAAAGAACAGAACTTCAGAGACAAGTTGTTAGTTTTAGGGGCTTTTCCTGAGTGTGAAGACAGAACCCTTCATATGAAAACACACATAATATCTCTTACTTCTGCCACATTATATTAGACAAAGTAGGGGGGGGCGTAAATTCATAGATCAAAGTAAGTAAAAAAGGAGAAAGCACAGTTTGAAAGGGGTTGAAGAAATGGATTCTTCCACTGGAAGAGAAGATTGAGATTTTCACCATGAAAAGGATACAATCATACTGATATAGAAGTAGTATTGGCAGTGAACAATTGAAACCATAGGTACCTACTTTTTATAGTTATTTTCTACAGAGATGGAATTACCTCACCACCACTACAGTGAACACTAACCCACATTAACTGTTAGAAGTATTTAATATACTTAATATCAATGTTTCTATATTAAATAGTATTCAGTTGAGCCTATACATTCTTTAATTTAGTGTAACTGTAAAGAGACAAGTCCATCTTGTAGTCTCAGAATATTTTATTTTCCTTCTAAATTTTTTATTGAAGAAATGATTGCTTACAGATAAAGGGCAATTAAAACATAATTGCAAACAATTTTGTTGGATCTTAGCATGCAACTGCTTTGAATGTATAAAATTTAAATTTATAGTGGGGGGGGCATAAATTCATAGATCAAAGTGATTGGTCTTTTAAAAAAAAGCATTTATAATAATTAACACCAAGTTACCCCAACATATGTATTAACATAGGCTAAGCAAAAATTCATAAGGCTATAGAGAGAGACAAGTAGTTCACAAGTTAGCTCTTCTTTATTCTTTACAGTAATAGTTAATATATATTATAATAGTTAATATAATACCAGAGAATAATAAAATAATGTTTTCAAAGTCTGAGGGAAATAAATCTGACCTGATATTTTACAAGCCAATTTGTCCTTCATATACTAAAGTAACAATCACGTCTTCTTAAATATTCCAAAAGTTAGGAAATATAGTGCCTTTTGTAATTATAATATGAATAATCATGTAAATGAAGAAAATGAACCAGTAAAAAAGCATGCAAATCAGAATTCAAAATAGAGAAGGAATGCCATGGTAAATAAGCAAAATCTTTAAATTAAAAACTGAACTTACAATTAAGTAATGCAAATCCCTAGAATGCAAGACTATTTAAATTTTAGTAAGTGATGTTATTTTGTATATAAATTAATTTTAATGTTTTTTGCTGCTTTGGGTGCTTTGATTGGGCTTGGTAACCAAATTCTCAGCAGTACCTGTTATAGAAAGAATAAGCTTAGTCAAATAAGAGACAAAGCTGGAGGGAAACCAGCACATAAAACCCAGACAAATGCTGTGGACTGAGCAAAAGAATGGACTAGAAATAAACATACTTAGCAGAGGATGACAAATTTTTTCTTTCTTGTTTGGGGATGTAGACAAAAATAATAGAAATTTCCTCTAAAAATTTGTAACCACAGCCCATTTGCTTGTGATTCTACATACATTATACAGATAATTTAAGGTAACACATCTCAGTACTTTTAATTAAAAATAAAACCTCAAAAGTAGGTTGGGACCCATGGAGAAGCAAATGTAAAAACCTCTACAGGATTCTCTCTTCCAAAGACTCAGTTGATTTTGCAAACCATAGTGCAACAATCAAACAAACAAAAACAACTCAAGAAAACAATTCACCATGATTAAAATTGAAAAAAGAAAAAAGATAAAACATTTGGCCCTCACAAACTACACATAATAGAATTATAATATAGAATCTATAAAATGAATATGTTTAAAAGAAAAGTGATAAAATAATATTATACAAGTAAAATTATGGAAGATTTTAAAATAATTATTTAAAAGCAAATACATTATTGGAAATAAAACATAATCATTGAAATTTATATCCTATGAACGGGCTAAAGAGCAATTTGGAGATATTTAACAAAGAGAAATTTTGACTTGAAACAAAATTTTAAAGGAATAACCTAGCATAAAGTCACAAACAATTCCAAATATGAAGGAAAGTTAAAGGGTATGGAGGACAAAGGAGCAAAAGATGTCTTTTTGGACTATTCAGAAACAGTATATGGAGGTAAATTTTTAAAAATCTAGAATATTTGAAAGACTCAAAATCAAAGACTCAGGCATCATTATGTATGCTAAGTAGGATAAGTAAAATCAAATTCTCATCTAGATATTTTCAAGTAAAACTAAAATATGAACATCTTTGTGGGGACATGGCTGCCTGTGTGGCCTAGACATAACTTAAAGGTTAACAACCCTCCCCAGAGGGAAAATAATGTATAAATAGTATCATAAACTATAATCTTCTCCAAGTAGTAAATGTACTTGGTAAACATCCTTCCTATGAACATAGTGAAAACATCACCAGACCCACACGCTTCATGTAACCCTAGCAGGAACTCTGTTTTCATACCCTATAGAATGTCCTTGTTCTGGAATCCCTTATATCACCTCTCATTTTCCTGTCTCTTTGGAGAACACTATCTTCATTCTCCAAACTGTCCATTTGAGAGCCTCTCCTGTCCATAATTTCCAATAAAGCTTATGTCTGACTAAGTGCCAGGTGCATTCTTTGGTCTTGCAACCACCCCAACTCATGTTTTTCAGGAGTTGGGTTGTAACAATTGGTGAGACAGCCAGAAACCTAAAAGCCACTGGCATGAGCTCCAGGAAAGGAGAACACACAGGGAAATCCTAGGTTAGTCTATGACTCCATGTGAGGAGAGGTGGCTGGCCTCCTGGATGAGTGGGGACCACCTAGACAATATGGGGTTACCCACTTGTTTAACTCTTGTGGAACTCCACATGAGTAGGGGGACTCCCCCAAAATACTGGTGGGAGTACTGTACACACTGTAAGAACAGAAGATTATGAAGTTTAGTAAAGTTAGCAGGCATGCTACCACAAAAGATGGCTGGCTGTTGATAGGGGTGGTACAGTTAGCTACAGCAAATTGTCTCAAGGAAGACAAAGAAATCTACCATTTGAAGGAAGAGTTAACTAAAATAGGGAAAACATTCTGGTAGCAACTCTGTGAACCCCTTGTGTGATGGTTAGGCTAATGTGTCAACTTGGCCTGGGAATTGTGCCCAGTTGTTTGGTCAAGCAAATGCTGGACTAATTGTAATATGAGGACATTTATGGGCTTTTATCGGTGAGTTTACTACATAGTTGGCTGATTAAATCTGCATCAACCAGGGAGATTGCCATCAGCAGTGAGTGACGCTTTATCCAAGCAGTTGAATGTCTTAAAAGGAGAAGTGATTTCAGCATTCAGAGAGAATTCCCTAGCTCATCTTTGGACAACAAACATCTCCTGAAAACTCTGAAGGACCTTCATTGGACTACCATCAGAGTACCTTGTTTGCAGCCTGCCTGCAGAACCTGGACTTGTGCACTCCCACAGTTACATGAGGGACTCTTCTAAAAGCTCATATTACTTACAGATATCTCCTGTTTATTCTGTTTCCCTAGAGAATCCTGAGTAATACAGCTTGGTACTAGAAACGGTTCTTGAGGAACAGAATCTTAAACATGGGATGTCTCAGGTGGTTCTGGGAGTTCTGCAATTGACTCTCTACTCTAATTGGACTCAAGAGTACTAATGACTCCCTTTCCAATAATGAAGAGGCCACTAACTGTCCACAGCATAAGTTGGCAATGGGGATATGCCATATATCATCACTGGATTCCCCTACTTCCATGCTTATAAGAAGCAAAGATCTGGGTGAGAGTGTTTTCAACACCTTAACAGAGTTTTGTGGAGTCAAAAGGTATAATGATGTTGGCTAGCTCTTCCTAGATACTCTGGATACAGTTACAAAAGAACGAGATGAGCTAAAGGCTTCAAATTTGAAACTTAAACACCACATAAATGATTGAAGGTTTCTATGTGTGCTCTGAAAGAAAATCTTGTCACTTGCAGCAACAGGTTTTAGATATCTGAGAACCAACCTCAAACTCTCACTGTATGAGTAGCAGAGTTACAAAGTAAACTAAAATCTCAAACATGCAGAGTTTCTGTGGTTAAAATGAAGGCATTGATTAGAAAGGAGTGGAACTCAGAGGACTGGGACGATGATTATATTGGTGGGGACATTGGATTACCCTAAATTCTGCTGAGACTTTACCAGATAAAGCTGCCATGGCCTGCCATGTGGAGAAGACACCTTGTCAACCTTGTATCACCAATCTCCAGCCTGCACCAGGGAGTCTGAACCTCCTTCCAGCCCTGCGGTGGGTACCAGCCAAACCACAGCAGGCACTGTGCAGCCTCCACGCTGCCCTGAGTAATCTGTCTTCCAAACCCTCCATGAAGAAATCAATCCTACCTTACCAGATGAAAATGCAAAGCAATGCCTTGAGGTCAGTAGCTTGCAAGACATTTCTAATCCTTCTCATTACCCACCCCCACCACCCCTCTTCTCCTCAAGTCCTATTAGAAGATTAAATCACAACAAGCCCCCAAAGGTGAAATACAAAGTGTGACCCATGAGGAAGTACACTATACTCTGAAAGAATTGCATCATTTTTCCAACTTATGTAGACAGAAATCGGGAAAATATCTGTGGGAATGGATACTAAGGGTATAGGTTAATGGTGGAAGGAATATAAAGTTGGATCATGCTGAATTTATTGATAG
This sequence comes from Tolypeutes matacus, assembly GCA_026826555.1. Taxonomy (NCBI): domain Eukaryota; kingdom Metazoa; phylum Chordata; class Mammalia; order Cingulata; family Chlamyphoridae; genus Tolypeutes; species Tolypeutes matacus. Next base: position 32,662,361 of record JAKSZT010038599.1, read on the forward strand.
GGCCTCACTAAGAAGAAATTCTGGATTCAATACTGTAGCTCAAGGGATTAGAAAGGGCTCTAACAGTATGTTTGGGTGGCTGACTGAAAGAAGGACCAAAAGAAGGACTAGCATATCTGAGGTTGAGATATCCAATTTACTCTACTATACAGTTGAAGAGGGAATTCAAAGTCTTAGAGAGATTGGAATGCTAGAATGATTTTACCATTTAAGACCTGCCCACCCAACCCAGGAATATCCAGAGGACACACCTTTAACCAGGACTGTGAGGAATAACTTTGTAAGACTAACTCCATCTTTCCTGAAGAGCTCTCTAGTTGCTTTTTCCTGTAGTCTGGATATTACTGTAGGGAGAGCTGTAATAGAATTAGAATCCTTGAACATTATGGAGATTATGGGATCTGGGACCGGTAAAGGTCAAGTATCTGCAGTTAATCAACAAACACAAGGTGGGCATGGCTACAGCAATGAAAGGCAGATTCAAAGCCTCACATGAAATAGTCTGAGTCTCACAGAGTTATGGCATTCACTAATAGATCATGGGGTACCTAAAAGTGAAATAGATGGGCAATCTATTAAATTTCTTCTGCATCTATATAAGCAGAAGTGCTCTAGGTCAAGTGAACAAAACCTTAACTCAAATTACAGACACAAAGAATCACAACCACATAATCAATTCCCAGGCTTGAGACAGTTTACAAACCCAGAGCCTCTTGAATGAGGAGATGGCCAGGTCCCTTTGGGGAAGGATCCTGCTAAACTGCCCAAAATTTATACAGTTAATCTTCCTACCATCTTTACCTAAGGAGACCTACAGCCTTTTAGCAGAGTAACTGTGCATTGGGAAAAAGGAAATGATCAGAAATTTTGGGGATTATTAGAACTGGCTCAGAAGGAACATTAATTCCAGGAGACCCAAAACATCACTGTGGTCCACCAGTCAGAGTAGGGGCTTATGGATGTCAGGTGCTAGGTGTTATTTTAGCTCATGTCCATCTCACAGTGGCTCCAGTGGGTGCCTGGACCCATTCCGTGGTTATTTCCCCTGTTCCAGAATGCATAATTGGAATAGACATACTCAGTAACTGGCAGAATCTCCATACTGGATCCCTGACTTGTGGAATAAGGGGTATTATGGTAGGAAACTGCAAGTGAAAGCCACTGGAACTCCTTCTGCCTTGTAAAATAATAAATCAAAAGCAATACCAGGGGGGCCAAGATGGCATTAGTGTAGGAGGGCACACACTGCAAGCTCCCAGAGCAAGGCCGATTGTGGACGGGGTCCTCCCCAGGGGTCTGTGCTGTGCATGCATGGAGTGAGAAGCTTGGGACATATATTGGCACGGATCAAAGGCATGGACGGAACGGTAGAGATTCGTGAGTTTTAAGGCTCCCGGTGGTGTTTGGCACAGACGGCTGAGCCCCGTGGTTAGGGAAGAAAAATAAATAAAATAAAATAAAATAAAATAAAATAAAAAAATAAAATAAAATAAAATAAAATAAAATAAAATAAAATAAAATAA
>JAKSZT010038599.1:32663893-32710148 GCA_026826555.1 Tolypeutes matacus
AAAATAAAATAAAATAAAATAAAATAAAATAAAATAAAATAAAATAATAAAATAAAATAAAATAAAATAAAATAAAATAAAATAAAACGGCCATTTGGAGCCGCGAGCAGGCGAAAAAGTTTTATTTTCTGGGGCTCTGGCTGCCTGGTGCCCCTTGGACCTTGTGTGAACAGAACAAATGAGCTAATCAGCACCAGGTGAACCAGAGGGGAGATTCTGGTGGGGGAATGGAGCTGATTTCCCTAGCCACCCAGGGATAAGACCCGGGCTGCTGCGGAGCCAGGAAGAAGGGACACTTCCCAAAAAGGGAGGGTTCTGTTAGAGGACAGGGAAGGGTATTTTTTATTTTTAGACATCGATCTGGCTGCCTGCACCGCCCCATAGCTTTAGGGAGCATATAAGCCAACCTGAAGCAGCATTAGGCTGAGAGCAGATGCGAATCTGCACTCAAACTGATTTACTTAGCAGCCCGGTGACGCTCGAGCTCTGCTCCAGAAGGGGCGGAATTGGCTGTCTTTAGCACTCCTCACTGACTAACAACAGAGCTATAGCTAACCTGGGGAGTCCAGAAAGTGGGACGTGCTTGATTAATTTCCACGGGCCCAGCTAGGGTCCCTTCTGTAAGGGGGTTGGTCTAGAGGAGGAATTATTTTGGGTCCTGCACTTGTCTAAAAAAATAAAAATTAAAAAGAAAAAGTGAGGTCACCTCAACAAATGAAAAATAAATTCTTTTTTATTTAGTTTAATAGCTAAAAGCTGCCTCAGTACCTGCATATAAAACCCTGTGGGGAAATTGATTGATAAACACAAGTAAGCAGGAAGGATCCACATGGACCCTAGGGGAATCATTGACCCCCCTTAGCTCTGTTTGACTGCTTGCCTGTGTGGATCTTTGGTTTCTCTCTGTTTCTTTCTGGTCTCTTGCTATTCTTTCCTCTTTCCTCCCCCCTTCCTTTTTCCTTCTATTTTTTGTTTTTTTTAATTAGGTGCTGCCAGCTTGTCGCTTCTTTGCTGGGCTTCTTTTAGAGTAATTTCCCACTCGCTGTATATATTGATTCTGTATTACAAACTATCGCTTATCCTTCCTGCATGTTTCTGCCTTCTGTTTTCTGTTGTGGCTCTTAGAAACAACATTTTTTCATAGGCCCACAACTTAAGGGTGTCAATTTCTATTCCATCTATTTTGTTTTCTTCTTCTTTTCTTTATAAGTATTAACTTTTTCCTTTCAGACCTTTCTTTACTATTTCTCTCCCTCCTCATAATTCTAGCCTTCTAAATCACTATATATATATTCCTCCATTTGTTGCCCCAGTCCATTGTAGGAACTCCATATTTTTTCCTAGTACTCTACACTGCCTACACAAGTTAAATATTCATCACATTAAGTCTCATTTTGCCCCTCTTCTAACTTTTATCAATATTACTATTTTACTTTTGCCTTCCTTACATCTTTTGATTCCTCTGGCCCTAACCTTTTGCCTTCAAGGGAACATAGAAAGAAGCAAGCAAATAAAATAAGAAGAAAAACTGCCAAAGAGAAAAAAACTCACACGCAGAACCAACAGCTAAATAAAATTCTAGAGCATAGAGAAAAGCTAATCAACTGAACAAACCCATCAAGATAACATGATGACCAGAGGGCAACAGAAAAATACAAATGACTCTGAGAAACTGGAAAACATGGACCAGTCCAATGCACAAAATAAAAACCAGGAAGCAATGCAGAACATCAAACAACTAATCAAAGCTATCCAAACAAATATCATGGACCAACTTAAAGAACTGAAGGAAGAGATTAAGGATATAAAGAAGACACTGGGAGAACATACTGAAGAAATAGCTAACACGCCTAAAAAGGTAATGGATATGATGGTGAACAAAGGCACAAGCCAAGAAATGAAAAAGACGCAGGACTCACATGCAGCAGATTTGAACAGGCAAAGGAAAGAATTAGTGATATGGAAGACAATACAGTTGAAATCAAAGAAATTGTAGAACAGATAGACAAAAAGATAGAACAAATCCAGCATGGTCTCAGGAAATTAACCGATAATGCAAAACGCACAAACATACGCATTATGGGCATCCCAAAAGGAGAAGAGAAGGGAAAAAGAACAGAAAGAGTGTTGAAGGAAATTATGGCTGAAAACTTCCCAACTCTATTGAGAGAGATGGATGTGCAGATCCAGGAAGCACAGAGCACCCCAAATAGTATAAATCCCAACAGGCCAACTCCAAGACCTATACTTGTCAAAATGTCCAATGCTCAAGACAAAGAGAAAATACTCAAGGCAGCAAGAGAAAAGAGAACCATCACATACAAGGGAAGCACAATAAGATTAAGTGCTGATTTCTCAGCTGAAAACATGGAGGCAAGAAGACAGTGGTATGACATAGTCAAAACACTAAAAGAAAAAAACTTCCAGCCATGAATTCTCTATCCAGCAAAATTGGCATTCAAAAATGATGGAGAGTTCAAAATATTCACAGATAAACAGCAATTAAGAGAGTATGTCAAGAAGAAACCAGCACTTCAAGAAATACTAAAGGAATCTCTACAAGTTGAAAGGAAAAAGCAAAGGAGAGAGAGTTGGAGGAGAGTTTAAAAACAACTGAAAAGTCAAAAAGAGAAACAAAACAACATATGACATACATTAACCGAAAGAAAAAATGGCTGAAGTAAGAAATTTGTTATGAGTAATAACACTGAATGTTAATGGATTAAATTCACCAATCAAAAGACACAGACTGGCAGAATGGATAAGAAAATATGATCCATCTATATGCTGTCTACAAGAAACCCACCTTCGACCGAGTGATTCAAGGAGGCTGTAAGTGAATGGCTGGAAAACCATTTTACAAGCTAACAATAGCCAAAAAATGGCAGGAGTAGCTATTCTAATATCAGACAAAATAGGCTTTAAATGCAAAACTATTGTAAGAGACAAAGATGGACACTACATATTAGTAAAAGGAGTAATCGCTCAAGAAGAGAGAACAATCATCAACATTTACGCACCTAATCGAGGTGCGTCAAAATACGTGTGGCATGGGAAGCGGCTGTGGCTCAATCAGTAGGGCTCCTGTTTACCATATGGAAGACCCCGGGTTCGGTTCCCAGGGCCTCCTGGTGAAGGCAAGCCCGCCCGCACGGCATGGCTAGCTGACCCAGCGAGCACAAGCAGCAAGGGGGGGATAAAGGAATAAATAAATAAAATCTTTAAAAAAAAAAAAATACGTGTGGCAAACTCTGGAAAAACTAAGAGGAGAAATAAATTCCTCTACAATTATAGTAGGGGACTTCAACACACCACTATCATCATTAGATAGAACATCTGGGCAGAGAATCAATAAAGAAACTAAGGCACTCAACAATACATTAGAAGACTTGGACTTAATAGACATATACAGAACACTACATCCAAATACAGCAGGATTTACATTCTTCTTGAGTGCACATGGAACATACTCCAAAACAGACCACATGCTAGGCCACAAAATAACACTCAATGAATTCAGAAAGATTGAGATTATACAAAGTAATTTCTCTGACCACAACGGAATGAAGTTGGAAATCTCTAAGGGCCAGAGAAACAGGTTAGGCACAAGGATATGGAAGTTAAACAACTCACTCTTAGACAAATAGTGGGTCAAAAAGGAAATTTCAAAAGAAATCAGTAACTACCTTGAAACTAATGAAAACAACAACACAACATATCAAAACCTATGGGATGCAGCGAAAGCAGTCCTGAGAGGGAAGTTCATAGCCATAAATTCATATATTAAAAAAGAAGAAAGAGCTTAAATTGAAGACCTAACTGCACACTTGGAGGAATTGGAAAAACAACAACAAACTAACCCTAAAGGAAGTAGAAAGCAGGAAATAACAAAGATTAGAGCAGAACTAAATGAAATAGAGAATAAGAAAGCACTGGAAACAATAAACAAAGCCAAAAGCTGGTTCTTTGAGAATATCAACAAAATTGACAAACCCTTAGCCAGACCAACAAAGAAAAAGAGAGAACAGAGGCAAATACATAAAATAAGGAATGAGCAAGGTGATATCACTACTGACCCCAAGAAATAAAGAGCATCATAAGAGGATACTTTGAAAAATTATATTCCAACAAGAATGACAATTTAGAGGAAATGGACAAGTTTCTAGAAACCCACAAACAGCCAACACTGATGAAAGAAGAAATAGATGAACTCAACAGTCCAATTACAGGTAAAGAGATAGACTCAGTCATTAAAAACCTCCCAACTAAGAAGAGTCCAGGACCAGAAGGCGTCACAGCTGAATTCTACCAAACATTCCGGAAAGAGCTAACACCAATTCTACTTAAGCTCTTCCAAAAAATAGAAGTAGAAGGAATATTACCTAACTCATTCTATGATGCCAACATTACCCTAATACCAAAACCAAATAAAGATACCACAAGAAAGGAAAATTACAGACCAATTTCTCTAATGAACCTAGATGCTAAAATCCTTAACAAAATACTTGCTAATCGCATTCAACAACATATTAAAAGGATTATACACCATGACCAAGTATGTTTCATCCCCGGTATGCAAGGATGGTTCAATATAAGAAAATCAATCAATGTAATACACCACATAAACAGATTGAAAGGAAAAATATCACATGATCATCTCTATAGATGCAGAAAAAGCATTCGACAAAATACAGCACTCTTTCCTCATAAAAACACTACAAAAGATAGGAATAGATGGAAACTTTCTGAAAATGATAAAGTGTATATATGAAAAACCCAAAGCTAACATCATTTTCAGTGGTGAAATCCTAAAAGCCTTCCCTCTGAGATCGGGAACAAGACAAGGATGCCCACTATCACCACTCCTATTTAACATTGTCTTGGAAGTACGTGCACGAGCACTGAGACAAGAAAAGGACATAAAAGGCATCCAGATTGGAAAAGAAGAAGTAAAAGTTTCATTATTGTATTTCATGATCCTATACATAGAAAGCCCTGAGAAATCTACAACAAGGCTTCTAGAACTTATAAAGGAGTTCAGTAATGTTCCAGGCTATAGGATCAAAGCTCAAAAATCAGTAGCATTTCTATACACCAATAACAAACAAACTGAGGAGGAAATCAGGAAAAAAATACCATTTACAATAGTAAATAAAAGAATCAAATACCTAGGAATAAATTTAACTAAAGATGTAAAGGACTTATATACAGAAAACTACACAACACTGTTAAAGGAAATCAAAGACTTAAATAAATGGAAAAATATTCCCTGTTCATGGATAGGAAGACTAAACATCATCAAGATGTCTATCCTACCCAAACTAATCTACAGATTTAATGCAATCCCAATAAAAGTCAACACTATATTTTTTAAGGAACTGGAAAAACTAATCACAAAATATATTTGGAGAGGCAAGAGGCCCCGAATTGCCAAAGATATATTGAAAAAGAAAAATGAAGTTGGAGGTATCACATTACCGGACTTTAAAACATACTACAAAGCTCCAGTGATCAAAACTGCGTGGTATTGGCACAAGGATAGACCTACTGACCAATGGAACCGAATTGAGAGTTCTGATATAGATCCTCGCATATACAGTCATCTGATTTTTGACAAGGCCACAAAGTCCACTCAGTTGGGAGAGAATGGCCTCTTTAACAAGTGGTGCTTGGAGAACTGGATATCCATATCCAAAAGAAAGAGAGAAGAATACCATTTCACACCTTATACAAAAATCAACTCAAGATGGATCAAAGATCTAAATATAAGAGCCAAAACCATAAAGACCTTGGAAGATAATGTAGGGAAGCATCTACAGAACCTTGTAATAGGAAATGGTTTCATGAACTTCACAGCCAAAGCACGAGCAGCAAGAGAAAAAATAGATAAATGGGCTCTCCTCAAAATTAAAAACTTCTGCACCTTAAAGGATGTTATTAAGAAAATAAAAAGGCAGCCTACCCAATGGGAAAAAATATTCAGCAACCATATATCTGATAGGAGCCTAATATCCTGCATATATAAAGGAATCCTACACCTTGAAAATAAAGGAACAAACAACCCATTTAAAAAATGGGCAAGTGACCTGAAAAGACACTTCTCCAAGGAAGAAATACAAATGGCTAAAAAGTACATGAAAAAATGCTCAACATCGCTTGCTATCAGGGAAATGCAAATCAAAACTACAATGAGATACCATCTTACACCCATCAGAATGGCAGCTATTAAAAAAATAAGAGACACTAAATGTTGGAGAGGATATGGAGAAATAGGAACCCTCATCCACTGCTGGTGGGACTGCGGTATGGTCCAGCCCCTGTGGAGGACAGTTTGGCGGTTCCTCAGAAAACTAACAATAGATCTTCCGTATGATCCAGCAATTCCACTGCTGGGTATATACCCAGACGAACTGAAAGCAAAGACACAAACAGATATATGCACACCAATGTTCATAGCGGCATTGTTCACCATTGCCAAAAGTTGGAATCAGCCCCGGTGCCCATCAACAGAATAATGGATAGGCAAAATGTGGTACATACATACAATGGAATATTACTCAGCTGTAAGAAGGAACAAAGTGCTAACACATGGAATAACATGGATGAATCTTGAAGACCTTATGTTGAGTGAAGCAAGCCAGGCACTGAAGCATGAACAGTATATGACCTCACTGATCTGAACTGAGGAAAGTGAGCAGTCTCTGAGAACCATTGTCTGAAAGATAGGTTAACAAAGGAGAGTAAGAGAAGAGCAGGCTTTGAGCCATCACCCATATGGACATAATCTATGGTAAAGGGATAGAGTGTGGTTGCCTGTTGGGGGATGGGGCAGATGAGTGGTGGTGTTCCTGGGTTTGGTGGTGCAGCGCTGGCGGGTGGGTGGATTAGGAAGGGTAGGTTCAAATCCCCAGGGCATGTAACTGTGAATCTTGACATTCCATGGGTAGGGATAGGGAGGTATCATGGGCCCTGGGGGGCTGGGGGGAATGGAACAGTCAAGATCTAATGGGGTGTTTGGTGGTCATGGGGAAGGTTTTTCATTACCTTACAGTAATGGACACAGGACATGGTAAATATCATCAAAATTATTAAACTGTATCATCTAAATTGTAAACCATACTGTAAATCATTGACAATGTTTAGTTGCTATATTTTGCTATCTGTATAACAGTTATAACAATGTTAACATTAAAAAAAAAGGGAGGGTTAATATGGGGTGGGGAAGGGGTGTGGTTTGGTATCTGGGAGTCTCCGGCACTCCATGTGCGACTTTGCTGTGACCTAAAATTTCTTTGAAAATCAAATGAAAAATTGGGAGGCAGTGAGGATTGAGAGGGGGAAGGTGTCATGGCACACCGGACATCCAATGACACAGTGATAAAAGGAAGGAAAGAAAAAAAAAGAGAAAGGGGAAAAAAAAAGAATATATATATATATATATATATAAATTTTTTAAAGGCATTTCCTTCGCCTTTTTGCCCATTTTTTGAATGTCCCAATCCGCTAATTATATTTTATATTTTTTTGTTTTTTGTTTAATTATTTGGTTTTTTTCCCTTCTCTTTTCTTTTTTTTTTTTTTTTCCCCTGAGTTTCCTTATGTTTGTCTCTTGCATGTAAGCTTATCATACTTGTTGCTTTTTCCTAGTAGGAGTATTTGATTATTTTATGGACTACATGTTCGTGGAGGATCTGGATCACAGAAGGGTTACAATGGGTACTGCAGGGGACTATTGATGAGGGGTGTCTGGGAGGGGGGTTTCATGGGAATTAGTTCATCCGAATATACATGAAAGATATACAAAATCGTTCAAAGGATCAAAAGATGGGGCATGGTCATGATGTGTGGACAATCACACAATAAATGAGGGAATCTGAATTCCTAGCCTGGAGAGCTCTGCCACAGTCTCCAAGGGAGCAGCAATAGTCCTCTGAGTGCAGGGACAGTGTCTGTCAAAAGAGGATGACTCATTGATGTGTTCTTTTTATTGATGACTACCCTTGTGAGTCTCTGCTCTTGTAACTGAGACTTAGCCTGCAGTTGTGGAGTGCCTAAGGGAGCATCCTTGTTGCTCAAATGTGGCCTCTCTCTAAGCCAAACTCAGCATATGATTGCATTACCTTCCCCCCAACGTGGGACATGACTCCCGGGGATGAGCCTCCCTGGCAATCAGGGATTAATACCAAGTGCCAACTGGCAACACAATTGGAAAAAGACCTTGAATTAAAGGGCAAAAGGTAAAGACAAATGAGTTCAAGGGGCTAAGAGACATCAAAGAGATTCGGGTGGTCATCCCAGAGGTTACTCTTATGCACACCTCAGTAGGAGCTCATAGAACATCTAAGTGCCTATCACCCCACACAGAGGGGCTCCTGAGAGCTCTGGAGACAGCCAGGTCCTATATAAGTGGGGATAGACCCAGAGACTGATGCCTTATCAGTGGGCTCTATTTTGGAATCTGTGCTCCTGAGAGTGATAGAATTGGACTCAAATGGGTCCTCCCTGCACATGGTTCATCAGTCCCTTCTATTCAAACCTATATGTGATGCAGAAGTTTTTAGGTATACTTACAGAGACTGGAGCCTCTGGCCTACCTATGTGCCAGGTGTGCATGGAATCTCGGTGGAGCTACAACTCCTACCCTACAGCTCAATGGACTCATCCAAGTCACCTGGCGAGGAGACAACGATGGGCAACAGCCATCCCAGGGAATGGAGAGGGCCTGCTTCTGCAGGCAGGATCATCCCACCCACCATATCCATGGGATATAAGCCCTCTCTCACTTGGAGGTGCAGTGGACATCACCATCCCAATCCCCTCAGGATTGGGGGAAGAACTATGGAGTAGAGTGGACTTGATGGCATTCTGTTGTTCACATATGGTGATTCTAGCAATGGAAGAAATTATAACAATGAGATGGAGCCAGTGGCCACTAGACACTTTTGGGGCATTGAGGGTATGAGCAGTTGAAATACAGGGGTTTCTTTGGGATTTGGAGGTTGTCCTGAGTACCTTTGTGGCAACGGATGTAGGCCATTTTAAGTCAGCAGACACCACTCGGAACTCTGTGGGAGAGAGTGTTGTCTACGGTGTGAACTGTGGTCTATGGTTGGTGGCAAGGCCCCAGGATGTGTAAGTCCATTGAGGGTGGTGTGCCACACTTGTGGGAGATGTTTGTGTGGGATGTGGTGGGAGGTGTGGGAGGTGGGCAACATGGGAATCCCAGTGGGTTCCGTGTAATATTTTGGGTATCTAAGCACCTCTTAAAATGTTTTTATATATATACATAAATAGCATTTTTGTAAGAAAATGCACATATATGCATATATATTTATATATCATTTTGCAAAAAAAAAAAAAAGCAATACCAGATTCCTGGAAGAACTGCAGAGATTAGTGCCACCAACAATGATCTGAAGAATGTAGGGGTGGTGATTCCCTCCGCATCCCCATTCAACTCTCCTATTTGGCCTGTGCAGAAAACAGGTGGATCTTGGAGGATGATAGTAGATTATTGTAAATGTAACCAGGTGGTGACTCCAATTGCAGGTGTTGTCCCATATGTGGTATCATTGCTTGAGCAAATCAACACATCTCCTGGTACCTGGTATGCAGCTGTTGATTTGGCAAACATTTTTTCTCAATTGCCATGAGCAAAGACTAGAAACAGTTTGCTTTCAACTGGAAAAGCCAGCAGTATACCTTTACTTCTCTGCCACAGGGGTTTATCAACTCTCCAGCCCTATGTCATAATGTTGTCCACAGGGAACTTGATCATCTCTCCCTCCCACAAGACTTCACACTGGTCCATGATATTGATAACATCATGTTGATAGTACCTAGTGAGCAAGAAATGGTAAAGACTCTAGACTTATGAGGAAGGTTATGCGTGAGAAAGGATGGGAGATAAACCCAACTAAAATACAGGGGCCTTCCACCTCGGTGAATTTTCTAGGTGTCCAGTGGTTTAGGGCATGTTGAGATATCCCTTCTAAAGTAAAGGATAAGCTGTTGCATCTGGCCCTCCCATGACCAAAAAAGAGTAACATCGCTTAGTTTGTCCTTTCGGATTTTGGAGACAACATATTCCTCATTTGGGTGTGCTACTCTGGCCCATTTGCCGAGTGACCAGAAAAACTGCTAGTTTTGAATGGGAACAAGAACAAGAGGAGGCTCTGCAAAAATATCCAGGCTGCTCTGCAAGCTGCACTACCACTGGGGCCATATGATCCAGCAGATCCAATGGTGCTGGAAGCTTCAGGGCAAATAGAGATGCTGTCTGGAACTTTTGGCAAGCCCCTATAGGAGAATCACACAGCAGACCCTTTGGATTTTGGAGCAAAACATTGCCATCCTCTACAAATAATTACTCTCCTTTTGAGAAACAGCTTTTGGTCTGCTACTGGGCCTTATTAGAGACTGAACACTTAACCATGGGCCATCAAGTTACCACGAGACCGGAGTTGCCTATCATGAGCTGGGTATTGCCTTACCCACCAAACTATAAAGTTGGGCATTCACAGCAGCACTCCATAATAAAGTGGAAGTGGTATATACAAAATAGGGCTCGAGGGTGCCCTGAAGGCACAAGTAAGTTAAATGAGGTAGTGGCCCAAATGCCCATGGTCACCACCCCTGCCATGTTACCTTCTCTTTCCCAGCCCACAGCTTTGGCCTCTATGGGAGACCCTTACAATCAGTTGTCTGAGGATAAGAAAACTTGGACCTGGCTTACAGAAGGTATCTGCATGATATGCAGATACCACCCAAAAGTGGACAGCTGCAGCACTGAAGCCCTTTTCTAGGACATCCCTGAAGGATAGTGGTGAGGGCAAATCCTCTCAGTGGGCAAAACTTTGAGCAGTGCACCTGGTTGTTCATTTTACTTGTAATAATAAATGGCCAGAAGTGCATTTGTACACTGACTCATTGGCTGGATGATCAGGGACTAGGAAGGAATATGATTGAAAAATTGGTAACAAAGAGTTCTGGGGATCAGGTATGTGGCTAGATCTTTCTAAGTTGGCAAAAAAACATGAAAATATTTGTGTCCCATGTGAATGCTCACCAAAGTGTGACTTCATCAGAGAAGATTTTAATAATCAAGTGGATAAGATGACCCACTCTGTGGCTAACGCTCAGCATCTTTCTGGAGCCACTTCCATCATGGCCCAATAGGCTCCTAAACAAATTGCCCATAGAAGTAGGGATGGAGGCGATGCAAGGGCTCAGGAAAATGGACTTGCCCTCACCAAGACTGACTTGGATACAGCCACTGCTGAGTGCCCAATCTGCCAGCAGCAGAGACCCACACTCAGCCTCTGGTATGGCACCATTCCCCAAGGTGATCAGCCTACTACCTGGTGGCAGGTTGACTTCATTGGACCACTTCCACCATGGAAGGGCAGAGATTTGTTTTAACTGGAATAGATACATACTCAAGATATGGGTTTGCATTTCCTGCATGCAATGCTTCTTCCAAAACTTCCATCTGTGCACTTACCAAATGTCTTATCTACTGCCATGGCATTCCACTCAGCATTGCTTCTGATCAAGGAACCCATTTCACAGGAAATGATGTGCAGGAATTGGCACATGCCCATGGAATTCATTGGTCTTACCATGCTCCCCATCACCCAGAAGCAGCTGGATTGATAGAATGGTGGAATGGCCTTTGAAGACTCAATTATGGTGCCATCTAGGTGGCAATGCCTTGCAGGGCTGGGGCAATGTTCTCTAGGAGGCACTGTATGCTCTAAATCAGTGTCCACTCTATGGTGCTCTTTCTCCCATAACCAGGATTCATGGTCCAGGAATCAAAGTGGAAATGGGAGTGGCACCACTCACTATTACCCCTAATGACCCAATAGGAAAATTTTTGCTTCTAGTCCCTGCAACCATAAGCTTCGTTGGTATACAGGTCTTTGTCCCACAAAGAGGAGTGCTGCCACCAGGGAACACAACAGAAACTCCATTGAACTGGAAGTTAAGACTGCCACCTGGCCACTTAGGGCCCCTCTTACTTCTGAATCAACAGACAAAGAAGGAAATACTGTACTGGCTGGGGTGATTGATCCTGACTATCAAGGGAAAATAGGACTGCATCTACATAATGAAGGTAAAGAAGAGTTTGCCTGGAAAACAGGAGACCCTCTAGGTCATCTGCTAGTACTGCCATGCCCTGTGATTAAGGTCAATGGAAAAATTGCAACAACCCAATCCAAGGACTAACTTGGACTAACTATGGCTCAGAATCTTCAGAAATGAAAGTTTGGGCCACCCCACCAGGCAAAGTACCACGGACAGCTGAAATGCTTGCTGAAGTTAACAGGAACATGGAATGGGTAGTGGAAGGAGGTAGTGATAAATATGAACTTTGTCCACGTGACCAATTACAGAAACGAAAACTATAATAGTCATGAATCTTTCTTCCTTGTTCTAAGTATTATCGTATATGTACACAAAATGAATTTCTTTGTTTACTTCTCCAACCTTTTCACTTACCATATGACAAGTTGTATTACTTTCAAGTCATAATATTTAAGGATGTCAAGTTTAAGAGTGAATATTACCTAAGGAATTACACCCTATTCTGTAGGGAATTAATGTGTTTCTGGGTGTATGCAGGAGAGTTGAACATTGTTAGTCAATGTTAGTCAATATATATGCATGCCTGTTATTCTTTTTACTTAGAGACTAAGTATGGTTTAAGGTAATGTATATGGTTGCCAAGTTGACAAGGGGTGGACTGTGATGGTTAGACCAATGTGTCAACTCAGCCCAGGAATTGGGCCCAGTTGTTTGGTCAAGCAAGCACTGAGCTAATTGTAATACAAGGAAATTTATGGACTTTAGTCATCGGTGAGTTTACTGCATAGATGGCTGATTATATCTGCTCAAACAGGGAGATTGCTGTCAGCAATGGGTGATGTTTTATCCAATCAGTTGAATGACTTAAAAGAGGAAGTGATTTCAACATTCAGAAAGAATTTCCCAGCTCGTCTTTGGACAGCCAACATCTCCCGGAAACTCACCCATGACCATCATTGAACTTTCATTGGAGTACCTGGTTTGCAGCCTGCCTGTGGAACCTGGACTTGTGCACCCCCAAAATCACATGAAAGATTCTTATAAAATCTTATACTATTTACAGATATCTCCTGTTGATTCTGTTTCCCTAGAGAACCTTGACAAATACAGCTTGTCACCTGGATGGCACGCTTTTGGGCTAGTGGAGTTAATACACTTAGTTTAACTATTGAAGAAGCAGAAAAACTTAGCATCCTTAATGTTATTAATAAAATAGTTTAGTTGCTTAGTTAATAAATGAAATTGCCAAAATTGTTTTGAAGTGAAAACTTATTAGAAATTGTAACAAAGAGTTAAGATCATTATATAGATTCTACTTGTGATTTCTTTTATACATCAAATTCAACTACAAGATAGTATTGACATTTAAAGATATTTTTAGATTACCTTTCACCATTATCCAATTTGTAACAGGTAAAATCCAAATCTGATTTACAAGTTCCTAGGCACGATCAGACTAACAAAGTCAAAGCAAGCACAGATTAGAACAGGAGAGACATTTACACACTTAGCTTAGCTTAGGCAAAGACTTGATTTTAGGATCACTTAGAAGTGAAGCTCCTAGTGTCTGTCCATGACATAAACTTCATGCAGGACCCTCAAGCTTAGTTCCTCCAGGAAAATCCCTGGAAAGCCACTAAGTATGGAGCTATGGAGTCTAGAGAAGCCCTGCCCCCAATGAGACACAAATTGGGACTGCATCCCATTAGTTTCCTCATGCAAAGTGTAAAACCCTGCAAGGCTTTTTCACTGGAAGGATTGGAGTGTTACAGGGAATAGGCAGGGAGCTAGGAAAGTCAGGAATCTCTTAATCTTAATTGATGGCACTTGAGGGGCTTCCTTATTCTACAGGGGATAGGTTTAATAAATGGAGTGCATTTCCTCGTCCCTTTAAGGACACCTGGTCACGTGGTCTCTGGCCTTCAGATCTGTCTGTCCTCTCCTTCTCTCTTACACAGGTTTAACTGGAATTCAGGATCCCATACAGAGCACAGTCTCGTCCATACTGAGGCAACATCGTATAGCAGGAAAAGATTAGCATCTTTCTTTTTACACTATCAGTAGGCAGGTTCCAATTTCTAAGAAGATACCCCAATGGGGACTATGCTGGAGTGCTGGAAGAGCCACCCATTATCCTAGGGGAGGATAAAATGCATTTGTCAGTCTCGATGGCATCCCACCACTAGAACTGACTGAACAGATTGCTGGATGTGCCAGCATCCTGGAAATCAAGGAGCCCTGCTTACTGTCCCCATGTTCCAGGAATCGGGAGCCTTATATCTCTGGGCATCCCCAGAGCTTTAGAGATCTTTGGGGCATCTAGGTCCAGCTCCTAGACTGAACACCCAAGCTGGGCTGACCCTAGGAAAGGGGCTGGCTAGGGACCTTTCTTTTGCCTACTTCGCAGTGGTCTTAGGAGTTAGCCATGAGCAAGCTCATCTCATGGCGAATCCCAATGTCCAAGTTCTACAGTTAAACCCAACATTAAAAGCCCATTAAAAACTGGAGACTAATTGTCTTGCATCTTGCCAACAAACAGCCTCAGGGCCACCCCAAGATAATCTCAGGATCTTCTCAAGACTGAGAAGAAGCAAAGCCTCAGGGCACTACATGGGGTTCATGTCTCCATAACAAATGCATTTTCAGTTTCTAAGTCATTCCAAAGCATTTCACAGACCCAAACTGAGGACAGCAGCAGTTGGAAGACTACTGCTTAAGGAAAAAAAAAAATAACCAACCAAAAAAGATACTTCTAATCAAAAGGAGTTAACTAGTGGCCTAAGGAAAAGATGTAACGGTGATAGCCACTCTAAACTCACAGAGAGGGCCTGGTAAACTCCCCACGGACTCCTGCTCAACTTAGGCCACATACCGAGTCAGGTCTCAAGGATGGTTTCACCCACCACCCAGAACTTCCTTGGATCTGCATGGTGTGGGGGGTGTGCCGCTACCACCTCTGAAGAGAGAGCTGGAAGTCTGGACAGACTGAGGTTATGTCCTGTAGTAGCCTATCCAGGAGCCCCCTTTAAAATGGCAGAACCAGCAGAGGTCACAGACAGGCCTTGATTAAAACCATTCTCTGGTGGGGGTTGGGGAGCACCACTCACCTGACTGTCTCTTGGCTAGCTCGCCAAATGAAGCTGGGGAAGTGTGGAATTCCTTTAGGTTCTCGGCTATGCTGCATAAAATCATTTAACAACACGCCAGTTTAATTAGGCCAGTAGAAAGAATTTATTGGGAAATGGGGTAAAAGAACAGAGCTTGCTGAGAAATGGGAGCAAAGGATGGAAATAAGCACTGAGATTTGGTGCGAACTCCTCTAGGCAGAGAGAGCAAGATTTGCCTTGACTTTTAAACTATTAATTACTCCTCTCCTTGCTAATGCTGAGGTAATGGGCCCCAGCTGTTATTGGTTATACCACCAATGGTGGGGGCCAATGTTGAGGTCTGTTTGCTGTAAACAGGGTATCCCCTCAGGACCTCAAGTTCAAGGTTAAGGTCTCAGCTAGGCCTCATGGCCAAGTTGTCTGTTGGCCAAATTGTCTGTTGGCCATGTTGTGTCTTTCTTCCCCTCATTCCCCTGTATTAACCTGCCTCAAACATGAATTTTCCATATAAATGCCTGGAAAAATACTATAAAACCTAACATTTTCATTAGTTATAAAGTAAGAAAGACATTGTTTCAAGAAATCTAGTGTACTTAACTCTAAAAAATGCTGCTAGTACTCTGAAGAAGAAGAGAAAATAAAGATGTCAAGAGAAAAGTGCCAATGTTGCTAATGCAAAAGTTGTTGTTGATATTACCAAGAGCAATTTCAGTAGAGTGATGGAAGCAGAAACTAAATCAGACGAATTGAAGTCTGAAGAGTAGCAAAGAAACGGAAACGTGGAGAATTTTTTAAAATATAGCTCTGTGAAATTAAAATGACAACTCTTCATATCTCTTCTTCTTTCTCTCTGCATCTATTTCTGTCTGTATTTCTGTCTCTCCTCATCAGTATTAAGGTGATAAATCTATATAACATTTTCCTTCTGATAGGAAATATTTAGCGTAAAAGTGATATTAATGATATTAATGGTAGATATATTTGAGCAGCTGACAGGTAGAGAGATTGTTGAATTGAAAGCAAATGTTCAACAAATGCCCTGTTATATAGAAAGATAGATGCTTCATACTTTAAGAAAAGTGACATATAAAATATGTGCAGAAGGCTATAGATTTACTAGTCAGAACATTAGGTTTTTCATATCTGATGGCCTCTATTTTCTAAATAAATGGGGCTAATCCAAAGAAATAAGAGGATAGAAATATTTATTCCTAAGAAGGGGAAGATAGTTTAGTAATAGAATATTATGTCAATGATAGTGGCTAAGTTTTATGATCATAAAATTTATGTGAAGTCAGTATTTTGCATTCTTTGATTTTTGTCAATAGTGTTCAATTTCTCAATTTCTCAAGTGCATTCAAAGTAAATGTGAATAGTTGAATAGACAGTCTCCTGTGATACAGAGCTTAACACTCTGGCAAGGACCCTTTTGGGGTATGTAGTGGAAGTTGAAAAGGAGTGATGACCTATAGCAACTGAAGTAGAAATTCAAGAATTACTATGGAAAAGATCTTAAAAAATAACAGAAAGGGTCAAAGATGTGGGCATATTATAGTGAATATCTATACATGGCCAGAAAACCCATTATATTCCATAGTAAGGTCTAGTGGACACTCCAGCATCATTGAAAGCTGTTGTCTGCAGGCCAGTGCCAATGATAGATGTTAGTGTTACAGAATTGAGCTCACTAGTAACAATGATAGTGGCTGGACTGCAAAGTAATAGGGGCCAGATGGTTGGACTTGAAAACAAGTTGGCAAAATTATCATAAATCACATCAAGGTTGAAATTGCCTTCAATGGAGATTGTCCCACAGAAAACCATGGGGGTGCTAATTGAGCATATTATCTATAAAATCATAAGTAATATGAAACATAGATTTTTTTAAAGGGTGTTTTTTGATCTATATGATCAAATAAAATAATGATGGGTATCAGCACAATAATCTGCAATATAAATTCACAGTTACTTGCCCATTTTGGTACCTGAGTCTATTCTTCAGAACCAGAACCCATAGGATGAAAGACGAGAGTGTTACTTCTGTAGTAAAGACCATACAAAGCATAGCAAGGGGATTTGGAAATGATTCCATGAGTGATTCTTCAAAGACACTTATGGAAATTTACTTTAACAACCATACACTGAGGAAAGGGATACAACAAAACATTTTGAGGACTATTGGGCATATGTTATGAGTTGGGTATAATACCTGGGAACCTGGGATGTTATCTTGGTTTCCTTGTTAATGTTTGGGCACATGAAAGCAGGTAAGAATGGAGGCCTGATCCTGGAACAGCTTATGCTATTTCTGCTATTTCTGAGTAAATGACCCACCCAGTGGTCATTTAACTGCCATCAAATATGTGATGAAAAGGAAGATATTTGGTAGTTGGCAGAGCACTTATATTAGCTCCTTGGTCTGTAGGCTAAAACCTCTCATGTGGGGATGACAAGTAGAGGGCTTTGAAACTACCCCTTTGTCCCAACCAAGATAATAAATCAAACACTGTCTTTGTATCCTGAGGTGAATAGCAGAGCTTAATGACAAATTATGCATCAAAGAGATGTAGGCATCATGGACCCTATTGCATCCACTTTAATTCTGCAGTTTGTTCCCATAAAAAAAATCTGATCTATCCTAGGGAAAAATAGTGGATTACTGCAAACACAATCAAACAGTTTCCCAGTTGCAACTTCTGAGCCATATATGGTGCCTTAGCTAAATTATTTTACCACAGACTCAGGTAAAAAATGGATGCACTGTATGGACATAGTCTATGGTAAAGTGATAGAGTATAGTTGCATATTGAAGGATAGGACAGGTGGGTAGTGATATTACTGGGTTTGGTATTCCAGGGTTGGCATGTGGGTAGTATTAAGAAGGGCAGGTTAGAATACCCAGGATACTAGGGGGAGAGTTGGGAGGGGGACTAGGTGAACATGGGATTTGTGGGTATGATGTTGAAGGTACAGAAGTGGGAATGCTCTTATGGCAGTATGACAAGGTAGTATCACTGGTTTAGGGTATAGATTGGGGGGTCATTCAGGAAGGGGTGCATCTGGAGTAGGCTTCTGGAGAATGTGTGAGTGTTCATCCTGTCATAAGGTGTTGTGTCGGGCGTAGAGGTCCCCACAGTGAGTGGGAAGGAGATGGACACCCACCTGTCTGTTCAGTAGCTATGTTTCACTATCTGTATAACAGTTATAACAATGCTACCATCCACATAAAAAAGGTTTTAATATGGGGTGAGGAAAGGGGAAGAAGGTTGGGTATATGGAAGTCTCCAGTATTCTGTGTGTGACTTTGCTGTGACCTAAAACTTCTTTGAAAATTAAATGAAAATTTGGGAGACACTGGGGAGTGAGAGGGGGCAGGTGCCACAGTACAGACTGGACACTTGATAATGCAGTGATAAAAGAAAAAATGTAAAAAAAAAAAATTTATTTTTTATTTTTTTGTTTTTTTCCCATTTTTTGAATATCCCAATTCTTTAATTTTATTTTATTTTTAGTACTTTTTTTAAGTTTCCATGTATTTTATCTCTTATATTTAAACTTATCTTTATTATTTCATTTTCCTATTAATTGTATTTGGCTATTACATGGGCTTCATCTTCAAGGAAGGTTTGGATCACAGAAGGGTTACAGAGGGGGCAGGAGAGGATCATTGGTGGGGGGTGTCTGGGATGGGGGTTTCATGGGAGGAAGTTCACCTGAATATACATGAAAGATATATAAAATTGTTCAAATGATCAAGGGGTGGGGCATGGTCACAGTGGGTAGACAATTACTCAATAAATGAGGGAATACTGAATTCCCAGCCAGGAGAGCTCTGCCACATTCTCCAAGGGAGCAGCAACAGTCCCCCAAGTGCAGGGGCAGTGTCTGGCAAAGGAGAAGCGTCCACTGATGGGTTCTTGTTATTGATGACTAGCCATAGGAGTCTTTGCTCTTGTAATTGAAACTTAGCCTACTGTTATGGGGTGCCTATGGGTTGTCACCTGAGAGCCTCCTTGTTGCTCAAATGTGGCATATCTAAGCCAAACTCAGCATATGAATTCATTACCTTCCCCCCAGTATGGGACATGACTCCCAGGGATGAGCCTCCCTGGCAACAAGGGATTAATACCATTTGCCAACTGGCAATACGACTGGAAAAAGACCTTGAATAAAAGGGGAAAAAGGTAAAGACAAAGGAGTTCATGTGGCTAAGAGACTTCAAAGAGAGTCATGAGGTCATCCCAGAGGTAACACTTACGCACACCCCAGTAGGATCTCATAGAACACCAAAGTGGATATCATCTCACACAGTGGGGCTCCTGAGGCCTCGGGAGATACCCAAGTCCTATATAAGAGGGGATAGTTCCAGAGATTGATGCCTTATCAGTGGGTTCTACTTTGGAATCTGTGCTCCTGAAAGTGACAGAGTTGGACTCAAATAAGTCCTCCCTGCACATGGTTCATCAATCCCTTCTATTCAAACCTATATGTTTTGCTGGAGTTTGTAGGTGCACTTCCAGAGACTGGAGCCTCTGGCCTTCCCATGTGGCAGCTGTGCCTGGAATCTCAATGGAGCTGCAACTCCTACTCTACAGCTCAATGGACTCACCCAAGTCACCTGGCGAGGATTCAATGATGGACAACGGTCATCCCAGGGAATGGAGAGAGTCTGCAGCTGCAGGCAGGATAATCCCATCCACCGTATCCATGGGATATAAACCCCCTCTCACTTGGAGGTGGAATGGACATCACCATCCCAAATTCCTCAGGATTGGGGGAAGATCCATAGACTAGAGTGGACTTAATGGTATTCTGTTGTAGACATAACATGATTCAAGCAATGGAAGAAATTACAACAGTGAGGTGGAGCCAGTGGCCACTGGATGCTTTTGGGGCAGGGAAGGGAAAAGCAGTTGTAATATAGGTGCTTTTTCAGGACTTAGGAATTATCCTGAGTGACATTACAATGACAGATATAGGCCATTTTACATCAGCATATACCATGCAGAACTGTGTGGGAGAGAGTGTGGTCTACAATGTGAACTATGGTCCATGCTTAGTGGCAAAGCCCCAGGATGTGTATATCCATTGCAGGTGATGAGCCACACTAATGGAAGATGTTTATGTGGGATGTTATGGGAGGTGTGGGAGGTAGGGAACATGGGAATCCCTGTAATTTTTGTGTAACATTTATGTAATCTAAGCATCTTTAAAAAAAAAAAAAAAAAAAGGAGATAATATGGGATGGGAGGTACATGGGAAACCCTCAAAGTTTTGATGTAACTTTTCTATAATCTAAAACCTCTTTAAAAAATAAAGTTTATTATATATATAAAAAAAAAAACTAAAAAAAAAAAAAAAAAATGCATGCACTGATCAGGAAAATGCATTATTTTCCATCCCTATCAAGAAAGTGAATCAGAAACAGGTTTTATTCACTTGGAATGGTCAATCATGTTCATTTACAGTGTTACTGCAATGCAAGTTAACTTGCCCCTACCTTCTGTTATAGGATAGTTTGGAAGGATCTGGCATGTAGGCATTCTATGTAGCATCACATTGTTGTACTCTATCAATGTCTTCATGTTGCTCAGACCAGATAATCGAAATGCAGCAATACAGTGGATATTTTGTAATGCAAATGCCTTCCAGAGAGTGGAAAATGAATCCTGTAAAGTTTCAGAGGTCTGCCATATCACTGAAAGTTTTTAGGGACCCAGTGGTCTGGCTATGCAGACACATTCCCCCAAATGTAAAGGACAAATAGTTATATCTCATACTTTCCACCACTAAAAAGTCAGCACAATGCCTCTCAAGTTTCTTGGGGTTCCGGAAGAAGCATATTTCTTTCTCAGGGATATAAATCTGACCCATATACCAGGTGGCATGAGAGGCTGGTGGGCAAATTTAAGCTGCATGAACAGGTGACCTAAAATCCCATCTCAAATTCTTCCAAAATTTTTGTACTGAACCCTCTCATTCAGTATGCAATTATATGTGAAATGGTGTGCTCTTTGAGAAGCATATGGAGGAAAAGTAAGCTTCTTTCATAGTTGAGTTTATTAAGAATGAACATACAAGCCAAAAATAGATTGCAGCTATTTTACACCCCACAAAGAGATGACCCTGAAATATATCAGTAAAGGAAAAACCTCCCAGTGGAGCAGAACTTTGGAGAAAATACCCCATCATCCACTTTGTGTAGTAGGAGAAGAGTCCCAAAATAGAAATATGTGCAATTCCTTTAAAAAGTAAAAGGACAGTGGGCCTCTGTGGCTCAGTGATTGAGCGCTGGCTTCCCACATACGAGGTCCCAGTTTAAATTCCTAGGCCCGGTACATCAAAAAAAAAAAAAAAAAAAGTAAAAGGACTGTCAGATTCTTCTGCCAATATCAGGGCAATTCTTGCAATTTGTATTTGTGTAAAATACAGTGTCTGCAGTTTTGATGTGGTAGGGAATTGGAAATAAAATGAAATGGAATAAAATAGATGGAAATACCCAGACTTTCAAAGTTCGTAATTTCACATATCAAATCCTTGTCATCTAAACTTCAATCTTTTATTCCTATCTCCTTAGGTATTACCCACACATAGATGTTCTACCTCAATTTCAACACATACACAAATGTATATATATAATATTATGTTTCTCTGGCCTAAATTTGCTTCAATGATCATATTGTTCATTTTTTTAGCAAAGGCATTAATATTTTCCACACTGCAAAGACTAAAATCTTTCACATAAGTGACTTTTGAATATATCTTAATATGTAATATTATGCTTGCTCCCTTTTTATCAGTGGTCCCTAAACCTCACTGATCATCATCACTGAAATCATTTGATGCAACACAGATGTGTTATATAAGACTGAGGTAAATGATTTTTATGCTCAGAAATGGACACATCTATCCTTCTGTGAGGACTTTCATGTAGGGTTTTAAATTAATACATTAGGAGCTGGGCTGTGTTTGTTATTTGATAGATCTCTAACTACCCTCAGTACACCTTGGCCTTCATGTTCCCGAAAATATAGTTTGAGTGAAAAGCTGCAAGTGGTTTACCAGTGCAATGTATTTTTATTCACATATTTATATTCTTTTGTATGTGACTCTTTGCAGGCTCTTTTTTCCCTCCCTTGTCTCTCTCACAGCAGTTTTCTGCTGTCACATATTATTGGAATGTTCTTTGCAGTTTGTTAGGCAGGAGGTGGGGTTGGGGCTGAGGTGCAGTCTTTGTTGTTTTGATTAAGTGTCAATCTCAGGCAAGCACTGAATTCCTTCTTTTCCTGCCCCTGTGCCACTGCCTGTGGTATTTGTCTCAGCATTTACTCTTTTTGCTCTTGAACCAGGAATAGGGTTCCCCCACACACTTCCCACAGTTAAAATGAGGATAAACCAATATCTAAGGGGAGCAGTGTTCCTATTTTCCATGGATTAAATGGAAAGAGAGGAAAAGGATCTGGGTGGAGCTTCTTGCTCTTCCCATGCTGCTACTGTTTCCCTCCCCAGGTCTGTTCCACAATACACACTTCTAGCAGTTTTTTCCAATGTTTTCTATGTGTACTTGGTAGAGTTCATGGCAAAGAGCCTACAAGGGATGTGCAGGTTCCCCAAATTCTGTGCCTTTAGGACAACCCACATTCATGCTTTACCAGCTGAGCCCATCCTATAATATGATATTGCATTCTATCTACCCTGGGTGAGCATATATTTAAGTCTCTCCTTTCTCCTCTCTCTTCTTAGATTTTGAACCAATTGTTTGCTCTCCAACCCCAGCTCTGTGATGGAACTGATAAAAATAAATCAGTGATTTAAATTAATTATACATTTTTTTCTTGCTGTAAAGGTGGGAATAAAACTCCTTCCAGCTCTCTATGTCTCAGTGCAGAAATGAAAAACTGCTTTCATTTTTAAAAGGTATTTTTGTTACATTTAGAATCCTAGGAACAGCTTTTCTTATTTTAAAATTTTAAAAATGCCATGCTTTTGTCTAATAGCCTTAACTTTTTTATGTACACAAAGAATAAGTGCATTCTTCTACATAAAAATATTAAAATTATTTTACACAAGACATGCAATAATGATATAATTAATACTATTACTAATATAGTCTATAATTTCTTCGATTATCAAAATAATGTGTGCTTTTAATTCCCTGTGTAACAATTTTGTTCTTAATTGGGTATAAAATCCAAGAAAGAATCATCATTATTCTAGAACTCTAGAACAATCCCCCTACTTTTATTTTGTCTTTCATTATATTAACATTTTAGAAAAATGTCCTGGAAAGATAGAAGGTGGTGACTGAAGAATAGGATGCCAGAAACTGAGATTATCAAAGGGACACATTTCTTAGACATGGCAAGGTCTAGAATGAAGCTGTCCAATGAGCCTCATTTGGATAATTATATTGAAGTTTAAGTTGATTATAAAATAAATTTATAAATTCAGTCTCTCAGTGGCATCAGCCGCATTTGAAATACTCAATAACTCCATGAAGCTAGTGGATGCCATATTGGACACCACGGATATAGATTAATTCCCTCAATGCAGAAATTTCCATTGCACAGGATACAACTGTGTTCATAGGTGGCTGAAGTAGATGAAGGAGGCCATTGGAGGTGAAGAAATCATAAGGGCAGCTTGCCATATAATTATGCAAAGTGATATTCAGATGAAAATCTTTTGTTTTAGTTTTAAAATTTATTCCCATTTTATTTATTAAAGTTCTAAAAGATTTCCTTTTGAGAAAAAAGTACATATGCATTTGGTTAAGCTATAGATGGTAGCTTATAACAAAATAAAATACTACAGTGACTTTAAAAACATTGACATTTATTTCTCTTTGATTTACTAATCTGAGTATAAGTAGTCTATTGGGATTTGATTCATGTCTCCACAAAAGACATGCTCAAATCTTACTCCATGTTCCTGTGGGTGTGAAACCACTTGTAAATAGGACCTTTTGAATGTGTTATTATTAGTTAAGATGTCGTCAAGTTGAACCAGATTGAGTCTTAATCTATACTACAGGAGGCCTTATAAAGAAGGAAATTCATATGTAGTCAGCCTAAGCAGGAATGGAAGAGACAGAGAAGAGAAAGAGATAACCATGTGAGGGAGGACTGACATCATCAAAACACTACTGACTCCTGGAGAAAGCACGGCCTTGCTAACATCTTGATTTTGGAATTCTAGCCTCAAAACTTTGAGACAATAAATTCTTGTAGTTTAAGCCAACATATTGTGTGATATTTGTCATAGAAGCCCTGGCAAACCAAGACACAATCCAAAGCTGAAAAGGTACCTTCAAAATGATAGGGACCATAGTTCACATTTGGCAAAGCCCCAGAATGAGTTTATCATTTGCAATTAATGTGCCACATTAATGAAGGATGTTTATGTGGGAGGTTGTGAGAGGTGTGGGAGGTGTGAGAGGTGGGGCCTATGGGAATCCCTATATTTTTTTGTGTAACATTTATGTAATCTAAGTATCTTTTTAAAAAAATTTAAAAAAAACAACAACCCAAATTTTGCAAGAAATTGCAGGGATGCTAGAAATCCCAGTTCACAGGGAGAAATAAAGCTTATGAAACGAGAAAAAAAAAATGATAGGGATGTAATCTGTATTTAGCTTATTGTTCTTCCATACTCAGTACACAGCATCCTCATGCACACAAGTACAAGATGACTACTTCATTTCCCACCATTATATCTGCACCCAAATCCAGATTGAAAAGGAAAGGAAGGTGAGAAATAAAAGTAATAAACATGGCTTTCATTTGTATACCACTGGCAAACCTGTGGCCACACAGTCACATGTGTTCCAATGTAAGAAATGTAGTCTTTAAATAAGTAGCCATTCCCATCTAAAACTCAAGAAGCTCTTAAACTCAAAGGAAAAAAAAAATGCTGGACAACAATTAGCAGGATCTCCTATGGCATTGAAATAAAAATAACACTCAGAAATATTTAACCCTCTCTTTTATATGTATCAACATGGTACTGATTTTGGAAATTATTAAATATATAATCTCAGAATGTATTTATATGAACTATGGTGTTAAATATAATAATACTCTTAAGGAATGCCAATGTAACTGTTCAGTGCTGTAAACTTTTCAGAGCACTTTCTTATAATTTAATTCATTTGTTCCTTAGTCAATAAATATCTATGGAGTGCTTAGTGTGTTCATGGAACAGTTCAATATGCTCAGGATACATCTGTGAACAAAGTAGCCAGTAAATTTGTCATTATTGAGCAAAAAAAAAACTAGGTAGGATAATTTAGATACCATTAAGTATGTTGATAAAAATAAAATAGGAATATATGGTACAGTGCCTGGGGACTTCTTTAGCGAAGGTGATCAGGGCGGGCCTCTCTGGCTTAAGTCAGTCTCAGATGCAAAAAATGAGCTCCACTTAGGTCAGGTATTGTGTTGTAAAAATCTTTATATGGAAAATTAGGTGTGACAAGGATGAGTGACACCTGAGACATGAAAAAAAGAGCTTATTAATACTCAGAGGTCCTAGATCAGAGAAAAAGCAGCAGGCCTTGCCATGCTAAACAAGGAACCCATCCTGTATGGGGCTCAACCAAGAATTTGGGGAGCAAAATGTTGCAGTGGGCCTGGCCTTTTTAACAATACATGGGAGGACCTGCAGATGTTGGCCAAACAAAAGTGGGGATTTGTGAATTTGTATTTGCTTTTTAGGAATATTTGACTTTTGTAAATCCAGGTAAGATGTGGGGAAAAGAGAAAGAAGCTTTATCTTGTATAAACAAGTGTCAGGGGTAGTCACTGAGGGATCTAATAACAGAGTCTGAGAAGTTGAGGTAAAATGACAACGTAAAACCTCTACTATTTTAATTTACCACAGGTATGACACAGGATTCACTGGGGAAAAACAAACAGAGACATAGTAGAACACATGCAGTCCTCTGGATTCTCATTATCCCATAACATGTGCTCTGGATGCACCTTAGCCATGTTTCCAGCAGAAATTTGCTGTTCTAGATTGGCAGGTTGGCCATAGGACAGAGCATTTTAAAAAAGAAAATGTGCCCTACTCACTGCAATATATATTTACAGGTGAGCATTAGTGGGGCTAAGGTCTACATAATTTCTCTGGATAATGGAAGTATCTCTAGACCCAGGATGAAACACTAAGAGAAATACAAATAAACCAAGAACTGCTTTCCATTTGTCCTGTAAACTACCTTGTATGCTAGGAATGCTGATTACCACCAAAGGCCTTTTGCCACTAAAGAATAAAAGACTATTTCAGGTTACCTGGACCAGTTCTGGTCGACTACCAAAAGGAAAAGGAAAGGAAGTATAGGGACAACTTGATTTCTCTCCCATCTCTCTGGAGACTACATCTCACCTTATACCAAAATAAGCTCAAAAGGAATAAAATATTTATTGTTAAAGTTAATCCTTATTCATTTTAATAGAACATGTAGATGTCATGTACTATAACCATTATTTCTATTATTAAAATTAAAGAGATGCTGATGCAAACTGCTGATAACTTGATAATGAAAAGAAATTATACTTGGCAAAAATAAATACTGCAACAAAACAGGTTTAAAAATTATATACTAAGAGAAAATGTTTGTAAAATATCAGTGCTAATCTCAATGATATAGCAAGAACAACTAAAGCAGCAAGGGGGAAGAAAAGGAATAAGAGTTTTATAAAAAAAAATAGCAAGACTACATATCAACAGACATTTCATGGAAAAAATGAAATTCGCCTTATATATATGAAGAAATACAAATGTAAGTTCAGAATAATACAGTGTGCAATTACCTATAGAATCTCTAATAATATTTTCTCACATTCTTGATGTCTTAATTTCTCTCTCTTTCTCAGTTGAACTGTTTGGCTAGAGGTTTTTCAATTTTATAGTTCTAGAAGAACGAGCTTTTGTTTACATTGATTTTGTTCATAGTATTTAGTTTTCTATTTAATATGTTTTTGCTTTGATCTTTATTATTTCATTTCTTCCACTTAGTGTATAAAAACCCATTTAATTATAGTTTCTTAAAGTGGAAACTAGGTCATTGATTTCAATTTTTCCTTCTTTTGTAACCTAGATATTTAGTTCTATACATTATTCCCTAAATACTGCTTTCTTTAGGGGCATCTCAGAGATTCAGATATATTTTTTTTCATTTTCATGCAACTCAAAATACTTTCCTATTTCGCTTTTAATTCCTTCTTTTATGCATTGATTATTTAGAAATGTGTCTAGTGTCCAGGAATTTGGAGACTTTCAAGAGTTCTTTCTGTTTTTGATATTTATTTTAATTCAGTTGTGGATATAAAACATACATTATAAAATTTGAATCTTTTAACAATGAGAATTGTTTTATTGTGTAGAATATGGTTGACCTTGTAAATGTCCCTTGTACACTTGAGAATAATGTGCCTTTTGCTGTTGTCGGGTAAGTGCTCTATAAAGTGAGTTGACTGCTTGTGATTTTTCTATCTAAAATACCTTTGTTAACTTTTTTTACTGGTGTGAATTATTGAGATAGGTGTATTGGAATCTGACTATATTTTTGTATTTCTTTATTTCTTCTTGAAATTCTGTCAATGTTTTACTGCTTGTATTTCAAGGCCTATATAAGAGACAGCGATGTTTAGTATTGTTATGTCCTGTTTATTAAGAAAAAATTATCAAAAAGAAGGCAACAAAGAATGAAGGAAAAAAAATGAGACCATGAGGAAACAAATAACAAGATGATATCCTGAAACTATCAATAAAACATTAAATGTTTATTCATTATTTCTGTCTTCATTATTTCTGTCTTTATTTTCATTATTCATTTTTTTTAATTGTGGGTAAAAATCAAAATTTTCACAATACATACCAACATTTGCAAAATGATATATAAATGTGTATGCATATATGTGCATTTGCTTACAAAAATGTTATTTATGTATATATATAAATATATTTTAAGAGGTGCTTAGATACCCAAAATATTACACGGAACCCACTGGGATTCCCATGTTGCCCACCTCCCACACCTCCCACCACATCCCACACAAACATCTCCCACAAGTGTGGCCCACCACCCTCAATGGACTTACACATCCTGGGGCCTTGCCACCAACCATAGACCACAGTTCACCCTGTAACAACACTCTCTTCCACAAAGTTCTTAGTGGTATGTGCTATTTTAAAATGGCCTATATCCGTTGTGAATAATGAAAATAAAGAGAGAAATTGCCATGTTGTGTTATGAAAAGCAAAACCTAACTAAATTTGCCTATCAAAAACATTTTAAATCTAAAGTTTCAACTATATTAAAAGGACAGAAAATCTATATACCCTAAAAACCATATACAAGGGAAAACTAGAGCAGGTATAT
Source organism: Tolypeutes matacus (assembly GCA_026826555.1). NCBI lineage: Eukaryota > Metazoa > Chordata > Mammalia > Cingulata > Chlamyphoridae > Tolypeutes > Tolypeutes matacus. Next base: position 32,692,478 of record JAKSZT010038599.1, read on the forward strand.
CAATAGCAATTTAATTTTCAGAGCAGAGAATATTTCTGGGGATAAATAGGTTACTTCACAGATTTAAGGGAGGAAATAATGAGCAAATATTTTGACATGTTGAAATAAGAGTACATGTAGAAATTCAAGTAAATATATTTAGTGGACAAAATATGTTTTGGATCAAAAAACCAGTCAATTCAACTGTCTGATTCCAAACCTCTACACAATACTGCACTTCTGTTACCACCACTCTTTATATCCATGAAGAAATAAAAGTGAATATTCTGACATCATATTTTTTGAGTTTTCTCCAATACGTATTTTATTTTTAAAAACCAACTTGACATATTTCTGTAAAAACAATAAAAGGAGTGAAGAACAGTTGATACCAGTTTTCTAATAAATCGGCATTCTGCTTTTACAACTGCAGTGTTACTAGTAATTCAGTCCATATACTTCCAAGGGATCATTGGACTGTTGGGGCCAAAATAATAATTTAAAATTCACTAAGATATTGATGATAATTAAAGTCCTATTTGTTGAAGAGCATTTTGACTGAGAAGAGATAAATAATAGACCAGTGGGCAATATCAACATCTTAATGGTTTCCAGCCTTGCCCTTAGCCATTTTGACTTATGATTATCACCATAATATTGTTATGATGCATGACTATAGGAAGGAGACAATATTGTTCATTATTACTAGCATTAGAAAATATCTCACAACAATGATAATGAAGACAGAAATGAAGACAATAACCATTTGAGATATAAGTATGTCAACTTTATGACAAACAGGACTTTTATTTTTATGGGTTTTTTGTTTTTTTTTTTTTCTTTTTTTCTTTTTTGGTTTCTCAAGGCTGATAAAAGCACTGAATGCTTATATCAACAATAAAAGATGCAAAGAAAGAACAAGAATACTATGGAAACTAATTGATGCTACAGTTCACAATAATATTATATTATGTCCCTATAAGCTAGTAACTTATAGTTCAGTTCTGCTGTTTTATAATTCATTCTGATAAAATCTGGTATTTAATGTAACTTATTTTCACCCACCGCTTTTGGTGGATTAATTACACTCTTCCCTGAAATAAGGAGACAAGTAAGGATGTAGTTTGAAAGGGACATGATATATAGGGACTTTTGTTTGTTTCCTTAGTTTTATTTTAAGTTGGGAAAAAATAATATATGTTGAAAAGCCAAAAAAAAAAAAAAATTATGTCCAGCAATTCAAAACAGAAAATCTCTATTTTTGAGCTGTTTTGTTATTCTTTTCATTTTCTACAAAAATGTGAAATGAAATGAAAGAACTTAGGCATGAGGAAGTATGAATCAATTGTGAGAGCATATTTAAAATGCTGGACAATGGAATCTCTGCTGAACTTGGGGGAAGCAAAAACAGAAAGCTGCATATAAATAGAAAGAGGAATAAATGAATTTAATATATTAAAAACTGAATAATATTGTTGGTGGGTACAATTGAATAAGAAATAATGAAAGTTTATTGGAGAAAATGGAGTTTGGATTTTAGTTGGAGGTGGAGCTACATTGGACAAAATCAATTATAACTGGTGACTGAGATGGGGTGGAATAAGTCATACAAAATGAGTTGCTTAAATAAGTAAGATAACTTTACTAGAGAAAGGACATCCATGTGAACATTGAAATCATTCTATTTTTTCAATTAATTTTTTTTGTTTTTAGAGAAGCTTTAGATTACATAAATGTTACATATAAGGGATTTCCACAGGCCCCACTCCCTCCCCATCCCACACTTTCCCACATCAACAACACCCCTCATTAGTGTAGTACATTTGTTACAATTGTTGAACACATATTGAAGCACTGCTACTAACCATGGACTACAGTTTACATTATAGTTTACACTCTGCTCCGCACAATTTTTTAGGTTATGACAAAACATACAATAGCCTGTATCCATCACTGCAATATCATGAAAGACAACTCTAATGTCCTGAAAATGCCCCCGTATTACACCTATTCTTCCCTCTCCCATCCCTCAGAACCTCTGGTGGCCAATGCCTTTACATCAATTATAAGAGTTCTTCCATTGCTAGAATAATAAATCTATAGTAGAATAATAATAAGCCTGCTTTAGTCCATTGTTCATTCCCTAATCTTGAGGATTTGGGGGTGGTGATGCCCATTTTGCTTCTAATTGAGAGGGAGCTTAGATCCCATGGGGCAGATGGATGGAACTATCTTGCTTGCAGTTGCAGACATTTTATGTCAGGAATATGGATGAAGGGAAACAGTGAACTGGTTTGCATATTATCAGAAGAAGGAGATCTCTATATGAATATGACTTTGAGAAGATGATATTATGAATTTTAATTTATAGGATTAGTTGCTCTTTCCTCATTGTTTCTATAGTCCTTTGTTTATAGCTTTATTAAACATGTAATATAATTATCATTGTTTGTCTTTGTAGTTTCCTTGTCCAAGGGAGCATTGTGACATTTGTAAACACTAACCTGTTTATGAGTTGGTAATCTTTAAAGAGTGAAATAATGCATTGGACCTAAAAGGATCATAAATATAACAACGAATACTTGTATATAGTTTTAAAAATATGCAAATAAGCAAATAAAAATTAGAATTTCTATGATTACATGTTTTATGTAAAAAATAAAGGAGGGTAGTTTGGCTTCTTAATTTAAAATCAGGAGACATTCTGGTCTTAGGCTGGAGAACTTGAGATGAAACTTCTTGCTCTTTGAAAATGAAAAATAAAGTATATAGAATAGTTATTTATACTGAGAACAGTTTTACAATAAAAACTATTATTTGCATAAGTTAGAGTTTGATAATTTCTTAGTAAGGTGTAGATTGAGGGAAAGTTGGTAAGTTAGTAATCAATAGAACCTGTTCTTTTAAAGTAACTAGATTTAAATAGATAAGCTCAAACAAATTTTTTTTGTTGTTTATTATTTTGTTTCTTTGACCTTTAATCAGCTATGAAATCAGCTGTTCTATATGTGTTTTACACAGTTTTTTTTTTTCTTATGTAAAGAATATTACAATGGTTGTGTTAATATCTACACATTTTTAAAAATTTTAACTACCAATGAAACACAACACTTTGACATAGGAATTAATCTCATAATTGAGTGAATAGTATTTCAATTTTATTGCACATTCAAAAAAACTATGTTATACAAATTGTGCTTATTGTTAACTTCTTTCAATATATATAGTGATATATATATATTACATATATTATGATACATGTTATTGTAACTTAGAAATTAAATTCTATATGCTGTAAAACTGCAACTACATAGAAATATATAAAAGCTTTCTTTGAAAATACAGGGGAAAATGAAATAATATTAACCACTGAGTGACCTTAAATTTTGATCAATTAAAGTATTAAATTTTGGTACATTAAAGCCTTTAGCAGAGATGAATTTCATTCATTTCTGAATATAACTCATTTATAATATATATTAAGGAGATTATATATACACATATGTGAATACAATACATATCTATAAGAAGTTGAGAACACACTTAGATTTTGATACAATAGCAGATGGAAGATAAATGAAAGTAAAAGTCAGATATTTTCTTTATTTTTAATTTTTTCTCTATTTACTAAATAAAACTCAAGTTCATAAATGTAAAAAACCAACAACAACAAAAAAACAATGAGCAAAAACAAATAAATAAAATAACTGAAGATATATCTTAAAAATCCAATTGATTCCCATAATTCTTTTTTGGATTTTTATTTTTTTAAGGGAATATTTCATGACCTCATTGCAATTTAAAAACTTTTAAAATTCAATATTATTTAAGGCATATATAAATATATATATATATTAATTTTGCCAATTATATTCATTGAACTTTGCTTTAATGCATATTTTTCCTGAGTCTTTCTAATGTATTGTCTTGAAGAAGTGTAAAGAGGTGTAATGGTTTTTTATACAGTTTAAATTTAAAATAGAAAAAAAAGAATACTCAGAAAAACTAAAGTAAAAAGGAGTCTATCTTATGTGTTTTAATGTTCCTTGATGTCAAACTCTTTTTAATGTATATGTATTTAGAATTTATTATGTTGTATTGTAAGAGCTTTATATTTATTAATTCATTTCATTTTTACAATAATTGCATGGAAATGGAAGAATTATTATTCCCATTTTAGAGAAGAGGGAACTTAGAAACAGAAAGGTAATTAATTTTCCTAAGGCTAGAGTCAAAGCTGTTACTTAAAGCCATGTAGACTTTCTCCAAGCATATAATTTTTAACCCTGCAGGATGTGTCTATGATAACATATGTATAACTGTTTTACAGTAATACAGTGATAAGTTGTACTTTTTAATAAAAAGGCTTTACTTATCTATCAAAAGTAGAATCTATCAATTGGAATTAAAGGAATATTAAAAAATTGTATGCTGCTTTTAAAACAAATACTTCAGATAAGTACCATATATAACTATCAGTACCACCCTGAACAAATAAATTTTATTTCAATATACTACAGTATTTCATAAAGTTCCTATTCATTTTTAAAAAGAAAAATAATTCAAGATCATATGTTATTTATCATCTTAAACATTAAACTAAATATCAATGAAAATATACCAAAGATTAGTAATATAATGCATTCAGAGGTCTTATTTGGCTAGCATGTATTGTCAGAATTCTACATAAGGTTAATTGCTGTGGGGGATTTAAGGGAGATAAATATTATTTAGAATTATAGACATAGAGCAACTAAGTGGTGAGTTAAATAATAGTGGCAAACATTTACATGTTCTGAGAAAGTTGGAGGAAGAAGAAAATAGCAAATGCCAGATGTGATTTAGAAAAGTAAAATAAATGACAGAAAATAATTTAGCTATCAAACACATGATGAATATAAATTATAGATCTTAAAAGGGAAATTACTCTCTCTATATTTTGAGTATCCATTTCCCATCCATGGCATCCTTTTCAAAGGGTGGAGCTGTATGTACTCTAGAAAAACATTTTTAAAGTTAATCCGTTCCTGTGGACAGGAACCCATTTTAAGTAGGGACTTTTGATGAGTTTACTTCAGTTAAAGCATGATCCACTCAATTAGGATGGGTGTTAATCCCATCACTGGCATCCTTTATAAAGGGAATGAAATTTAGACAGATAAAGAGAAAGCCACAGAAAGTAAAAAGCTGAACATCAATGGAACCTGGAAGAGAACTGAGACGCCAGGAGAGTCCTCCATGTGCATTGCCATGTGACAGAGCAGCCAAAGTCAAAGCCTGGCTGGCAGCCAGCCCCAGAACTACAGTGTTTAGGAAGAAAGCGTCATCTTGATACCACCTTGATTTGGACTTTCTCTTAGCCTCAGAGCCATTAGCTAATAGATTCCCATTGTTTAAGCCAATTCATTGCATTGATATTTGCTTGAGCAGCTTAGGAAACTGAAAAAGGATGATTTAAAAAATGGCTTTCCCAGCCCTGTTGAGTAAAATTTCAGTATATTTGAATGCATTCTATTTCATCTTTGTTATTTCTCACTGATACATATTCTTCCTAATTTGGAATATAAATTGCTTTTCTCAGTGAGCCGATTTTTGCTCTAGGACAAATAATATTCAAGGCTAATGCTTCTTTTAAACAGCACTCTTAAAATATCATACAATATAGACTGAATAACAATGTTGGATGTATAACAAAGCAAATAAACAAATCTTGCCAGGTAATATGAAAGAACTGGAAGTAAAAAATAATTTCAACAGCAAGTCATACCCTCAGCATAATTTAAAGACAGATCATGCCAAACTACAAAATAACAGTGAGTAAACAGTAAAAAATATCACCAAATCTCAGTGCACAGTATCTTGGGCTAACCCCCCATCTCAGTCCAATTGTAAGGCCTTACGAGGAGCAAAGCCAAATAGAAAATCTGTAGGAAAGTCAGAAAAGGGAGGTTAGCAAAGTTCCTGGAATGGATTTGGAACAATCACACAAATATTAAATCTACTTTAAATCTAAAACCTTTAAAATGTGAAGGCAGGCTAAGGCATGGTCTACAGGAACCCTCAAAGTATCTGCCACTTGAGAAGGTACAACTTAATGAGACACATGCCATTCAAGAAGCCAGCTTAATTTTAAAGGCTTAAAGTCTTCATATTTTAACAGTTCCTTTGGTAATTGAGTGGTAAAGGTGGTAAAGGTAAAAAGAAGAAAAATGGATAAATGATAATGTACTACAAGAGAAAAGAAAATCATAAATTTTGGATTTTCACAAAACTTCCTCTATGTTTAACACAAATACATACCTTTTAATTTGCTAAAGTCTAACTGGACTTTGCTATCCTGACAGAAGAGGGCACCATTAAACTAACAATCTTATAAAACATTGTATTATCATAAAAATCAATTAGAGTAAAGTCATTGCATAGCTATTACAGAAATTCAGGAAAAGAAATTTCAAATATATTGAATGAGGAAAATTACCCCCTGAGAAACAGCCATGAAGCAAAGAAAATGTAAGTCAACACTCCAAAGGGAATTACATATACTCAAACAAGTATTAAGTATATGCAAAATTGTGTAAAATTAGAAATTCAAACCCTAAATATAAGAATGAGTAATGAATATTTGATGAAACCCAGGAAAGAAAAGCAAGAATATTAAGCATGTCAGAAACTAAAGAGAAATTCAAAAAGTCCCCAAAGGGAATAGACTAACATTAAAATGTAATATGTGGTATTGAAGAAAGGCAAAAAGAAAAAATGCAAACAAACAAACAAACAAACAAAAAACAAGGCATGGAAAATGACATGGACAAAAGTAAAAAGAGTCAGAAAGAATATAGTAGAAATGGAAAATTGGCATAGATGGAAAATTGTTTTCATTATCAGAATTCCTGATGATGAAAATTAAACAATGGGAAAAAAAAACTATAACCCAAGAAAATATTCCAGAATTTAAAAAGGCATGAAAGAAAATATGAACAGTGGAAGTTTTATTTAGCTCATGTGCCTTCTAAATACCTAGGCTTTAGTAAAAATAATTTTCAGCATACAAGAACATGAGGAATTCTTCACCTTCAGCCTTTGTTGAGGAATCCATTAGCGGATGAGTTTCATTCAACTAAGTAATGGCTGGGGAATCTGGTGAGCATTTAAAAATGTATAAAAATGATGAGAGTGGAAAGATGAAAATGTAAAAATTGTATTTTTGTATAGGCAATAAATGGGTATTTAAGTGTATCAAAATAAACTGATAAATCAAGTAGTAAAAGGACTAAAGGTATGAAAAACTTTTAAGTAAAAAGATGATGACTAGAAAAAAAATGCAAATCTTAACTGCAACAGAGGAACAAATAATAGACATCTTACAGAGAAAGAAATGTAGTAAATAAAAATTTAGAAAATATTTGTATAATAATATTTCTTATCAGTCACAAGGTGAATTCTTCTGTAACTTGGTGTAGGGAAAGGCTTTGTATATTCTCTTTCTGCCCCCATATCTCAATGAGCCTGAAAGAAAGCTTGAGCACTCCCTTCTTTGGCTCTGGTAGAGACATCAAACTATGCCAGCCTACACCCCAGTGCCAACCTCTACCCAGCATAAAAGTCCAGCCAGTCTCCTTTTACTCTCCCAAGCGATTTCTCGACCAACTAGAAACCTGTCCTGCCCTTCCCAGAATGCCTTCTATATGAGTTATAATTTTTTTTTACGTACTTTTTGTGCATGTGTGGTGTCATCGGTCTGCATATCCAAAGCAAATATTATGGGACTAGGTCGATTCCTCCTCTGGGAGGTATGGGGATTATCAAAACAGACAGGAAAATGTTTGTAACCACCTTCCATAGAGAATGAAATGGGAAGTCAGAAATAACTGAAGGAGAGGCAATAAAGCATGCCTTTGAAGCTTAATACGATAGTTGTTTTAATATGTATATTTTCCATTTACTAATGAGTATTTAGTATGTATTTGGAGATATTTTTACATCTTCATAGAATACATATCCAGAAATACTAAAAATTGAAGTTAATCTCTTCAAATAATTAATCCAAATATACTAAGAAGTTGCTTAAAAAACCAAGTGTGAAAGGTTGTCATGAAACAGTTTTACCATATACTACTTAATAGTCCACTATTTGTTAAGCATATGTGATAGCTCTAAAAAAAGATCCAACTACTTTTTAATATAATATTTGTTACGAATGATTGCCTTTCCAGGAAATGTGCTTGTCTTTGAAAAAAAGAAGTTGCAGAAATTAATTTTCAACATATATCTGTTTATGGAGAGAATTTCTTCATTTAACCACTTGTATGAAAGTGGAGTGCAAAATTTCAAGAAGGCAGACAACCAATAATGCCAACTAAGTGGAACACTAATAAGCTGCACAACTAACTAAATTGCTGAGAGAATCAGCTTCATTCTTCTTCAGTTGTTTGAATCTGTAGCTTATGTAGAAAAATAGTCAATGTTATATCTATCAGAGTAATTGCTTCCTTGAATTAAAAGCTTCTTAAACAATCCTTATCTTATTTTTTAAATCATACTTTGATAATGTGTCGTGCTTAGTTTTCACAGCTTCTGAGCACATAATATAATTAATTCACATGAGCCTTTAAACTAACAAGATTTTTTTATTAATATGAGATTGAAGTTTGGAACTTATTTTTGCTGTAAGAATTATTGAGTGTCAGTTATTTTATTAGATCAGATGTATACTTCAAACTTTATAGGAAAGGATTCTTCCTTTCTCTCTTTTTTATTTCTTGCCATCTTTTTCTCTGATTTCTCATTTCTTCCCTAAATGTGTCCTGGAATATATAGCATTTTACAATAGAATTTATCAGTCTTCTATTGTTAAAACTATATAAGTTATAGAGAACCACTTTTAACTATTAATTTTATTTACCCGGCAAATTATAGTCATTTCTTTTCTAGGTTATCAAAGTTGGAATATTATTTCATGAAAAAAGATCATAAAAATAAGTACACTAACAAAAATATACTGACTTCATATTTTGCATTGTCATGCTAATCACTGAAAAAATGTAGTGTGGAAGATTTTAGTTTTAAAATGGAAAACTCTCCCTAACTATTTTATGTCAGTTCACACTGATGGTCCTAATGTATTTAGAGAAATGAATGATGGAAATGGATTCAAATCCAGGAATTTGTGAAATATTTCAAACTTACAATATGATAAAATAGGCACATGCACAATTTAGGAAATAATACCTTTGATACAGACACAAAACTGTGTACTTCTCATTGGGTATCACATTCCTGTGCTTCTCCACCCGCCTCTTTTAGAGGTCACCATGGATAATTCTATATATTTATTACATATGTAGATACCAAAACAATATGGTGGGCTGACAGTATCATTTAAACTTTCTACAAATGGCACCAAATTCTGCATTTGTTTACAAAAATTTAAAAGGTTTTTACCATTTGTAGGTGGTATCTCTTCAAACTTTGATTCAAAGACACTAATTTATTTAATCATGTAGTTTTACATCATCAGTGTGTGGCTTCCAAGATCACTGTGTTAGTATGAGCCAGATTATGGAAAGGGAGAGTAAAAGGGAGAGAGAAAAAAGGAAAGTGTATAAAATAATTTGCTATGTTACACCAAAATAATAGAGAATAATAGAGCTTTTAAACAAGGAAGGCAGATCTATATATAGTGATGTAGATTTGCCAGCAATATTAAGTATGAAAAGAGAAATGTTGAACATTATTTACAGCATGCCATTATGTGTATAAAAATATCACTTTATATTTACACAACATATAGATATACAGTTCCAAGACCCTTTGTATAAGTTGAAAATTATGCATAATAGTGACCCCCATTATTTAAAAAGTTTTCTTATATGAACAAGCCTATCACATATTGTTTAATAAATAAGGCAAATAAACTTCTAGTAATAAAAAGTAAACAAAATTAATCAGAGAAATAATTTTTTAAAATTTAATTTTCTCCATCTCTCTGCTTTTATTTTATTTTTCGATTATCAATTATGTATACCCGAATTTGCCTGTGTTGATAGCATGTTAAATTAGGTCCTATTGTATATATCCAAAAACTATAGTGATGGAAAATATAGTGATGTCTAATTGGAACTTTGCATGCACAGAATCATTCTTTGCATATTCTTTGGAAACGTTTTAATTTAAAAATCTGAAATGGAAAATAAAGAGTTAAACATGTTTACCTTTTGAAATTAAGACTGGCAATTGGTAAAATGCAATTGCTTTCAAGGAGTACACATATGCACGCAAAATATATATAAATTCACTTACATAAATGTTTACTTCTATGCACATAAATGTTTCTGTAATAATAAACAAGAAATGGACAATTGCAGTAACAACTGGATCTGAAAAGAGGAAAGCTGAGGAAAAGGGTAAGAAGAAGGCTTATTTTTCAATGCATACCATTTGTTACTTTTGAATTTTTTTTCCTTGCAACTCTATTATCCATTAAAAGTAAATAAAATATTATTTTTAAGGGTTGAGTCTACCAAGGTGTAATAAAATATGTTTTAAGCATCCCTAGGGGATAGTAGGTATTAAAAGAGATTTAACAAAATTCTTAAAGCAGAGGGAAAAAGGAAGGCTTGTGTAATATCAATGTTTAATGAGTTATGTATTGAGAGTGTAGGGACCTGGTAATTTGATCTTTCATAAAGAATATCCATATTGATAATAAGTTTACAAAAGACTTCTAATATTTTTATTATATTTTTCTGGAGGAATTTATTTATATGTGTCGCATTTGTGATAATGTCTTAAGGGAAATAAAACATTTATAAACTTCAAAATACTATTTTACAGGTTATAAAGTTTAAGGTCATTCATCTTTCTTAATCTAGAATCTCTACTTATTTCATTGAACATGGTGACATTGGCAATTGAAGAATTACTACAACTTTAAAAAATATATGTATAATTTACAGTTCATATTCATATCAGGGAAATCTAATTATGAAATTTCATCTCCTTTCCTTTTCTCTTCTGTCAGCCTACCATTTCCAACCCTCCCTCAAATTTGCATATATTGACATTTTCAACATTTAAAAAATTTGACAGTTTTATTTTGCTAAGCTGGTATAATGAAAGCATCTAACAATTATGTATCATTGATATTCCAACCGAGCAATGCACTTCTCATTTAAGAACTAGCATTTATTATTTTCAGAACTGTCACTGGTGTGCTTTGTGGTGACATACCCTTCATTTCCATATCTATATCTAATATCAACATCTTTTACCAGGGTTTTCAGTATACTGTGATTATGTGGGGAGCACTTTTTTTTTTTTTTTTTTGCTTCCACACAATATATTCAGAAACTAAATTATCACATTTTTCCTACCTCTATTGAATTCATTTGAGAAGGAAGTATACAATGATGAATTTTTGAAATGCTGTTTAATAATAAATTAAATGCCTTTGCAAGATATTTGGTACTTGTATGTATTAGCTTTAATTATGCCTTAAAAATTATCACAAATTTTGCACCTTAAAACAATACCCATTTATTATCCCACAGTTCCTGTAGATCAGAAGTCTGGGCACAGCTTAGGGACTCACAGGACTGTCAACAAGTTGTTGGCTGGACTGTATTCTCATCTGGAGGTGTGATAAGGGAAGATTTCATTTCCAAGTGCTTGACAGAATTAATTTCCCTGAGGATGTATGACAAAAGTCCCTGCTGTCTGTCAGCCAAAGCTCCCTCACAACTGCTAGAAACCACCTTCAGTTCTTTGCCACATGACCCTTCCTCTCACCTGACATCTCACTTTCTCAAGAACATCAAGAGATATGTCTGGGGAAGCGGCTGTGGCTCAATCAGTAGGGCTCCCGTTTACCATATGGGAGGCCCCGGCCGGGGCCTCCTGGTGAAGGCAAGCCCGCCCGCGCGGCGTGGTTAGCTGACCCAGCGAGCACAAGCAGCAAGGGGGGGATAAATGAATAAATAAATAAAATCTTAAAAAAAAAAAAAAAAAGCGATATGTCTGTTCTAGCTTCCAATCTCTTTTTAATCAACTGATTTTATCAGGCCCTCCCAGAATAATCTGCCTTATGGTTAACTCAAATCAACTGATTATGGATCTTAATTACATCTCTAAAACATTTTAATTGTAAAAATTACATCCAACCGTTGGATGTAACCTATTTATGGTAATGCTGTCACTTCATATTTGTAAGTCCTGAATCAAACCTTAATCATATGGGATTACACAATGAGCATATCACAGGGACAGGGATCTTAAGAAATATTTAGAATTTTGCCTATCCAAGTGCCATATTTTAAAAAATATGTTAATTACCTTGTTTAGGTTTCTTTGAAGTTTTAAACAGACAACACACAGATTCTCCATTCCAGAATCTGGAGAAATTATGATCTCTGCCCTAAGATTTTATGATAATTTTTAAAAAATTTTTAAGGGTTCTTACATATCATAATTGAATTTTTTTAAGGGTTCTTATGGATCATATTGAAAAAAGAATTACATTCCAGGAACAATTCCTTCACAATCCTCCACTTCAATCTAATTGTCTGTAGGAACATGATATCGTATGCTGAGAATTGTTGCTGCCTAAATAAGAACAGTAAGACTGTCATTGAAGCAGCAGCTATTTGCCTAAGCTATACGTCTACAGTGTCTACTTATTTTCTTTCAAGTTCTCTTATTTTTGTGTGTGTGTGTGTGTACTCTTTTTATTTTATTTATTTATTTTTTAAAAAGATACTTAAATTACATAAATGTTACACAAAAAAATATAGGGATTCCCATATGCCCCACTTCCCACCCCTCCTACAACCTCCTACATAAACATCCTTCATTAGTGTGGCACATTCATTGCACTTGATAAACTCTTATTTTTTTATGGTTCCTGTTGGATCTCCATGTACCAAATATTTTGCCTGTAATTTAGATATCACATTTAACTATTGACTTCTGCCTAGACAGTTTATCTTCTCTATGACCTACACTTTCTATGAATATAAAAGTTGAGCATGGATCGTGGATTACTATTTAACCCTTGAAATATATTATCTAGTTTTTAGATAGAAATGTTGATGAAACATGGATGCATACATTGCCTCTTGCCCTGGTGCTTGGTATATGAACCCTAACTCCAACCCCTCAAAAATGTTTTCAGTGAATGTCTGATGTGGAATGGGTAAAACAAAGACTCTAAGGTTCATTGTTTCTCTACAATCTCAATCTTTCTGTCACTTTCTCCTTAAGTGCTTAAACCAGGGTGTTGTTCTTTTTATTACAATTCCGTAGTTTTAAACTGAAATATTCTACTTCTCAGCTGAACATTTAGTTGCTATCTTCTCTCACCTAATTTTCTAGTTTATCAGAATGAGCCAAGAAGTCAGACCTGATATACTAATTTCAGGAAGGTGAAGAATATTACAAACCTGGAAGTCTTAAAGCCAATTAGTTATTTTGATAAAATTAATGTGATTCTGCTTTCATCTAGGCTTTAACACACTTAGCATACTCTCAAATCAAAGGATTTAATATTTTTGCTTAAGTCTCCTTTCCTTTCATTGTGTAATATATGCTCCCTTTAAAGTAATTTCAGATATTTCTGAGTGATTCTACATATTCACTCTTAAAATATTCAATTACTTTATTCACCTTTGTTTCTGTTCACCTAACTTAATTTCCCTTTCAATTTTAGGAAAAAAATTTACAATTCTCTTAGCTCAGACGATATCTGAGCTTGGGGAGAAAGTTAGTCAATAGAGAAACTCCAAGGCTGAGAGAGAGGCCAGAAGCTGGAATCAGTGGAGCAGCCTGAAGCTGAAAAGATGAGGCCCCAGGATAGATGAGCTGTATGCCTGATCACCCACAGCTGAGCTCAAGGAGAAAGTGAGCCTGGAGGAAACACACAGATACCAGCTGCCATTTTGCCTTGCCATGTGACAGGAGTATAGGATCTGCCAGCAACTGAACTTTGGTGATCCAGCATCACTGTTAAGGTCTTCATTTGGACATTTTCACAGCCTCAGATTAAAATATTAATAGTACTGCAATTTCATAAGCCATGAAATTATTTTAATAAACACTTAGTATTTTTCTGTATCAATGGAAGGTGTGCCACATTGGAGAAGATAATCATTCCTGTTTGGGAATAATGAGGATATCAAAGCAGAGATACACTTAAGACACTTAAATATGTATAATCATAATGCAGCACATTACAATCTGTGATTATAATGTGATCAAAAAGAAAAAGCTTGATACTTGAAATGGATTGTTTAAAGTAGATTATGTGTGTTGTTGATTTAATTGTGTCTTTCAAAGGTATATGTTCAAGTCCTAACCCTGAGGCCTGTGAATGTGATCAAATTTGGAATTAGATCACTGAAGATGTTATTAATTAAGAAGAAGCCAAACAAGGTTTTTGTAGGTCCTAATATGATAAGACTGGCACTATTATAAAAAGAGGAAATTTAGGGACAGAAAGTGAGGCCGAGGGGAGAATACTATGGAAAGTTGGTAAAACACCTGATGTCAGATAAAGCATGAAACAAATTCCCTACAGGTTTAATAGGAAGCCATGGTCGTGCTGACACCTTGATTTTCAAATTTTGAACTCTAGAATTGTGAGGCTATAAATTGCTGTTGTTTTTAGCCACTCAGTTTATCTTTCATTGCTATGGCAGCTCTAGGAAATTAGGGCATAAAGATAGGCAAGTTAAAGACAATAAAAGCTGAAGACACCATACATTGACTAGAATCAATAATTTACTTAGCCAGAGTATCCTAGTTGATATGACCAAAATCCATAACAGGTTTGTTTTAATACATGATCCTTTTTTCCCCCATTGGTAAAACTTAAATCTCTTAACATCTCTAAATAGCAGTTTTCTCAATTTTAAAATGTGAATGATGATCATACCTAAATCAAAAGTTTATTCATGATAGGGTTGAACTTTTAAAATGGCAGATAAGAACCTCAAAATATCTTTATTTATAAATCAATGATAAACTTAAATAAAATGTTAAACACTATATTGCAGTACTCTGGTAATTGATCAAATGCATACAAGAAAGAAGCTTTTATACAAGAGAATCTACTTGATCTTAAGTAATAAGAATTGGAGACTGTGCTATTTTTGCCTGTGGCTACTGTACAGTAAATCTTATGCCCTTCTGTGGTGTAAATAGTAAAGCTTTCTTTAGTAAATGAACTAGGAAGTCCAATATCACATCTATCCTGAAGTATAAATCTTAGTTCAAGCAGGGAGCAGATGATAAGACTAACAAGATATTTGAGAGAGTGAAGAAGGCAATGAGAAACTCATAGTGTGCCTTCATAATCTCAAACAAACATCTGGTAATTTAGAGGCTACATGCATACACAAGGCTGCACACAAGCATCAGAGACCTGAGAGGTCCACACATAAACAATGGAGACATAAGAATGTCCAGGAGAAAGTAAAACAAAGATAGACATGTAAAATTCCTTTGAGTGTAATGCACTACCAATGTCTCATGCAAATACATTGGAAAAGAATACAAGACTTTCTGGATCAAGTTGTTTGTGCACAATCTATGATGAATCACTGGATTTCTATTGAAATAAACTGACACAAAATTGACAACTTGAAAGCCATCTGTGGTGGTTTGATGTTGCGTATAACCCAGAAAAATATGTTCTTAAATATAATTAATTCCTGCAGATGTAAACTGTAAGTAAAATCTTTTGATGAGGCTACTTCAGTTAAGGTGTGACCCACTTCATTCAGGATGTGTCTTAATCCTCTTACTGGAGTCCTTATAAATGGAATGAATACAGAGAGAGAGAAAGCAAAAGACATGAAAACAAGAAACTGCAATCAACAAATCCCAGACTGAAAGGGAGATACCAAGAGATGTCAGCTTGTGCTGTGCCATGTGGCAGAGGACCTAAAGATCAACAGTAGGCAGGAAAGTAAAACAGATTTTGGTACTGGGACACTGGGGTGTTGCTATTGCATATACCAAAAATGTGGAAATGGCTTTGGAATTGGGTAATGATAGGGGTTGGAAGAATTGTGAGGTGCTTGAGAGAAAAGACCTAGTTTCCTTTGAAGACACTGTTCACAGAAATATGTATATTAACAGTATTTCTGATGATGCTTTAGAAGAAAAGAATGAATGTGTTATTGGAAACTAGAGGGAAGGTAATCCTTACTTTAAAGTGGCAGGGAACTTAAAATTGTGTTCTGATGGATGAAAGGCAGAATTTGGAAGTGATGAGCTTGAATATTTAGCTGAGGAGATTTCCATGCTAAGTGTGGAATATGCAGCTTGATTTCTCCTTGCAGCTTATAGTAAAATGCTAGAGGACAGGGATGAGCTTAGAAGTGAAATCCTAGTCACAAAGAAACCAGAAATTGATGGTTTAAAAAATTCTGGGAAACAGATGTGGCTCAAACGATTAGGCTCCTGTCTACCATATAGGAAGTCCAGGGTTCAATTCCTGGGGCTTCCTGGTAAAAGGCAAGTTGGCCTACACAGCAAGCTGGTCTGAGCAGAGAGCCAGTCCGCATGGAGTGCTGGCCCACATGGAATGCTGGCCTGTGCAGGAGTGCTGGCCCATATGGAGAGCTGGCACAGCAAGATGATGCAACAGAAAGAGACACAGAGGAGAGACAATAAGAGATGCAGCAGACCAGGGAGCTGAGGTGGCACAAGAGATTGCATGCCTCTATCCCACTCCAGAAGGTCCCAGGATTGGTTCCCGTGCTACCTAAAGAGAACGCAAGCAGACATAAAAGAATATACAAAAAACAGACAGTGAGCACAAAATAGTGTGTGTGTGTGTGGAGAAATAAATAGATAAATACATCTTTAAAAACAATAAATTCTGATTTTCTGGAAAATAAGTCCCTGAATAATAGTGTTCCTTGTGAAAGTTTGCCTGATCATAATCCAGTCAGTCATTTCAATACAAGTCAAGACTGGAGGTACAGTTAACCAGGAAGGATCTGTGGAAAGTCCTACTGCCTTATGGTTTGGACACCTGTGTGCTACATGAAAAACCAACAAGCTTTTTGTGGGATCTGTATAAAATAAACCACTCTCAACCTGGACTAAAAGGGATAGTAAAGGGACAGACGGAAGGAAAAATCACTTCAAGGGCAGGACCATGGGAGCTGAGCTCTGGATCAAAGACACCCTCTCAGACAAAGGGAGTGGGCACATCCATGTTTGTTGAAAGTTTGAGTCTGCCCTGGCACTTGGAAAGGGTTGGTGTACCCAATTGTTCATGAAGAGTACTACTACCCTGGTTTTCTCAGATGCCCTGCCTGACCCTCCATTTTATATTGTAAGTAGATAACTTGTTCTCTAGGTTTCAGAGGCCCACAGACTGAGGCAAATTGTGCCCAAAGAAAGACCAGACCCATATCCAATTTTTATGAAGCTTGTACTTAATATTGTTACTGAAAAGATTTAAGTTTTTTGTGATATTGTGATGGAATTAATGTATTTTGTGTGTAGAAGGAACATGTCTTTTTGTGGTTGAGAGGGTAGAATATGGTGGACTGAAGCTACATGTACCCTAGAAAAACATGTTCATTAATCTAACCATTCCTGTGAGTGCAAACCCATTATAAGTAAGATCTTTTGATGAGTCTAGTTCAGTTAAGGTGTGACCCACTTCACTCAGGATGGGACT
>JAKSZT010038599.1:32710158-32923355 GCA_026826555.1 Tolypeutes matacus
GGTAGAGGTAGAGGTAGAGGTAGAGGTAGAGGTAGAGGTAGAGGTAGCCATGAAAGCAAGAAGCTGAAATAAATGAAACCCAGAAGAGAAGAAAGGGACTAGCAGATGCTACCATGTGCCTTATCTTGTGACAGTGAAGCCAAAAATTGCCACAAGCCAGTCTTTGGGAAGAAAGCATCATCTTGATGATTTCTTGATTTGGACATTTTCTCATCCTCAAAACTGTATGCTAATAAATGCCAATAGTTCAAGCTGAACCATTTCATGTAATTTCAATAAGCAGCCTAGAAACTTATAACACTATCCATCAAAATAAAAACAAGAGTTAAAAAAAATCTGAGAAGATATATCAAACAGACTCCACTGAATTAACCCAGGAAAGTTATTAGCAAACAAATAAACAAAACAAAGATCCCCTTGAGGCATCAGAATACAGAGTTGTTATGATATATTACCTAAAAGTCCAGTTTTTAAAAAAACATGAGATATGCAAAAAACGTAATGTGTGACACTGACCCATAATCAATTAAAAATGTAATAAGAAGTCAGTAGGTTGACATGGAAAAGTGAGGAAGGGAAATGAAACTGTCCATCAAAAATTTTGTCTTCAGCAAAACAATATTTCAAAAAAGAAGAAAGTAAGGATCTTCCAAGATGAAATATAAAAAATGACTCAGTGAATTCATTGCTAACAAATTAGCCTTTAGATAATAAAGGAAGTTATTCAAGGTTAGAAACTATGCCACTAGACAGTATTTTGAATCCACATGTGAAATAAAGAGCACCAGAAAAGGAAAATATGTAAGTAAATATAACGTATTTTCTCTTTCTTTTCTTAACTAATTTAAAGGTCATAAGGTGCATAAAACTAATTATATAATCATATTTTGGGGTTTATGATATATAAAGTTGTATATATTTAATAATGAAAAGGAGTGTGGAGTAATGGAACTTTATTGGAACTAAGTTTCTATATTTCAATAGGAATAATGTAGTATTAATCTGAAGTAGATTGTAATGAGTTAATAAGCATTTGTAATCACTAAAATAACTGAAAAGTAAATAATTCCAAAAATAGAGCAAAACAATAAACAACAAGTGTATTAAAATGACATGCTAGAAAGTATATATGTAACACATATGTATTAGTCAGGGTTCTCTAGGGAAAGAGAACCAACAGGAGATATCTGTAAATATTATAAAGTTTTATTAAATTGTCTTACAAAACTGAGAAGGCACAAGTCAAATTCTGAAGGGTAGGATGCAAAACAGGAACTCTCATGAGTGTCCTGGATGAGTTCCCAGTAAAAACTGCCTATTTGAAGTAAAGATGGGAATTCTATCTCTTGACTATTGAAATTACTTCTCTTTTTAAGGCCTTCAACTAATTAGAGACTTCCCTATTTGCTGAAGGCAAACTCTTCATTTGATTGTAGATATAATCAGCCATAGATATAATCAACTCACTGATGATTTAAGTCCAAAGATATCCTCACAATACAATTGAGCCAGTGCTTGCTTGACCAAATAACTGCACCATTACCTGGCCAAGTTGACACATGAGACTAACCAAAAGAGTCCAACCCTTGTCACCTTGGCAGCTATACCAATCACCTTAAATCATACTTAATCTCTAAATAAAAATAAAAAGAGACATATTTCTTTCTGCCTAACAATACTCAACTGTCCTGTATACAATCAGAAATGCACTAAGTCCTCCAGAATAGGATGCAAGACCTTGGATAATATTCACTTTTAAAATTGACATTCTATAACTTACATAACACAAAATGAAACTCTAAGTTTATGTCATATGATAAGGGAATAAAATAGGGAAGAAAACAAAGATATTTGTTTTAAGAACATGTACAAACATTCATGTCAAAACAAGAAAGAAATATTCATGACAATTACAGTCCTCATTTCTGTAACTGGTCATGTGGCTGAAGTTTATATTTATCACTACCTTCTTCCACTACCCATTTCATGTTAACTTTACCCTTAGCGAGCACTACAGTGGGCCAAGGTTCTTTGTCTGGTGGAGTGATCGAAACCATCCTCTTGAAGATTCTGGGCCATTGTTAGTCCTGCCTGGATTGCGTTGTTGACGTTTTTCATTCCATTGACTAAAATCACAGGGCTTGGTAGAATTAAGAGGTGCCCTAGGGGCTCTACTGTATTCCAGGCAAATTCTTCTTTACTTTCATTGTATAGTTGCAGTCCTATTCACTTTGATAGTCAGGATCAATCACCCCAGCCAGTACAGAACTTCCCTTCTTTGCCTGTTGATTCAGAGACATGAGGAGACCAAAGTGGCCAAGAGGCAGTCCTAACTTCCATTTCAGTGGAAACATTGTTGTGTCCCCTGGTGGAAACACTCCTTCTTTTGGAATTAAGACATGTAGACCAGCAGAGTTTAAGATTGAAGAAGCAGTAAGCAAAATTTCTCCTTCTGGGGATAATTGTGAACGGTGCCATTACCATTTCCACCCCATGATTCCTGGATCTGTGAATCCTGGCTATGGGAGAAACAGCACCATAGAATGTACAGATTTAGAGAATACACAGTCACCTGAAAAACATTGCCACCTAGTTGGCACCTTAATTGAGTCTTTGAAAGGCCATCTCACCATTCTGTCGTTCCAGCTGCCTCAGGATTATGGGGAACATGGTAATACCAGTGAATTCCATGAGCATGTTCCCATTCCCATACTTCATTTGGTGTTTAGTGGGTTCTTTGATCAGATTTAATGCCATGTGGAATACCATGTTGGTGGATAAGGCACTCTGTAAGTCCACAGGTGGTAGTTTATGCAGAAGCAGGGAAGGGAAACCCATATTTGAAGTATATGTCTATTCCAGTTAGAACAAATTGCTGCACTTTCCATGATGGAAATTGTCCAATGCAGTCAACTTGCCACCAAGTGGCTGGATGATCACCTTGGGGAATGGTGCCATATTTTGTGCTGAGTGTGGGTCTCTGCTGCTGGCAGATTGGGCACACAGTAGTGGATGTAGCCATGTGGCCTTGGTGAGGCAAAGTCCATGTTGCTGAGCCCAAGCAACACCTCTATCCCTACCATCATGGCCACTTTTTTCATGAGCCCATTGGGTAATGGGGAAAGAGGTTGACTGCTATCCACAGAATGGGTCATCATTATCCACTTGACTATTAAAATCTTCCTCTGCTGAAGTTACCTTCTGGTCAGTAGTCACATGAGACACAAATATTTTCATGATTTTTGTCCACTCAGAATGGTGTATCTATATATCTCCTCCCTAGATGCATCAATTTTCCAATCATGTTCTTTCAACTCCCATTGAACCAAACTCTTGGGGACAGCCTAGAATTGGTATACCAATGTACCTACAGTCATTTCTCTTTCCAAGTAATGAACAACCAGGTACACTGCTTGAAGTTCTGCCCACTGAAAGAATTTCCCCTCACCACTATCTTTCAGAGATATACCAGAAACGGACTGCAGTACTGAAACTATCCACTTTCTGCTGGTATATGCATATCATGCAGAGCCATTTATAAACCAGACCTCAGTTTTCTCTTCCTCAATCAACTGATTGAAAAGACATTCCCAATAAGCCATAGCTGTGGACTGGGAGAGAGAAGGTAATGTTGCGGGATGGAGGCTGTATTAGTCAGCCAAAGGGGTGCTGATGGTATTTATAAAGGATATTTATTTGGCGTAGAAGCTTACAGTTACAAGGCCATAAAGCATAAGTTACTTTCCTCACCAAAGTCTGTTGCCACATGTTGGAGGAAGATGACCGCCAGTCCCTACAAGGCTTCAGTCTTCCTATTCCTCCTAATGCTCCATGGTCCCATCTCCTTCCATTCTCATCTGCAGACTGGTATAAGACCTGTCTCTTTCCCTGGGTCTCATTTCTTTCTCTGCTCAGCTGCTCTGTTCTCTTCACAAGATCAATTATAGACTATTAGGCCTATCTCTCTTCCCATGGCATCTCTGACATATCTAACGAGCTGTCTCTATTCCTCTGTGCCTTCTCCTGTGTATCTACTTTCTGGGGCTCCAACATCAAAATTCCAACTCTCTCTTCTGCTGTGTCATTTTCTCTGTGAGTGCCCACCCACCAAAGGGGCAGTCACTCAACCTAATAACGTACCTCAAAACCCCAATCTTAGTTTAGTCAAGTAAAAGTGAAACCTCTGAATCTAATACGATTTAATACACTGAGAGGATCAGACCAGTTTGGAAACATAATCCAATATCTATTTTTGTAATTCATAAATTGTACCACAGGGGCCATGGGCATTTGGGCCACTTTCTCATGTATCTTACTTGTACCAACAAGACCTATTCAAGCCCTATCACATATATACCATTTCCATTTTATGTTGGAGTGCTGCTGTGCATTGCCAAATTTATGGTTTGGTGAGTCAGGCAATACCCAACTCATGATAGGTAAGTCAGGTCTCATGATAGTTTGGTGGTCATAGTTAAGGTTTCAGTCTCTACTAAGGTCCACTAGCAGACCAAGCATTCAGTCTCCATTATTGTCCAGTGGCAGACCAAAAGCTATTTCTCAAAAAGAGAGTAATTATCTGCAGATGATGGCAGGGTTTTGCTCCAAAGTCCTAAAGGTCTGCATTATGATTCCCATAAAGGGACCTACCAAAGCTTCAAGACAGCATCTCTATTTGCTACTGACAAAACACCATTGGAGCTGCTGGATCATATGGCCCAAAGTGGCAGAGCAGTTTCACAGCAGCCTAAACCTATAGCAGAGCCTTCTATTGTTCTGGTCCTACTCAAAATTAGCAATTTTTCTCCAAAATCCAAAAAGGCCACTGGGCATTATGTGTTTTTTCGGTCATAAGAGGGGCCAGATGCGACAGCTCATCCTTCATGTTAGAAGGGATATATATCTTGACATGTCCCAATGTACAAATTTCACAAAAATGGAAGGCCCCTGTATTTTTTTTTTTTTGGATTTATCTCCCATCCTCTCTCACACAAATGCCTTACCAATAAGTCCAGAGTAGTTTCTACACCTTGCTCACTAGGGCCAATCAATATGATATCACCAATGTAATGAACCAGTGTTCTGACTTTTGGGAGGGGGGATGACCAAGTTACCTGCAAAACATTTTATAAAATAATGTTGGATAATTGATATGCCCCTGAAGTAAGACTGTGAAGGTATATTGCTGATAAGTGGCCCTTACTAACAACAGTTGAGACAAAAACACTTGCCAGATCAATAGCTGTGTACTGAGACTGTGGATGTATTGATTTGCCACATTTGAGACAGCACCTTCAATTGGAGTCACCACCTGGTTACATTTACAATAATCCACAGTCATTCCCCAATATTCATCTGTTTTCTGTACAGGCCAATTAGGAGAGTTGAACAAGGATGTGATGGGAATCAACATACCCATGCAGTCTTCAAGTTCTTGAGGGTGGCAAGCATCTCTGCAATCCCTCCAGAAATCCAGGAATCCTTTTGGTTTACTATTTTGCTAGGTAGAAGCAGTTCTAGTGGCTTCTGCTTGGCAGTATCTACCACAATAGCCCTCACTCCAGAAGTCAGGGAACTAATATGGAAATTCTAAAAGTTGTTGAGTATGTCTATTCCAACTATGCATTCTGGAACTGGGAAATAACCACAGAATGTTTCTGGGGACACACTGGACCTAATGTGAGTTGAACCTGAGCTAAAACTCCATCTATCATTTGACCTTCATAAGCCCCTACTTTGACTGGTGGACCACAGTGAAGATTTGGGTCTCCTTGAATTAATGTTATCTCTGAGCCAGGTCTAATAATTCTCAAAATGTATGATAATTTTTTCTTTCCCAATGAACAGTTACTTTGGTAAAAGGCCATAGGTCTATTTGAGGAAAGTGGGAAGAAGATTAACAGTATAAATTTTTGTCATATAATATTGTCTTTTTCCAAGGAGATCTGGCCTTCCCTTCATTCAAGGAACTCTGAGACTGTAAAATGTTTTAACTCTTGGGATTGATTAATGGGCCATGACTCTCCATTTATGTAATCAAGTTACACTTTTTTTCACTTGACTTAGAACTCTTCTGCTTATAAGGATCAAGTAAGAATTTAGTAGACTGCCCATCTATTTTACGTCTCGGTTCCTCATGATCTTTTAGCAAATTCCATAGCTCTCTGTGACTCAGACTATTGTGTTTGCTACTTTGAGTCTGCTGTTCATTGTGGCAGACATGCCTACCTTGTTTTTGGCAATTAAGTGCTGTCACTTGGCTTCTATCAACCTGGTTTCTGATCATTCCTGTAGTGTTTAAGGATCCCAGTTCAGTGAGAGCAGTTTCCAACATTATATCTGACCTACAGATAAGAGAAACCACAGAGCTCTTTAGGAAAGATGGAGTTAGTCTCACAAATTTATTCTTCACAGACCTGATGAAAGGTGTGTCCTCTGGACATTCCTGGGATGAGTGAGCAGATCTTACATGATAAACCCATTCTAACATTCCAATCTCTTTAAGCATTTGGATCCCTTCACCTACAGTATACCAGAGACTTCTGGCATTTCAACCTCGGGTAATGTCAGCCATCTTTTGATCCAGGTTTCATCCAGCCAAAACTCTTAAAGCCTTTTCTAACCACTTGAACTACAACATTAAATCCAGAATCTCAGCTTTATGGATCCATATCAATAAATTCAGCCTGATCCAACTTTATATTCCTTGCACCATTATCCCACACCCTTAATATCTATTCCCATACATATCCTCCTGATTTTTGTTTATATAAATTGAAAAACTCATGCAGATCTTTTGGAGTATAACATACTTCCTCATGGGTCACACTTTGTACCTCACCTTTGGGGGCTTATTGTGACTTTAGTCTAGTTATAGGACTAGAACAAAAGTGGTGTGGTATGGATGGGTAATGAGAAGAATTAGAGGTGTCTTGTAAGCAAATTACCTCAGAGTATTCCATTGTAGGTTCATCTGGTGAGACAGGATTAATCTTGTCATTCAGAGGGTGGATGGCCGACTCTTTGAGGGCAGACTGGAGATCCAGTGACTGTTTCTTCAGGGCAAACTGGATATAGGGAAGGTGTTTCCTCAATGCAGATCATTTAAGGTTTATCTGGCAAACACTCAGCAGAATTTAGTGTTTCAATGTCCCTGCTGCCATCATGTTTAACCGATATATCTCCATTCCAATTTTCAGGATCCCATTTTTTCTAATCAATGCCCTCACTCTAACATCAGAAACCTGCAAGATTGAGATTTTAGTTTCCATTTGTAACTCTGCCACTCACAGAATGAGACAGTGGGTCTGGTTTTCAGAGATCTGGTCTATTGCTGAAGAAAATATGATTTTCCTTCAAAGCACACTTAGAAGCTTTCTCATCTTTCATGCAGCACTTAGCTGCAAATTTGAAGACTTCTGTTTATTGTTTTCTTTCATAAGTGTATCCAGCATATTTAGGAACAACCAGACAACATTATTGTATTGTATTGTGAGTGTCAAAACACTCACATCCAGAGCCTTGCCTATTATAAGCATGGAAGTAGGCATGTCCAGTGGTAATATTTTGTTTATTTTTATTGCCAGCTCACACCATAGATTATCATTTCCCCTTAATTATTGGAAAAAAGAGACATTATTGCTTTTGAGTCTAATCACAGCCAATTGCAAAAACTCCAAAATCAATTCAGAAATCCCATGTTTAAGTTTCTGTTTCTTAAGAACCACCCCCGGTACGAAGCTGTATTCATCCAGGTTCTCTAGGGAAACAGAACTGACAGGAGATATCTGTAAAAATTATAACATTGCCTCACACTACTGAGGGGCTGCATGATTCCAAATTCTGAAGGGCAGGCTGCAATCCAGGAACTCTAATGAAGGTACTTGTTGAGCTCCCCAGGGAATGCTCTCTGTCTGAAGCAGAGATGGGAATTCTCTCTCCTGAATGCTGAAATCACTTCTTTTAAGGCCTGCAACTGATTGGTTGAGATGGCTCTCATTGCTGAAGACAATCTCCTTAGTTGATAGAGGAAATCAACTCACTGATGATTTAAGTCCACAAAATGTCCTCACAGTACAATTAAACCAGTGCTTGCTTGTCCAAAGGCAACTGAACAACATTAACTGGCCAATTTGACACATGAGCCTAACATCACAACACAAGAAGACAGTAAAGGAGGAACACAGGAACAAAAAGGGATGGGAAATATTTAATTAATTATATGAGTAAATCCATACATATCAATAATTTTATTAAATATGAATAATAAAACACTAAACTCAAAAAGCAGAGGTTGTCAGGTTGGGAAAAGGGAAAGGAAAAATCACAATTCAAATATATGCTGCCTACAAGAGGCGCACTTTAGATTCAGAGGCACAAATACATTGAAATTATTAAGATGGGGATAAAAAGATATATCACACAATGATTAGAAGAGTGGAGTGACTATACAAATATCATGCAAAATCTATTTTAAGGTAAACAAAAAATATATATGTGTGTTAATATACACACAAACACACATACAAAATACATATAAATAAATTAAATATATTTAAATATATATAATTAGGAAATATAACAATTTTAATCATAGACACCCCTAACAAAAGGAAGATATATTAATATGTCAATGCTGCTATCACAAGAAGATATAACAATTATAAACAAACACATGTTCATACATAGCAGAAGAAAGTAAAGAATATATATATAAAGTAAAAGTTTAACAGAATTGTAAGGAGAAGTAGACAATAATATTTGGAGACTTCATAATTTAACTCTCAATTATTTATGGAACTACTACAGAATCAGCAAGGATATTTACTAAGAGTGAATAAACATTTTCTGTAAAGTTCCAGAGAGTAAAGATTTTAGAAGTATGTGTACAATATGGTTTATTTGGTGACAATATGCTCTAGTGCATAGTCAACTCTGCCTTTGTATAACAAAAACAGACATAGCCAATATGTAAAGTAATAGGTGTGATAATGTTCCAATAAAACTTTATTTGCAAATACATGTGGTGGCTGGATTTGGCCAGGAATTACAGTTTTCTGAGCACTGATAGAGAAGACTCAAAAACAATGCTCTCAATCAACTCAGTCTAACTAAATTCTTTAGAACATTCCAACCAGAATACAGTAAAATTACAATTTTTTGAAGGGCTCACAAAACATTATCGAGGATAAGCATAAGTTATATTGTAAACCCAGTGTGCTGGTTTGAGTCTTTTGTGAACACAACAAAATTATATTCTTAAGCTAACCTGTTCCTGTGCATGTAAACCTATTTATGTGGGAAATTTTGGTTAGAGTCTATTAAGGGACCTTTTGATTAGGTCACTTTTGATTTGATTGCAGGACCCAGGGTGGGCCTTAATCCTTTACTGGAGTCCTATATAAATGATAGAGAGAGTAGAGAAAGAGGGCTGCCATTTTACCCCACGATGTGACAGAGGTCTTTAGGATCACCTATAGTCACAGAAAGACAGAGAAACCTGGAGAGGCTGAGAGGACAGAGTAGGCCAAAGCTGAAGTAACAATCCTGGATGGGAAGGGAGATTTGAGCCATGTACCTGATCACCCACAGCTAAGCTCAGGGAGAAATTGAGCCTGGAGGGGCCGGGAGGGAAGGCAGAGACCCTGGCAGACATGGGCCATTATTTTGCTTTGCCACACGGCAGGAGTCCAGGAGTCCAGGTTCTCTGCCAGCAACCAATGAGACAGCATCTCTGGATAATTTCTTTATTTGGATATTTTCACAGCCTCAGAACTGTAAGATTTTATACTAATAAATTCCCATTATAAAAGTCAACCCGTTACTGGTACTTTGCATTGGCATCCCTTAGCAAACTAAAACTTCAATCTTCAATAAATTTAAAAGATTAAAAAACCATATAAACTGTTCTCTGACCACAAAAAAATTAACTTAGAAATCAACAACAACAAGA
Source organism: Tolypeutes matacus (assembly GCA_026826555.1). Lineage (NCBI taxonomy): Eukaryota > Metazoa > Chordata > Mammalia > Cingulata > Chlamyphoridae > Tolypeutes > Tolypeutes matacus. The sequence goes on from JAKSZT010038599.1 coordinate 32,720,111, forward strand.
AGAAAGAAAGAGATTTAGGAATTCCCTTAATATTTGGAAGTGAAAAATTAAAATTCAAAATAAACCATTAATCAATGAAAAACAACATGAAGAAATTCAGAAAGTATTTTGAAATGGATGTAGATTTATGGGATGTAGCTAACCAGTGCTTAGAAATTTGAAATTTTAAACATTTTTATTAGAATATAAGAAATATCTCAATAACCTATGCTATCACATTAAGATATTGGGACAAAATGCAAAATAAATAAGCCCAAAGTTGACAAAAAAAAAAAAAATTTGAGGCACATTGGGGATTGAATCATGCTCCCTGATAAAGACAGACATATTCATGTCCTAACTTCCAGTCCTGCAGCTGTGAACCCTTTTATAAATAAGATCTTTAAAGATGCTACTATTCTTTAAGGTGTGGGATTATTTATTAATAGGATAATTAAGGATCCTATTAAGATGAGATCAAATTGAATCAGGGTGGGCATTAATCCAATATGGCTGAAGTCCTTGTAAGCAAAGGAATTTGGACAAAAAAGTAGGAGCCAAAAGTCAGTGGAAACCAGAGTGTAGCAGTTTGGCAGTTTGATATAGTTATGAATTCCAAAAATAGATATTGGATTATGCTCATAAACTGGTCTGTTAATATGGGCATGATTAAGTTATGATTAGGGCATTGACTGGGCCGCATCAATAGGGTGTTGAGCCTTACCCCTTGGTGGGTGGGGAAGCAAATATAAAAGGCATGGCAAAGGACAGAGTTGTAGCAGTTTTTGAGTTGGAGTTCTCATGTTGGAGTTTTTTTTTATTATTATTATTATTTAATTATTTATTTTTTAATATTTTAAAAGATGATTAGATTACATAAATGTTACACAAAAATTATAGGGATTCCTATGTTCCCCACCTCCCACACCTCCCATAACATCCCGCATAAACATCTTTCATTAGTGTGGCACATCACCTGCAATGGATATACACATCCTGGAGCTTTGCCACTAAGCATGGACCATAGTTCACATTGTAGACCACACTCTCTCACACACAGTTCTGTGTGTTATATGCTGATGTAAAATGGCCTATATCTGTCATTGTAATGTCACTCAGGATAATTCCCAAGTCCCAAAAAAGGCCCTGTATTACAACTGCTTTTTCCTATCCCTGCCCCCAAAGCATCCAGTGGTCACTGGTTCCACATCAATGTTGTAATTTCTTCCATTTCTTGAATCACAATATGTCTACAACAGATTTCACCAGTTAGTCCACTCTAGTCCATAGCTCTTCCCCCAATCCTGAGGAGTCTGGGATGGTGATGTCCACTCTACCTCCAAGTGAGAGGGGGCTTATATCCCACGGATATGGTGGATGGGATTATCCTGCCTGCAGCTGCAGACTCCTCCATTCCCTGGGATGGCTGTTGTCCATCGTCATCTCCCCACCAGGTGTCTAGGGTGAGTCCATTGAGCTGTAGAGTAGGAGTTCATGTTGGAGTTTTGATGCTGGAGCCCAGGGAGGTGAGCAGATGGAGGAGCCTGTTCGTGAGGAAAGAGAGAAGGCCCCAGGACAGAGAGGAGACATTCGCCTGTTAGTCTACAGCTGGCCTTGTAGAGAGAAGCAAAGCCTAGAGAGCCTCATAGTCTACACCTGACCTTGTGGAGATAGCAGAGGAGCTGAACCTGGAGACAAGTAAGCCCTGGGAAGAGAGGAACCCAGGAAACCTGAACCCTCACAGACGTTGGCAGCCATCTTGCTCCAACATGTGGCAATAGACTTTTGTGAGGGAAATAACTTATGCTTTATGGACTGATAACTGTGGGCTTCTACCCCAAATAAATACCCTTTATAAAAGTCAACAGATTTCTGGTATTTTGCATCAGCACCCCTTTGGCTGACTTATACACAGAGGAACACACACAAGGAGAAAGTCTTAATTGTCATGTGACAGAAGACTGATGGAATGTCACAGATTTTGGAGAAATTAAGGCCTTTCTTATACCTTGATATTGAACTTCTAACCTCCAAAACCATAAGACAATGAATTCTTATTATTTAAGCCAACCAGTGTGTAGTATTTTTCATAAGAGCCCTGGCAAACTAAGACAAATTTTGGTACTGGGAAGAGAGATGCTGCTATTAAAAATACCTAAAAATGTGGAAATAGCTTTGGAATTGCATAATGAACAAAGGCTAGAAGAATTTTGAAGCACTTGATAGAAAAAGTCTAGATTGTTGTGAAGAAAGCTGTAGAGAAAGTTTTTATTACTTTAGAGTATACACACATTGTCATGAACAGAATGTTGGTAGAAATATAAATGTTAAAGATGATGCATTAGAAGGAACAAATGAGTGAGTTGGAAACTGGAAGGAAGGAAATCCTTGTTAAAAATTGGCAGAGAACTTGGCAAAATTGTGTTCTGATGTTGAATGGAGGGTAGAACTTCTAAGCAGTGAACTTTGTTATTTAGCTGAGGAGATTTCTAAACAAAATGTAGAAAGTACACACTGATTATTTCTTGCTAATTACAGTAAAATCAAAAGGAAAGTGTTAAATTGGGGACTGATAATTAAACAGAAGGGAAGCAATATATGATTTGAAAAATTCTTAGCCTATCCACATGCTTGTTCTGATAATAGGGCCAGGAGTGGTTGTATCAGAGCCCTCCTTGAACTCCCAGGAGGTATCTACCTAGAGAAAAAGGCTTTTTCTGTGGTTGTCGTTGAAAAACCCTTTCCTAAAGAGGGTGTGGCTCCATAACTGTTTGCTAAGGAGATTAGGCAGATGGTGCATTTATCTAGTCAAACATGTCACAGGAAGTCAGTGTTAGAAATGCAGTTATTCAGGAAGTATCTATGGAAGATCCTTTTGTTTATTGGCTTGAACCCCTTGAATTGCCCAGAAGTCAACAAGGGTTTTAAACATTTTGTATGATTAGAAGTACAGCCAGCCCAGACTAGAAGAAACACAGATAGAATGAAATGAAGAAAGAACGACTTCAAGCAGAGGACTGAATAGAAGAAAACTCTGGCAAAGAGATAAGGGTCATCACCTCAGTATTTGGAGAGGTGGTACTTATGCACAAAGTTTGGAGGGGTCACCTTCCACTCCAACATTCAAGAAGAGTGTGGCTGTCACCCAGGCTCTTGGAGAGGGTAAGGCCTATACCTAAGTTTTTGGGATGGTATGCATACTGCCCTAGAATCTGAAAAGAGTGATGCTTTTGATGTAGTAGGCCCAGAGAACAAAATATATGTGTGAGAAAGAGAGAGGGGGAGAGAGCGTGCACAACAGACACAGAAGACTATACCCAGGATCATTTTTTTCAAAATCTGATTTTACCTGCACTTAGTGTATTATTATTCCACATGTGAATATTCATATGCTTCCATGAAGAAACATCAGTAGGTTTGAACAGATATTTGCACACTGATGTTCATAGTGGCATTATTCACAATTGCCAAAAGGTAGAAGGAACCCAAGTGTCCGTAAAGAGATGAATGGATAAACAAAATGTATCATGTACATACAATGGAATATCACTCAGTCACAAAAAGTAATAAAGTTTAGATACATGCAGCAACAAGGATGAAACTTGAAGACATCATATTGAGCTAAATAAAGCAAATTCAAAAGGATAGATATTGTATGATCTCAGTTATAAGAAATAACTAGAATAAGCAAATTCATTGTGTCAGAAACTAGAATACAGATTACTGGGGGCTAGGGTGGTGGTAGAATATGGGTGTTAATGCTGCATTGGTAAAGAGTTTCTGTTTAGGGTGATGGAAAAGTTTTGGTAATGGATGATGTTGATGGTAACACATCATTGTGAATGCAATTAACACCACTGAATTATATATTTGAATTCAGTTAAGTGGGGAAATTTTAGATTGTATATGTGTTATTATAATAAAATTTTAAAAAACAGTGCTATATAATAGAATCAGTGAACCATAAAGTAACCTGTGGAGTATAAATAATATTATAAAATAATAATATTATTTCATCAGTTATAACAAAGGTGTCACACTAATACAAAATCTAAATAAATAGGAAATTCTGAGTTTGACAAGGGGTGTATGGGAACTTGTATTTTCAGCATTATTTTTCTGTAAACTTACAACTTCTCTAATAAAATTTTAATTTAATTTAATTTTTAAAAATCACAGATACAGATAACCAAACAAAGACATGCCTATCCTATCAGCCATAAAACCCCAACATGTCAGAGTACAGCACTGAACACATAATTTTTCCCAAAGGACAATCCAATACCAAGGACAGAACTTGCCTATTTCTATTTACAAACTGCATATTTTTTACATTATAACTTGCCCTTCTTCCCATCATGAGGAGGGAGTCCATGCCCATTCTGTCTCATTCTGGGCAGGGTCATGACTAGTTTATGACAGAAATGGATCTTAGGGCTTCTGAGGCTAGGAAATAAAAAGCAATGTAGCTTTCACCTGATTACCTTAGGACACATGTTCTTGGGGAATCCACAAACCCTGAGACTGTCAAGATGGAGAGGCAGCATATTGGTGCCCCAGACAGCAGTGCCATAGGTATTTCCAGCTGCCAGAAAACATCTGCAAGCCATGAGTGGAAGCCATCATAGATCCCAAACCTACTCAAGTTGACATCTAATTGAAACCGTATGAACCATCTCAAAGGAGAGCTGCCCAGCAAGGCCAGCCCAAATTCCTGAGCCACAGTATCTAAGAGGATAATAGAATGGTCATGCCTTTACACTACTAAGTTGAAATGTTCTATTAATTAATTATAGCGATATCACAAATATATTTTAATATTAATAGTATTTATAATGATTAATATTAATAGTAATTATTATCAAAATTCACTAAGCTATTTATCAGAGGAAAATCATAAATCTGGATGTTGATGAAAGATAAATATGTGTGGTGGCAAGAAAATTTACGTTTTAGGTATCAAACTTCTAAGCATAGATCATTTAATAAAATTTATTTTTAAACCTTAGTTAGCAATTTTGAAGCCTTCTATTTTATTGCTACTTCAAAAAGGATTTTCAATAATTAATTTATTTAATATTTGAACAATATGTATTGGGATTTTTTGGTGTTTTTTTGACAGATGCAAAAATGGAGATTTGAGAGGATAATTATCAAAGACAGCACATCTCACAAGTGGCAGATCTAGCAAATTTTAAAAACCTTCAGTTTTTAATCTATTTTATGGTATATTTGGAAAAAAAGTTCAACATAATGGGTAATGTTTCAGTGGCTAGACTATATTAAATGTTTTAGAAAATTAAATGTTACACTCCTAGCTTGTCCTTCTAGTACGTTATTTCATTTTTTATAAATACTTACCATTCTAGTATATTCTTATATTTTCTGCAAAGTATATGGTTACTTTATGGGCTTGTTTATTTTATACAATTGAAGAGTTTTGAATTTTGTGCTGAACAGGTGGCATAATCCAATCATTTATGGTCTGAGATATTAAAGAGGTCCAGCTGTCAGACAGTGGGAGAACTATGAAAATGTTGCCTGTGGTAAGATTACTTATTTAGCTTTCCTGCATATTTAGATACCAAGGTTATTTAAATAATTTGCTTTCTGTGAACCTTGACAAATGTGTTCATAGAGTGTTTTGCACATACTCTTGGGTACATTAAAAGACAAATTGAAAAATGAAATTCAACATAAATTTAGAATACAATTTTCTTAGCATATCCAGTTTGGAAAATTAAATGCTAGGTATATATGGGTGGCAGGGACATAAAAAAAAAATCATACTTAATCTCTGATAAATGTGAAAAGTCATTAGCTATAAACATCTTAAAGGACCCCTTTGGTAAGACTAATATTGCTATTTTAGAGCCACTTTCCATAATTGAAAACTGCATTAATACTGTCTTTACTGACTGTTTAAAACAATAAACCACTTAGAAAATGGTTTGATTGTTTAGAGTGTGCCATAAAATCAATTTTTTTTTCAAAAGTCTTCATTGAGTTTCCATATAGCAGAGCAAAAAAATCAAAATTCTTAATGCTGATGTGTTTTTAAAAATTTTTCCAGAATAGATTCTATTTGAGAGACAATGGTAAAATCCAATAGGAAACATTTAATGCATACTCTAAAGAGATGAAATCCTAAAACCATTAATTGTTTTATCTGTTGTTGCATACAATTCTTGATGGTTGATGTATCAACAAAGCATAGATCATCATGCACTCTCCTCATAACTGCGAAGATCATTTTCAGGGAGAAGATTGGTCCCTACTTTTATGGTGTCACCATTCACATGGGAGAGCATTCTACTACCCCAATGTTGTTCTATAGTAAGAGAAAATGTGTGCCTATATGTTGGGGACTGAATCATGTCCCACCACAAAAGATATGTTCAAGTCCTAACCTCCAGCCCTATGAGTGTGAACCCATTTGTCAAGAGACCTTTGAAGACATTATAAGTAGTTAAGTGTGTCCAGTCTGAAGTAGAGTGGATCTTAATACAATATGGCTGAAGCTCTTAAATACAAAGGAAATTAATCAAAGAAATAGAAGCCAGAAGTAGAAGCTAAAGAGAAAAAGAGAGATCACCACGTGACAGAAGATTGTCATTGTCAGAATGCTACAGACTAGAGATAACAAGATCTTGATTTTTTACTTTAAGCTTTCAAAATTGTGAGGCAATAAATTACTATTAATTAAGCCAACCAGTGTAGGTATTTGTCATAACAGCACTGGCAAACTAAGATACTTTTTGGTACCAGAAAATAGGGTACTGCCATTAAAATTAGTAACAATGTGGAAGTGTCTTGGAAATTGGATAATGGGTAGAGCCTCAAAGAATTTTGAGGCATTTGATAGCAAACCCTATATTACCTTGGAGAGCCTGTTGGCAGAAATATGGTCATTATACGTTATTCTGGAGATGGTTCAGAAAAAAATAAAGAGGACTGTAAAGATTCTATCACCTTAGAGTATACATATTTCATCATGGAAAAAATATTAGAAATAAGGATATTAAAGATGCATCTAGCGAGGACTTAGAAGGAAATGCTGGATGTATTATTTGGAAAGTGAAAGAAAGGTAATTCTTTTTATAAAATGGCAGAGAATTTGGTGAAATTGTGTTCTGATCTTAGCATGGAAGGCCAAGCTTGTCAATGATAAAGTATAACATTTAGATATGGAAATTTCCAAGCAAATTGTGGATGATGCAGCATGTTTTATCCTTTTTGCTTACAGTAAAATGAGAGTGGAATGAGATCAAACCAAGGACTATTTTGTTAACTAGAAAGGAACCAACCTTTGATGTTTGAAAAATTCTCAGCCTACCCAGATAATATGTTCAGAGACTAGAAGGAGAAGCAGTTCTAAGAAAGCCCACCTGAGTTTTTAAGAGATAAGCCACAAGAGAGCTAGACTCCATGAAAAGGTATAGTGGAATAACTTTTTTCTAATGAGATTAGGTGGAAGACTCATGGATCCAACCAAACATTTCAGAGGACATCAAGAATGGACATACTGTTATATAGAAGTGATCTGTGGAAGCTCCTTTTGTCTAATGGTCTAGAAACCCTTGAATTGCATGGAAAACCTACAAAGTTTTTGAAACTTTTGTTTGAGCAGAAGCAGTGCCATCCTAGACTAAAAAGGATATGGATGGAATGAAAGGGGTAAAGAATGACTTCAAGGGCAGAACCATGGGAACACAGATCTGGGCTGAAGAGATTTCCTTAGACCAAGAAGGATGGGATCATTGGAAAGGGCAAACCTTCTGTACCAGCATTTGGAAGGGGTGGGACTTCCTCTCTGGCATTCAGGGAGATGGTGTCTGCCACTCTGGTGCTTGGAGAGGTGGGACCTATGATCCATCACTCAGGGAGAGCATGCTTGGCACCTGATGCTTGAAGAGGATGAGGCTTTCACTTCAGTATTCAGAGAGAGTGGGGCTACCACTTCAGTGCACAGGGAGTGTGGTGCCTCTTGCCCAGCATTTGGGGAGAGTGAAGCCACCATCCAGGTGCTCAGAAAGGGTAAGGCTTATACAAAAGCATTTGAGGGGAACACTGTCACTGCCCAAGGTCTTGGAAAGGGCTGAGCTTTATTCTCCAGGCATGGAGAATAAAGCATTGAATCACAGAAGACTTTCAAGCCTTGAAATCTAATGAAATTTGCCTTGCTGAGTTTCAAAATTGCTTGGAACCCATGAACCTTATTTGCTTCTAATTTCACCCTTCTAGAATGAAAATGACTATTTTATGCCTATCCCATAATTGCTATTTTTATGCATTAATCTTTTTCTAGGTTTCACAGGTCCACAGAATTAGAGAAATTTTGCTCCAGGACAGATCATAAGCATAGCTGATTTTGATGAGACTTTGAACTTAGAGTTGGTACTGAAATGACATTAGGTTTTTGGAATTTGGGATGGGGTAAAATTCTTTTAGATGTAGGAAGGATATGTCTTTTTGAGGTATAAGGGACAGGCTATGGAGAATTAAATTATGTCCCCCACAAAAGTTATGTTCGAGTCCTAATACTTATACAAGTGTGTGTGAACCCATTTGAATATGTTATTAGTTAAGATGTCGCAAAACTGAATTATGGTGGGTCTTAAACAAATTTGGCTGATGTCCTTATCAGCAGTGGAAATTGGACACAAGTAGAAGCCAGAAGTCATTGGAAACAAAAGAAGAGTCATAAGGAGCGAAAGATGGAAATGTGATGGATGGTTGCTGGAACGGTTCATACTCCAGGAGTACTCAAGCCATACCAAGACATTGATGTTGGAATTCTAGCATCCAAAATTGTAAGACAATAAATTCTTCTTGTTTAACACAATCAGTTTGTGGTATTCATCATTTCGGCCCTGACAAACTAAGACATCATCTAATGCTTTTTCTATATTTGCCATATGCTTATTTCTTTTAGAGAAATCCAATACTTTTCCAGAATGCTGTTTGAGAAAGAAGGCACAGATTCTGTCTTGCTCTCAGATCTCACAAAACTGGGAGCTCTATAATTAACCAGCTTGCCAAGATTAGATCACTAATGTTGATTGTCTTAAAGAATCCCCTCCACTTCCCAACTTTCCAAAATTCTGGATGATTTTCTCTATTATTGGCTCTTAATAACCATGTATACACTAAAAGAAATTTATTATTCATGCCCTATCTCAATCATTCGCTTTGGGCTTGATTTTTTGTTTGTTTGAATTTAAGTCATATTATTTGAATTTTTATAGTTTTTTAAATATGAGGAAGAAACTTATTGACAGAAGAGACTAAGAAGAGAAGAGAAAGTAAAGGTAAAAATAATTAAGTATACTTAATTATAAAGGGCATAACAAGAGTAACTTTACAGTGGGGAGAACTGACAAATATTGCCTCAGCCAGGTTATCAAGGCCAATGTTAACAATCATAAACCATGTTGTTAATATGTCCCTGTGGTGGTTTGGAATTGTTTGTACCCAGGAAAAATATGGTTTTACATTTAATCCATTCCTGTGGGTATAAACCCATTGTAATAGACTTTTTGATGAGGCTACTTCAGTTAAAGTGTGACCCACCTCAATCTCAATGGGTTTTAATTGGAGTCCTTTATAAGAGAATGAAATTCAGACAAAAAAAGAAAGCCACAGAAGCAAGAAGCTGAAATGAATGAATCTTGGAAGACAAGGAAAAGACCAGCATATGTTGCCATATTCCTTGCCATGAAACAGGAGCCAAAGATCACCAGCAGGCTGTCTTTAGGAAGAAAGCATCACCTTTTGATGCTTTGATTTGGATATTCTCATGGCCACAAAACTGTAAGCAAATAAATTTCATTGTTTAAGCCAACCCACTTCATAGCATGTGCTTTAAGAAGCCTAGGAAACTAAAAATGTACCCTTGATATTATATAATTATAATGGAACTTTACTTTGTTGTCTTCCTCCCAATAACCTATAACACAAGTCTTATGAGGAAAACATTAGACAAATTCTAATATTGGGGCATCCTAAAAGGTATCTTATCAGTAATCCTCAAAATTATCAAGAACTTCCAAAAAAAGAACATTCTAATAAACTGCCACAGCTAAATGGAGGTTAAAGAGACATGCCAACAAAAATGTAATATGTTATCCTGCATAGAATCATGAGACAGAGAAAAGATATTGGGTAAAAGCTTTGAAATCTAAATAAATAGATTTTAGACATTGGCTGTTTGAAGTTGAGCTGGAGATTCTCTCTGAATGCTGAAATAACTTCCCCTTTTAAGACATTCAACAGATTGGATAAAACGTCACTCATTGCTGATGGCAATCTCCTTTGTTGATTATAGATGTAAGCAGCCATCTATTGACTAAAGTCCATAAATGTACTTGTATTACAATTAGCCCAGCGCTTGCTTGACGAACTCACTAGTGAAAGAAAGGGATATTAAAAAAACAAAACAAAACAAAAAAAAAAGTCCTCAAGAGCAGGAGTGTTTGTAGCCAATCACTGATGACAACTTTTGATTAGCAAATTTGGAGCACTGGGTGCCCAGTCCTGAAAGCAGCCATTGTTTTGACCTGCCCTGGACAAAGCCAGTTATGGCCATTGTTTCAAACCTCCCCTACAGTGTCAGTGGTGGGGAAGACTTAAAGATGATGTACTTCCTCAGGGCTGTGAGGGACAGTTAATTGAAGGTTGGCATTTGCTGGTCAATTCCAGAAATCTCAGTTGTGGGAAGCTATCAGAGAAAACCTTAGTAACCTTCCTGATCTCCTCTTCCCCACAAATCTTACAGCCAGTCTGAATACCTTTCATGGGTCATTGGCTCTGTTTTGGCTGGGAAAGACTGACTTGGAAAAGTCTTCTATAGTATGTCCTCCTCCCAGAATTTGGCCTCCAGGTAAAAGCAGTTTGAGACAATAAAAGGAATATAAAAACTTATAGAGTTGGAGAGTCTGGGACAAAAGTGTGCCTGTTTCAACACCCCAGAGAAGGAGGTCTGTCTCCTGAAAACAGAGGTAAAAACCAAATTCCTGTAAATAGAGAACTCCAAAACAACTATCAAGCAAAAGCCCAGACCAAGACAGAGGTCCAGAAAGACAAGGAAAACCCTGAACCCTTCAATTACCTTGAGCAGAGCTTATCTTAAAAATGTTTTGAGAAAATGTGTATGTGTGTGTGGATTGGTGGCATGTGAGAATCTCCTCTACTTTGATGTAATTTTTCTGTGATTTAAAATTTATTTAAAAATAAAATTTATTATTACAAAAAAATACTTAAGGAGATGAAGGAAATGCAGTGAAAGAACTAAAGGGTATCAAGGAAATAAATGAGAAATAAAAGAGTATTACTAAAGAGATACAAATTTTAAGAAGGAACCAAGTAGACTTAGGAGTAAATAACTGAATATGAAAAATACACAATAATTGAAATGAAAAATACCTAGGAGGTTTTCAAGAGCAGATTGGAGCTGGCATAAGAAAGAATCAAGTAACTTGAAGTCAATATATGACTGATTACATCTATAATCAACCAAGGAGATTGCCATCAGCAAAAGAAATGAGTCAGGCTGAGGAGTAGAAAAAAAAAAAGAAATATTAAAAGCACAAAGCACTTAAGACATCTTTGGGCCACCATCAAGCACATCAATATACACATTATGGGAGTGCTAGAAGAAGAAGAAAGAGAGAAAGATGTAGAAGAAATATTCAAGTAAATAATAACAGACAACTTCCCAAACAGCAACAGGTGTGAATATGTTCATTCAAAAGCCCACAGAATACCAATTAGGATAAACATGAAGAAAAACACACGCTGTCATATACTGATCACACTACCAAATGCAAAGGACAAAGAGAGAGTTCTGAAATATGCAATAGGAAAGCAACATGTAATATACAAGGGAGTCCCAATTAGATTGAGTGTCAGTTTCTCATCAGAAGCCATGAAGGCAAGAAGGCAAAGGGTTGAAATACTTAAAGTGCTGAAAGAATAATAATAATAAAAAAATGCCATCCAAGAATTTTACAACTAGTGAGACTTTCTTTGAAAAATGAGGAAGAGATTAAGACATTCTCAGATAAAGAAAAGTGGAGGGAGTTCATCACTACTAGACTATGCTACGAGCAATGATAAAGGGAGTTCTTCATACTGAAAGGAAAGGGCACTAGACAGTGTTTCAAAGCAGCAAAAAGAAATCAAAATCTGTGGTACAGGTAACCATTTCTGTAATTAAAAATGCCACCATTGTTGTAGTATATTATTTAGTATATAACTCCACTTCTAATTTCCTACAGGTGGCATAATAGAAGCACATACAAAATAATGATATATCTATGTTTTTGGACATACAATGTTCAAATATACAAGTGGTAGCAAGTGCATAAACTTAGTAGGAAACAAATGAGATCAGGAAGATTATATGTGCATGCTATTGAAGTTAAGTTGGTATCAAAACAAATATGACTGCATATACTTAGTATGTTGAATTTTAATCCCATGGTAACCACAAGGAAAATATATGAAAATCTATCCAGATAGCAATGATAAAGAATTCAATATTGTACAAAACATAAAATCCAATAAATATAAAGTAGACAATAATGGAAGATTTGTGGGACAAAAAATGTATATGACTCACAAAGACTAAATTAGAAAATGTCAGAAGAAAGTCCCATATTATCAGTAGTGACTTTAAATATAAATGGCTTAAACTATCCAGTCAAAAGGCAGAGACTGGCATAATGGATTAAAAAGCATGACCCACGTATATGCTATCAGCAAGATACTCATCTTAAATTCAAAGATACAAGTAGGTCGAAATGAAAGAATGTAAAAAAAGTATAATATGTGAGTAGTACACAAAAGAGAGCTGGGATAGCTATACTAATATTAGATAAAATAATCTATAAGTAAAAACATTTATGAGGGAGATGGGCATTATATACTGATAGGGGAGACAATTCAACAAGAAGATGTAATTATAAATATATATGCACCCAACAACAGAGCCCAACAATATATGAAGCAAATACTGACAGATTTGAAGGGAGAAATAGACAGTTGTGTAATAAGAGTAGGAGACTTTAATATACAACACTCAATATTGGATAGACTATCTATTCAGAAGATCAGTGAGGAATTACAAAGGCTTGAATGACACTCTACACCAAATCGACCTAACAGAAATCTATGTAGAACACTTGACCTCCAAAAAACAGAATACATATACTTCTCAAATGAAAATGGCTCATTCTATGGTAGACCATATTTTCTGCTACAAAACAAGTGTCAATGTGTTCAAAATTTTGAAATCACACAAAGCATGCTCTTCTACCACAATGGAATCAAGCTAGAAATTAATAACAGAAGAAGAAATAAAATTATGTGGAAATTTAATAACATATTCTTAAGCAACCTATGGGCTAAAGAGAAATTCAGAAACAAAATTAGGAAATATCTTAAGGCAAATGAAAATACATCAAACCAAAACTTGTGGGATTTGGTGAAGGCAGGGCTGAGAGGGAAACTTATAGCTCTAAAGGCTTACATTAAAAAAGAAGAAAGATTTCAAATCAGGGATCTAAACTTAAAAACTGGAAAAACTAGAAAGAGAAGAGCAAACTAAACCCAGAGCAAGGAGAAGGACATAACAAACATTAGAGGAGAGTTAAACAAAATAGAAAACAAAAATGAGAGAGAGAATCAACAAAACCAAAATTGATTCTTTGATAAGATCAATAAAATTGACAAACCTTTAGCTAGACTGACAAAAATAAAAGAGAGGATACAGATACTAAAATCAGAAATGAAAAAGGGGACATTACTACCAAGCCTGCAGAAATAAAAAAGGACTATAAGAGGATATTTTAAACACCTGTATGCCAATAAATTAGATAACCTAGAAAGAGTGAACACATTCCTATAAACACAAAAACTACCTACACTGACAAGAAGAAATAAAAGATCTCAACTAACCAATTATTAATAAAGAGATTGAATTAGTAAATAACAAACTCTCGAAATAGAAAAGCCCAGGACCAGATGGTTTCACAGTTGAGTTCAACCAAACATTCCAAGAAGACTCCAATTCTGCTCAAACTCTTACAAACGTTGAAGAACAAGGAACACTCCCCAATTCATTCTATGAGGCAAACATCACCACCATAACAAAGCCAGATAAAGATACTACAAGAAAAGAAAACTGCATACCAATACCTCTTATGAATACAGATACAACATTCCTCAAGAAAATTCCAAGCAAACAAAATCCAACAGCATTTTAAATGAATTATACATCATGATTATGTGTGATTCATCCCAGGTATGCAAGTTTTGTTCAAGATGAAATAAAAATCAATTAATATGGGACACCACCTTAACAGGATGAAGTAAACACATACACACACACGCACACACATGATCATCACAGCTGATGGAATAAAGGCATTTTACAAAATCCAGCATCCCTTCATGATAAAATTAGAACACTAGGAATAGAAGGAAACTTCCTCCCCATGTTAAAAGGCATAGATGGAAATCCCACAGCTAACATCCTACTTAATGGTGAAAGACTGAAAGCTTTCCCTCTAAGATCTGGAAAAACACAAGGATGCCCACTGTTACCATTATTCTTCAACAGTGTGCTGGAAGGGCTTTCCAGAGAAATTGGACAAGAAAAATAAATAAAAGGCATCCAACTTGGAAAGGAAGAGGAAAAACTTTCTTTATTTGCCAATGATATGCTCCTATATACGGAAAATACTGAAAAAATCCATAACAAAACTCCTAGAGCTAATAAATGAATTCAACAAAGTAGATGGCTGGGGTACAAGATCAACACTCCAAAATCATTTAGGTTTCTATAAACAAATAATGAACAATTTGAAGGAGAAATCAAGAAATTGATTCCATTCACACTAGCAAATAAAAGAATCAAATATCTAAGAATGAATCTAACCAAGAATGTAAAAGACTTGTAGACATAAAATTGCAAAACATTGCTAAAATAAATCAAAGAATAAATGAATAAATGCATTTATTTATGCATGTTCATGGAATGGAAGATTAAATATCAGTAACATGTCAATGTTACCCAGAAAAATTTTATAGATTCAATGCAATCCCAATAAAACTTCTAATGACCTTTTTTTTTTGCAGACATGGGATACCTAATCATCGAATTTACATGGTGGAGCCCTTTGGCAGTTTGATGTAATTATGAATTCCAGAAATATGTATATTGGATTATGCTTGTAACCTGGTCTGTTAATCTGGGCATGATTAAGTTATGATTAGGGCGTTAACTGGGCAACGTCAATAGGGTGTTGAGACCCACCCCTTGGTGGGTGGGGTCTCCAAGATAAAAGACATGGCAAAGGACAGTGTTGGAGGAGTTTTGATGTTGGAGTTTTGATGCTGGAGCCCGGGGAGGAGAGCAGACAGAGGAGCTTGGTTGTGAGGAAGGAGAGAAGGCCCCGGATAGAGATAAGCCATTCGCCTGACAGTTCACAGCTGGCCTTATGGGGAGAAGCAAAGCATAGAGAGCCTCCTAGTCTACAGCTGACCTTGTGAAGCACCTCTTAAAATATATTTATATATATACATAAATAACATTTTTGTAAGCAAATGCACATATATGCATATATATTTATATATCATTTTGCAAATGTTGGTATGTATTGTGAAAATTATTACAAAGCCACATTAATCAAAAAATGTCACTGGCACAAAGACAGACATTTAAGCCAAAGGAATCAAATATAAAGTGCAGAAATTAACCCTTTCTTCTATTACCAAATGTTTTTTGACAAGGAGACAAAGACCAATCATTGGAAATGAATAGTCTTTTCAACAAATGGTGCTGGGAAAGCTAGTTCATCATTGGGAAAGAAATGACAGAGGAGGTTCCCTACTTCACACCTTATACAAAAAACAACTCAAAATGGATCAAAGACCCTAATATAAGAGCTAGAGCTATCAAACTCCTAGAAGAAAAAATAGGAAAGCATCTCAGGTCATTGTGGTAGGCAATGGTCCCTTAGACTTTTCAGCCAAATCACAAGCAACAAAAGAAAAAAAATTGATAAATGGGACCTTACAAAATTAAAAACTTTTGTGCCTCAAAGAACTTTATCATGAAAGTAAAATAATAGTCTATACAATGGGAGAAAATATTTGGAAACCACTTATTTCATAAGGGTTTCTTTTTTTCAATAAAAATTTTGTTTTTGTTTGCTAAGGGTTTCATGTCCAGAAGAAATCCTTCAACTTAACAATAAAAAGAAAAACATCTCAATTCAAAAATGGGTCAAAGACTTGAATAGAAGATACACAAATGGCCAGAAATCACATGAAAAAAATACTCAACATCATAGTCATCAGGGAAATGCAAATCTAAACAAAAATGAGATGTCATTTCACACAAATTAGAATGGCTGCTACTAAAAAAAAAATGGAAAATTATTAGTGTTGGAGAGGATATCGAGTAATAGCAACACTCATTCATAGGTAATGGCAATGTAAAATGGTACAACTGCCTTGGAAGACAGTTTGGTGATTTCTGAGAAAGCTAAGTATAAAACTATGACCAGACAATCTCACTACTACATATATGCCCAAAGAATTGAACACATGGACTCAAACAGATATTTGCACAGTGATGTTCATAGCAGCATTCTTCACAATTGCCAGTAAATGGAAATAACCTAAGTGTTCATTAACCAATGAATAGATAAATAATATATGGTATATACATACAATGGAATATATTCATCAGTAAAAAGAGATGATGTCCTGATACATGAGACATCATGGATGAGTCCTGAATGTATCGTGATGAGTGAAATAAGCCAGACACAGAAGGACAAATATTGTATGATTTCACTGATTTGAAACAATCAGAATATGTAAACTCATAGAGTCATAAAAGCATCCATGGAACTGTACTATACAAACAGTGAATCCTATGTTTAACCTTGGACTTAAATTAATAGTAAAATTGTAAAATATGCTATCATCAATTTTAATAAATTTTCCACACCAATGCAAGATGTGGAATGCAGTATTTTATACTTGTTTTTCCCATAAACCTACAACCTCTCCAATAAAGAAAAAAATTTAAAAGAGAAGATACACCCAGACATTCTCATCCAATTTACTGGTACAGTCAAAAATGAGAAAATGAGCACTTTACATCAGTATCATTCAAAACTAAGTGACTATACTGAGAAGATAACTATCTTTGCTTTATAATACCTTAACTCCATTCCCATATCATGATAGCAAACATTCAGTAAATCCAACCCAATTAAACTGGGCATACTGAAAACAACAAACACATAACAAGCATAATGAATTTCAGCTTATCTTATTTATATTCTAAAGAAAATACTCCATTCATTAGTTCTTAAAATATTTTGACTAATAAGACTCATAAATTGATATTTGCAAAGTCTCTTATTTGGAAATCAATGTTTCCAAATAAAGATATTATGAACCTGGTTCTTCTGGGTAAAGCTAATTTAGTTAAGATTCCTCTTTAGTGAACATGGAAAATTTTGGGATATTTTTTAAAATTTTGATCATTGGGCAGATATAAATGTTTAATAGTCTAAATGAATATTTTTAAAATATAGAATAAATAAAAGTTATAATAAAAGTATAATTTGTACTTTTATCAAGTTATATGATTTCTATGGTGTAAGAAAAATTAAATATCTTACCATCCTATTCAATTCCATTACAAATCAATTATCTATAGGTTGATTATTATTGTTCAATGAAGCTGGTGTTCTCTGCAGATTGGGAAAAAGTTTCTGGGTATTATTTTTCTCAAGATATAAAAATCATTGTTATTAAATATGTATCTTCCTAGCTCGCCACCAAATATATTTTACCTTCATATAAAATCTTATATACGCATATAACAAGTTCACACGAAAGGTAAAACATACCTTTTCTTATAAATCACCTCTTTTATTCATTTTCCTTTTTTAATGAGGCATTTTAAGTACTTTATAAAGAGTTAATAATGTACATTTGAACTCCTAGTGAAGTTTTCTTGATCTGCTTCTTTTGGCTTTGATTTTTTTTTACCTATTTACTATCACATGTAGGATAGTAAGGAACACTCTGTGATACCAAATAATTCAGTTATGAAGGTGAGTCAGTTTCTTGTTATTTGTTCTTAAATATATGCACATCAATCTCCATATTAGAAAAACAAATACCACATGGAATTTAATTTAGAGTGAGAATCTGGCATTTTTATTGAAAATATATGTTCTCCTTGTATCATTATAATAGTTTACATGCTCTTGAAAATTTTTCATAGCTTCTTTCTGTTACAATATAAAAGAAATGTGCTATAAAAATGTGTTTTATATATTGTGCAATTTGGCAGTGTGGAGTAGATACCATTTAATTTAGATTAGGAGATTTACTGTTAGCCTGAGAGGTTTTGAAATTGGCTTATTCATCAGCTTTATTTTCTGTCAAATTGTAATCATTATTTTTTTTCTGATGGTAGTTCTGAAAGAATATTGACTGTCTTAGGCATTAACTATATAGAAAATCTCACACTTTCTCACTGACCAGATGATTTTTTAAAGAATATGGATTCCCTGAGAAGCATAGCATCACATAAGTACTTTATAAAATTTCTTTATATGCTCTCTTTGAGATGTTTTTCAGTTTGGAATTTTAGAGGTAGGAGAGGCTTTTGCCCATATTTCTCACTTATGTAGTGCTGTATACCAGATATGAGGGTATGCTAGTCTCAACTGGAGGAAGAAGATGAAGCTGATATTTGCATTTGTAAAAATATGTTCTTATGATTCTTTATCAGGTCTCTAACAATCAAAAAGGAATTTTTTTGGAAGTCATAATTAAATTCACTACTAAAATGTGAGAGCCTAACAAAACAGGAAACAATGAGTGCATGTTACAGGCAAAATTTTGATGCAGAAATTATATGGTTAGAAAATGGTAGCTGGTTCTGTGACTACTAGATGTGGCCTTTCCCTATTGTCTATTTCCCTATTGTCTTCACAGATCCATTTTGAATGTCTTTAACTTCATATAAATGGAATCGTTTGTTCTACACAAAAAAGATAATGATATTCAATGAAAAAAATGCTTATGTTCATAAGCCTTCAAGGTCATAGTATGAGTATTCTGGAGTGATAGAGTCTGGAAATGCTACAGTCAGTATCTGGGTCTCAGCTATAGGGAAAAGTATTTGTAAATACTTAATGTAAAAAATATTTAAAAAATCATTACTTCTACTAGGTAAAAAAGGCAATAGGAATTGTCCTGCATGACATTTCAATGATGGATACAGGCCATTATACATTTTGTCAAAACCTATAAAAGTGTATGGGACACAGTGTAAACTATAATGTAAACTATAGCCCATGGTTAGTAGCAATGCTTCAATATGTGTTCATCAATTGTAACAAATGAGCCACACTAATGAAAGATGTTGTTAATGTGGGAAAGTGTGGTAATGGTAGGGGGTGGAGTATATGGGAATCCTCTATATCTTTGATATAAAATTTATGTAATCTAAAGCTTCTTTAAAAATTCCAAAAAATAAAAATATCTTACAGTAAGGTGAATACATTGTAAGTATATAAATGTATAGACCTATGGCCTGCCCTGATCAAGTTCCACCCCCCACACACAAAGGTCTCTGATATCTTGATCTTTGTCATCACAGCTCCATTTTGAATGTCTTTAACTTCATATGAATGGAATTGTTAGGTCTGCACACAAAAAGATAATGATATTCAATGAAAAAATGCTTATGTTCATTATTCTCCATTATTTTCTAATAAATCTGACTTTAAGAAAATCATGTTAATGCTTTCTAGGGGTGGGATAAATAAATGAGAGCTATATATTTATCACCTATTAAATAAAGTTTTTAGCAATGAAAAATAAAACAACAACAAGAAAAAAGGCAATAGGGATATTGCCTTGTACAAAAATCTGACAGCCTTTCCTTGCTCTGGGTCCCATTTCATGCCTAGGAAGATGTGGAATTACTCTATAAATGTGTAACAGCAAAATCTCTCTTTGTTGCATTTGGTAACTCAAATACTGAGAGATGTTCCTTAACTTAAATAAGGATTGAATGAAAAAAATCATGTCTGGGACTTCCTGTCACATTTGACATCTGACATATAATTCAAATCACTAATATATATTTAAATAAAATATTGAAACAGTGGCCAAGGAGAAGAGAATGTATTAAATTTCTTACGTTATTTCCTTTTTCATAGGACACTGTATTTTTGAGTACTTATCTACACATAACATGTTAAAACAATCATAAAAGATAAAAGAGTGTATTTACACACAATTATAAAAGTTTTTAAAACATTTTTAACTGAGGTAAGTTCATCTATTATTTTATGTTTTCTTCTTGTTTCATTTCCTTTGTAATACATGCTCTGAAAATTTCTCCATAACAAAAAACAAAGAATGGGAGGTTTTATTCAATTTAGAAATATTATCCATTTTTCTCAAAAAATGTTCAGTATCTTAATTGTTGTTTGTTATTAGAGAAAGCAGTTGTGTATCTCTTCTGGAAAGCTATTCTAGAATGGAGTTTATATTTTTCACTTATTATAAGTTACATATTAATCCCAATAAAAATTTCTCTATGCAACTATAATAGTTTTCCAAAATTTCATCAGGGAGCATTGATGTGTTCTCTCTAGACCTGTTCTGTTCAGCTCTGTCTTTCCTGTGCCTTTGATTTACTTTGCAACCAATTGGAAAATAATTGCTTCCCAGATATGTAGGGAAATTATTTAGAATCCATAAAATTATCCTACCAATGCCTCCAGAAAGAAATCTTATATTTAAAAAATCATATATACTGTCCTGAAAAATTCCTCTTATAATTTATGGTTAACACATAAATTTAACTCAATTTTATAAATTGTCATTTCTGGCTAATTATTTAATAGTATTTTGTTATTTCTATTGGGTGAATCCTTTACCATTCATTAATGTGGAAGCCCTATCTTTTTTAGTCATGATCATTAATCTAAACATTTCTTTTTGTGGGCTTCACTTTAAAATTCTATTTATCTTTATTATATCTAGGAAATCCTTTTAAAGTACCACTTCTTGGACTAAGAGGCATCTTAACATATCATTTCAAGATGAAGACCTTTATAAAAATAAAGGCAATATATTATAGTGGTTATGAGCAAGTGTACTAGAGTTAAACAAACTCTATATCCTGTTTTATCACTTACTCATTTTATGTCCTCTCTAAGCCTTGGTTACCTTAAGAGTAATTGTGATAATAAAAGTATTTAATTAATAACTACATGATCATATCAATTTATGCAGAATAATATTTTGAAAATAATCCAACACCTTATGTACCATAAAACTCAATGTAGGGGAACAGATGTAGCTCAGGTAGTGAGCTCCTGCTCCCCACATGGGAGGTCCAGGTTTCGGTCCCCAGTGCCTCCTAAAAACAAACAAAAAAACAGCAAGCAAACAAATGAAAAAACCAACTCAGGGGGCCATGTGGCTCAGTGGTTGAGCACCAGCTTCCCACATACAAGGTCCCTGTTTCAATCCTTGGCCCTAGTACCTCAAAACAATCAAACAAACAAAACAAAACCCGTAATGTACTAGGAATAGAAGGGATTTTCCCCCAAATTTGGAGGAGTCAATGTGGAGTAGGGATAGATATTAAAAAAAAAAAAAGTAACCTATCCTATAAAGCCATTACATGTATCCTCATATTTTTACACTAATTCAATTCCTTGCTTCCCACCTTTATCTGCTGTTATTTTACCTTGTGATAATCTTGTGCAGTATGATTTAGTGTAGAAATTAGCTGATTATAAGCAAATCTAGTTCTTCCTCTGGATAGTCATTTTCCATCAGTATATCCCAAGGAGGCTTTAACTCTCTCTCCCAATACATTTAATCATGGGCAGTGGTTTCATCATATGACTCAGATAGTTAAACCTTACTAACAATTCTGTGTCATTACCACTTGGTCATTTCAGCCATTTCCATTTGCTTTTCCATTTGACTTCTCTGTCCAACAGTGAGAAAATTTAACCTTAACATTAGTCATTCATATACTTAATTATTGTAGGAAAATGTTCACTTAGTAAATCAATTAAATAGCTTAGTACAATTCATATGTTTGTAAATTTATTTTAATTACAGATGGGTTAGCAGAGATGTAGTGAATTAAAATAGAATAGGAAATTTTCACACCATCATTCTGCTTCAGCTCCTCCATAGTCAGTTGCAATATAAGGGGCTCTGCATTGTCGTAATTCCCCAACATCTTAACCTCAAGACTTAAGATAAAAATAACATAATAAGCATCTTCTCCTTCTCTTCCCTGTGTCCTACAAGGGTCACACCCCTGGAAAAATCAAACACATCCTCAATTCCCACTCTTACTAGACCAATAGCTATAACCCCACCCATATAACATTATAAGGACATACTCCCCAAGCCCTCTGTAAACTTCCTGCTCCCTTCCTATTTGGTTGAGCCTATGCTCTTGACATGTTTATGTGACCTCATGAGGCCTGACACTCCTCTCCTCACTCATCTCAACTATTTCATACATCATAGTTGAGATGTATGAAAGAATAATCTTTTCTTTCATACATCTCAACTATCACTTGTCTGTCCCTGCCACACCTGACTATTTATAAGGGGCCCTTACAACACAAGTAATTACAGCTTTTTCATTTTTGTGAGTCTTTTCTCCTTTCTATTGGTTGGTCTAGCCAGAAATTTGTTAATTTTCTTGATCCTTCAAAGAGTCAAATTTTGGTTTGTTGATTTTCTCTATTGTTTGTCAGTTTTCTATTGCATCTCAGTTTCCTATTCCAAGATCCAATAAATTCCCATTGTTTAAGTCAACCCATTGTATAGCGTTGTTTTAGCAGCCAGGAAACCAAGACACTATCTTTGCTTCATACAAAATATTATCTCTTTTTCTCAGTCTTATTCTGTAAAAAAGGTTACTCAAAACTCAATAAATTGATTTTATGGCCAAAATAATGAAACAAAATATCATGTTCAAAAATCTTTGTTACCTGATTTGGCCCTTCCCCAAGTAGGTTTCGATTGTTTATTCACCTCACTTTTAAAGTAACAACACTTTAAATATTTTGTATTTTTGTTAGTTTGTTTACCTCACTATAAGGTCTTTGAGAATTCACAATGTTGCCTTGAATTCACCATTTTGACACAATGTATGTCTATTAATTATCGTAGATATTTTCTTCTCCTGTGATTCTATAGATTACTATGCCTGTTCAATATTTCCCACTTGGTATGACTTTATTTTGGATTTTATTGTCATATTCCAAACTATCTCAGCCTCTCTATAGGAGAAGACAATTTGAAATACAAAAGGTACCCTTTACTGGGTAACAAATTAACCAAAAACTTATGACTAAAATCAACTACTTTTTATTTATAACATGATTCTCAGGGGCTGGCTATTTGGCCAGGCTAAGATGAGTAGTTAAATCTGCTGGTTTAGCTCAGCTTGCACCTCTCAGCTAAGCAGTTCCTCTTATGGATATTAAATTTTAGCTCTATAAATGGGGCTCCTGGTTCAACCTCTCATCACTCTGTAAGAAAACCTGGGATGGTTCCAGAAGTGGCAGTGTCACTTTTCCAAGAGTAAAGGAAGACTGTCCCATTGGATAAGTACTTTTCAACTTTCTGTGTGCATCAACTTTTTACTCTCCTATTGCCCAAATTAAGATAGTCAATATTGGAAGGGCTTCCTAAGGGTATTAATTCAGGAAAGCAAGAAAAGGGGAAGTAAATTCTTCATCATTTATCACAAGAAATAACTTTTCTACTGTTTATTTACTCATACAGCAATTCAAATGGAAATGTGACGTTATTAGATATTTTTCTTACTATAAGTTTCTGGCCCTTTTGGATAGTTCAAATTAGATTTTTCACGTTTTTTTTTCACATAAATCTGCTTCCTCACTTCATGTAAATCTCCAAATCTTAAAAAAATTGAGCTCTAGTGGAGCCCAAACTACCTCAAGGAATGGTAAAAATTGAAATCTATACAGTTCCTCTTTGGCTGTGAAATGTGATTTTGAAAGGGAAAGATCACAGTGATCTTAACTCAACTAGAAGTATTTGGAAAACAAACAGAAATTTCTGAAAACTAATGCTAACCTTTTGCTAACATATTTTCATTAAGTAGGGTAATCACATGGTTTGATTTCTCTCTGGCAGATCCAGTTTATACATCTTCTTCAAACATGAAACTGTTTTGACTTAGATGACAAATTGAGATTTTATGTTAGAAGTGTGGCTTAAGATTGTGAGGGGGGTATATGTGCTCTTTTGCTCTTTTATCAAGAACCCTCTATTTTCTCAAATCACAATAATATGTATTTTCTGCTTTTTCCAGGATGTAGCAAGAGGAAAGAAAAATCTTATCATCAGAGACTTCAAGAATTTTGTCGGTATTTTTCACCTTTAACTATACGATGACAAAACTTAGTTAAGTGAAAACCAGTAAAGCAAGATGCTAAAAGGTCTCAGAGATTTTTTGATTGTTTATTTTTAATCATATAAAATATTGACAAATCCCTGTGGAAGGGATTATATCCTAATTAGCATGTCAAGAGCTTTAAAGAGCCAAAAGGTACTGCTTCAATGACTTGTAACCACGAACCTGACAGATGAAGATAAGAACAAAAATTCAACTAAAATGTTTGCAGAAAATGGAAAGGAGTATAATCATTATTCCTAACTATTATTTAAATGAAGTTTGTGTCCATCATCTATATATTGCATGTCACTATATATTTTGCTGGCTTATCTATACATTTATAAATGGCAATTAAAGGTACAAAAACAGTTACTTAAATCTGGATTTCTTTTTTGATCTTATCATTTTTCTCAAGTCCTGACAAAAAACTTTTTATGGAATTGCATTATTTCTACAAAACATTCTCTATTAAAGACCACTCTTTGGTGACAAAGAGAAAGTGAAAGAGAAAGAGAGAGAGTGAGAGCAAGAGTAAGAGAGAGAGAGAGAGAGAGGAGAAAGACAGAAAGAATTCCAATGTGCATCTTTGGAAATTGAATGTTCTCTTCAAAATAAACATTATCTTAAATGCTATCGTGCTATAGAGTTGATAGATGGCTTTTTTTATTTTTTTTTATTTATTTTTTTATCTTTACTATTTGGACTATTGGATTATAACTTACACAGGAGAAAGATAATGAATAGATCTTTTATTTGTTGATAACTTGAAACTCAATTGACAATTCTATTGTGCGCTCTCAAATGTTTCAAATAGCATTAGTCTTTGAAAGGATAACTGGATTTAATTATCCAAACAATACCTTATATTTGATAGAGAATTACAAAGGCTTTATTAATTCTTAGATGAAAAAATTATACCTACATTAAGAAATAAAAAAAAAAATAAGCTAACATCTTGAAATATCAAAAAAAAAAAAAAAAAAATGTTCACCCAGGCCAATGATAATATTCTTTTAATAAAAACAAGGTACTATTTATGGTATTCAAACTTATGAGGTATTAATAAGTGAACTTTTACAGAGCAAGTTATGAGCAAAATATCAACAAATATGTATTTGCATTATGATATAATAAAAGACAGAAATATCATAGTATGAGAAGAGGATATTTTATAAGTATTTTGACATTCTTTATGATTTGGCATATTTTAAAAAATGTATGTTAGCAGTTTCTACATTCTTTTGAATAAAATTGGCAATATGTAGTGTATGCTTAATAAATTAAAAGAAAGCTTTTATCATCATGTTGTTCTTATTAGGAAGTGCAGCATGAGAAAACAAAAGTACATTATTCATAGCTTACTTAAAACATACTAATAGACTGGCATATCATAATTAGATTTAGATGAAACATAAGTACAATAAGGTGGTGAAAGAGTAAACATTCTTATGTGAATTTTTATAATGTCATTTATGATTAATACTAAATTAGATTCATAAAACTATAAGCTGGATATATTAAGATGAATCATTTTTCATTATACATTTCTTACCTTCTGCATATTTAACTATATTATAAAAATAATAGAAACATTGGCATTTGTACCTATTAGGAACATTGAGTACTTAATAAAAATGAGGTTTAGATATATGTAATATACACATTTTGGTAAATTTCCCATATACAAACCCTGACTTGATACATTCCTTTCAGAAAAAAAAAATTGTTTTTTATTTTAAGTTTGAGTAACAGTCATGCTGAAATGTCATGGCCTACTCATCAACATAGATTCCAATAGTATAATTCAAAACTATTTTCAATAAGTATTCATATATTTCAGACTTTGCCTACAATAAAATTATGCACATTTCCCTTTAATTGAGCTCTGAGCATCATGAGCTCTGAGCATCATGATTTATTTGCAATTCAAATGCCACCCACTGAAAAGTAAGATTTAAGTTGGCAATATATACTTACTTACAGAACTGCGCTGAAGAACTCATAACATGCTTCGAAAATTTTTAGGTGTACAGATAAAAATTTCCTGTTTTATTGTGTTAATTTCGTTAATTTGCTTCATTAGATTCATTATTCTGCTAGAATCAGAAAAAAAAGAAAAAAAAAATAGGGCAAGATGAAACTTCTCCAGGTTTCATTGTTGCTCTTACACATGGAAAACTATTGTGGATACCCTCAAGAGGATTTGATGGTGGATATTGTTTTAGAGCTAGTAATTTTTGTATTTCATCACATATTTCTGATGTGATGTCTCTTCTAAATAAAATAGCTACAGCTTGGGAGGAGGTGGATATTACATTCAAATGACTGACCTTCCTAATCACACCAAAATCCTTTTATCTGATAAGTACCTGAAATGAAATTGAGTTAATCATTATGGTTATTTATAACCAGGCATTGGTTTGCCAGGTCATTTGGAGAGGGTTTGAAATAGAGGTGTGAACACATACTAAAGTTCAGGAAAAATTTTTATATTGATGGCAAATTGAGTGGATTAAAAAACAATAGCTACTTTAAAATCTCAATTGTTCTTTTTCCTTTACTTCTAGTGTCATATAAAATAACATTGTGTGAAAAATGTTGCACTTAAGAGAAAAATGACCAAATCTCTTAATTTGTTTGTGAAATAAGGTAACTATACTTTTCATGGGATTCAGGTATATGGATATTGGCTTACTTTAATTTTGAAAAATTATGAAAACTATCAAGATATTTTTAAGGACATTTCTTCCATGACTACTGCTTGATATTATAATTCCAATACTAATATTTCATAACAAAATGAATCTTAATTATATAATTACATCTAGTTTGTAAACATTATGTTATAATATTATCTGAAAGGAAAGCTTTAAAAAAAGGGGGAATCAGTTAAAAATATAACTCCTAAAGCTATTTTTTTATACTATCATTTTAAGATTTTAGCATATTTGATATATTTAATTCCAGAAAGGATTCAATATTCTAGTTGATAACAAGCGATTAAAAAATATCCAACAATAATTCATTCAAAACATTAATTGGAAATCTCCTACTTGCATTCTGCTAAGCAATGGCTGTACAGTGATGAACATTCATTAATAATATTGTCTTTTTTTAGTACTCATCTTCAAGAAAGCCTGTGAATAATTTCAGATGTCTTCATCTTAGCTCATGAATAGGTGGCCAGTTAATTTCATAGGGTATACTAAATATGTGTCAACTGAACCATATTTTCTCTGTATATTTGTTTTATACATTTAACCAAATTAATGAAAGAAAAAAATGATTGTATCTTCTCAGCAAGTAAGAGTATGAATATGAACTCAGGTACAAAAAAGACAATATCCAAATAAAGCCAATATATAGCTTATATATTTTTTACATACAGAACCTTTATAATTTTTACAACATATGCATCAGTATAACAAGAATTTTATTCATTTTCCTAATGCAAAATATAGATTAGTTGGGTATATTAGTCAACCAAAAAGGTGCTGATGCGAAGTACCCGAAATCTGTTGGTTTTTACAAAGGGTATTTATTTGGGGTAAAATCTTACAGTTACAAGGCCCTAAAGAGTCCAACTCAAGGTACCATAAGATAAACTTTTTCATCCAAGTCAGTTGCCATGTGTTGTCTTTCCTTCCTTCTTCCTGTTAAGGCTCCATGGGCCCATATTCTTCTGATCTCAGCTGTAGGCTGGCATAAGGTTTGTTTTTTTCTGGGCTTCCTCAGCTCAGATGCTCTGTTCTCTTCAACTGCAAACTATCAGGCTCATCTCTCTTCCTGGGGCCACAGGATCAAAATTCTCTCCTCTGCCATGTCTATGGAGCTCTCTTTCTTCCTGTGCCTACTTCTGTGTGTCTTCTTGAGTGAGCATCTGTTTATATCAGCCCACCAAGTGGGCAGGGACTCAACCTTGAGTCATGCCCTATTAACATGTTTGAATCAAAGCCCTAATCTTGATTTAATCAAGTAAATGTAAAATCTTTTAATTTAATATACTCGAAGGGTATCATGCTCAGAGGAAGAGACCAGTTTAGAAACATAATCAATATATTTTTGGGAATTCATAAATAATATCAAACTGGTACATCATGTACAGCTAACTGTATGTGCAAGTTTCCCTGGGATAACACAAGTTTATGATTAAAACTTCTTTTAACTTTCCTTTCCCAATTTTTTCCTGAGATATAACTCATATATGTGAATTCCAAGTCTACAATTAATTTTTACATATGCCACACCCAAATCAAGAAAATATTTCTATTACCTCAGAAAACTCCCTCAACATCCTTTTCAGAAAATGCCCCTCAATGGCAACTACTATTCTGACCTTTACCATCACAGAGTAGTTTTACCTATTCTTGAACCTGATATAAATGGAATCATATGTGTGACAGTTTAAAGCTTTTTGTGAATCCCAGTAAAGATCATACTCTTGGAATTAATCCATTCCCATAATTGTTGAACGCTTTGATTGGGCTGAATTCAGTTGGGGGACTTTGATTGGAGTACTTCAGTGAGATGTGACCCAGCATGGGTCTCAGCCCTCTTGCTGGCATCCTATATAAACTGGAGAAACATGCAGAAACACACAAAGAAAGAGAGCTATCATTTTGTACTGCCATGTGAGAGAGCAATCCAGGATCACCTGCAGCCAGAGACTGAGAGAGAGAGAGGGTCCCAAAGAATGAGAAAGGAGCCATATGCCTGTTGGCCCACAGCTGAACTCAGGAGAAAGGGAAACTGGAGGAGAAAGCAGAGCCTGGCGGCCATTTTCTTTGCCACATGGCAGGAGTCCAGGACTATTAGCAACGGACCTCTGGTGAGACAACATCTCTGAAGATAAGTTTATTTGGACATTTTCATACCTTTGGAACTGTAACCTTTTACCCTAATAAATTCCCATTGTAAAAGCCAACCCATTTCTGGTATTTTGCATTGGCAGCCTTTGACAAATGAAAACAATATACTACATACTTTTATATCTGGCTATTTCTCCTTGACATTATGTTAAAATAAGCCTTGTTATTTCATGTAATAGTTTTTTGTTTTTTTTTTAATCATTGTTCTGAATATTCAATGAATATGCATACTACAATTTATTTACATATTTAAATAAGGATATTTAAAATTACATATAAAGCTACTATAAATATATTTCATGTGTCTGTTTTGGTAGATATAGATACACATGTCTAATGAGTAAATAACCAGGAGAGAACTGCTCAATAGAGGGTATACATATATTTATTTGCCTTTAGAAAATATTGGCAAAAAATATCCAAAAGTGGTTGTTGAACATATACTTCCATTAGTAATAAATAAAAATTCAAGGTGCTTTACCTCCTTGCCAGCTTGGTATTATTAGTCCTTTGCATTTTATCCTTTTTGGTTGAGAAGTAGTGACATTAGTTTGTGGATTTAAGGTTGAGCAACTTTTCCTACTCTTATTGGTTTGGATATAGTCTTCTTTATAGTAGCTGTTTACAACTATGATTGGGTTGTTAGCTTTTTACTTATTAATTTATAGGATTTATTTGTAAAATAATGATCAAGTCATTTGCAGATATATAAGTTTCAAATATTTTCTCTCTGTCAATGGCTTCCCTTTTTACTTACTCATTTAATTTTAATGGAATTCAACTTATCAATATTTTTATGGTTAATGTTTCATCTACTATTTACAAGTTTTTGTTTAACCTCAAATCATGAAAATACTCTATTATATTTTCCTTTAAAAGCTTTATTTTTATGATTCATCATGAATTAAACTTGGTCTGAGATAAAGTTTATGGAAAAAATTTTCCCACACCTGCATCTAACTGACCCCAGCTTCATTTATTGAAATTATTGCATATTCCCCAGTGAAATGTGAGGAGCTTATATTGTAATTAATGAGGCCATGTACATATGAACTTGGTACTGAATTCTCTATTCTCCTCTCTTGGTCAATTTGCCTTTTCTTATGCCAGTAGCCTATGGCCTTAATTAGAATAGCCTTATAATAAATCTTAATATCTGCTATAGTGATTCTTCAAATTTTGTTTTTCATTTTGTCTTGGATAACTAGGCATTTGAATTTCAATATAAATTTCAGAATAAGCTTGCAATTGACACATCAAAACCCTCTTGGATATATTTTCAGATTGCATTAAATCTAAAGTTTATTTCTGGGGAAAAAGACATCTTCTCCATGTTGGATCTTCCTATCCATGACATTGTGTAACTTTCATTTGTTTATTTATTCTTCAATTTCTCTCAGCAACATTTTATAGTTTTCAGTGTAGAAACCTTCTACATTAGATTTAGTTTTGCATCTTTATAGTTTTGTGAGATTTTAATTGTTTCATAAAAATATTTTTATATTTTTTGTTAATTATATAAAACACAGTTCTTTAAAGAAGACATTAAAGTGATTTCTGGAATAAAATCTACCATCTTATTAGCTATTTTCTGTTTATTCCATTTCTTTTTTTTTTTCCCCTTATTTCCTGTCTGCCCTTTTATTAACTGAGTATTTTTATAAAAATAATTTTCCACTGTGACAAAATTTCACTATTTTTCTGACTTGAGGTTTTATTTACACACAATAAAATGGGGAAAATCTTTTATTAATTTATTTTTATTTTCATTTTTTTTAAAGATTCTTAGATTACATAAATGTTACACAAAAAATATAGGGATTCCCATATGCCCCACCTCCCACACCTCCCACAACCTCCCACGTAAACATACTTCATCAGGGTGGCACATTAACTGCAACTGATAAACACATCCTGGGGCTTTGCCATTAATCATGGACCATAGTTCACATTGTAGACCACACTTTCTCCCACACAGTTCTTCATGTTATATGATGATATAAAATGGCCTATATCTGTCATTGCAACATCACTCAGGACAACTCCCAAGTCCCTGTATTATGACTGCTCTTCCCTCTCCCTGTCCCCAGAGCCTCCAGTGGCCACTGGCTCCACATAAATGTTGCAATTTCTTCCATTGCTTGAATCACAGCATGTCTATAGTAGAATACCAGCAAGTCTACTCCAGGCCATAGCTCTTCTCCCCAACCTGAGGAGTCTGGGATGGTGACGTCCACTCCACCTCCATTTGAGAGGGGGCTTATATCCCATGGGGAAGATGGATGTGATCATCCTGCTTGCAGCTGCAGACTCTCCCCATTCCCTGGGACGGCCATCGCCCATCATCATCTCCCTGCCAGTAGTCCTGGGTGAGTCCAATGAGCTGTAGAGTAGGAGTTGCTGCTCCACCAAGGTTCCAGGCCCAGTTGGCACACGGACAGCCCATAGACTCAAGTCTCTGGACATATGCCTACAAACTCCAGCACCAAGTATAGGTTTGAATAGAAAGGACACATGAGCCATGTGCAGGGAAGACATAGTTGAGTCCAACTCTGTCACTCACAGGAGCACAAACTCCATAGTAGGGCTTACTGGCAAAGCACCAAACTCCGGAGCTATCTGCCCTGACATAAGATCTGGGTGTCTCCAGAGCCCTCAGGAGCCCCACTATTTGGGGTGATATCCACTTTGGAATTCTATGAGATCCTACTGATATGTGTGTAAGCATTACCTCTGGGATGACCTCCCAACTCATTTTGAAATCTCTTAACCATATAAACTCCTTTGTCTTTACCTTTTTCCCCTTTGATTCAAGGTCTTTTTCCAGTCACATTGCCAGTTGGCACTTGGTATTAATCCCTCGTTGTCAGGGAGGCTCATCCCCGGGAGTCATGTCTCACGCTGGGAGGAAGGTAATGCACTCATATGCTGAGATTGGCTTAGAGAAAGGCCACATTTGAGCAACAAGGAGGCTCTCAGACGGCAACCCTTAGGCACCCCATAACAATAGGCTAAGTTTCAA
The DNA here is from genome assembly GCA_026826555.1 of Tolypeutes matacus. Lineage (NCBI taxonomy): Eukaryota > Metazoa > Chordata > Mammalia > Cingulata > Chlamyphoridae > Tolypeutes > Tolypeutes matacus. Next base: position 32,752,500 of record JAKSZT010038599.1, read on the forward strand.
TTTCAAGAGCAAAGACTCACAAGGCTAGTCATCAATATCAAGGAACCATCAGTGGATCATCCCCTGTCACTAGTCACTGCCCCTGCACTTGGGGGACTGTTGCTGCTCCCTTAGAGAATGTGGCAGAGCTCTCCAGGATGGGAATTCAATATCCTTTCATTTATTGAGTGGTTCTCCACCCACTGTGACAGTGCCCCATGAACATTTGAACATTTTTACATACCCTATATTTATGCTTAGGTGAACTTCCTCCCATGCATCCCCCATCCCTGACACCCCACACTAATGATCATCCCCCATCCTAGTTGTAACCCTTCTGTGATCCAAAGCTTCTTCAAAGATGAAACCATTACAATAGCTGAATGCAATTAATAGGGAAATGAAATAATAATGAAAAGTTTAAATATAAGAGATAAATTACATAAAAATTTTAAAAAAACTAAAAATAAAATAAAATTAAAAGACTGGGATACCAAATGAAAAAAAGAAAAAGAAAAAAAAATTTTTTTTGACCTTTTGCCTTTCATCACTGTAATATCTGGTGTCCAGTCTATACTGTGGCACCTTCCTCTTCTCTTTCCCCAGTGTTTCATTATTTTTCATTTTGTTTTCAAAGAAGTTTTAGGTCACAGCAAAGTCACACACAGAATACAGGAGACTCTCATATACCCAACATCCTCTTCCTTTCCCCCCCCCCTGCCCATATTAATGCCTTTTTACATATGGGTGGTAACATTGTTATAACTGGTATACAAATAATGAAACATAGCTACTAAGCATTTTCTTTTTTCTTTTTGTTTTTTCTTTTTGTTTTTCACTAAGCATTTTCAATGCTTTACACTATGGTTTACATTTTAGACTGTACACTTTTATAAATCTTGATGATATTTACCATGTCCTGTGTCCATCACTGTATGGTAATGAAGAACATTTCTACTGACCACTAAATACCCCCAGTTTGATCTATTCTATACCTCCTAACCCACCCCCCAGGGCCCATGATGACCCTCCTGCTTGACTCATTGGATGACAAGATTCATGGTTACATGCAACAAGAGGTCTTGACACACTGGTTTGTCCTCCCCTATTAGGAACCGCCCTTGCTCTTGAAAGACTCCCACATGTCTATTTCTGAACAAATTAGTCTTTTCAAAGAAGGGAGTCCAACTCTTTCCCACTCATTATGTGGGTCTTCACCCACTGATACAACACATTATGACAGAATGAACACTCACACATTCCCTAGAAGCCTGCTCTAGGTGCGCCCTGTCTTTGAATGCCCCCAACCAACACCCCAAACCAGTGACCCTTCCTTGTCATTTTGCCATAAGAGCATTTCCACCTCTGTACTTTCAACCTCATACCCACAAGTCCCCAGTGTTTATCTGGTCCCTCTCCAAGCCCTCCCCCCAGTATTCTGGACCTTCTGACCCACCCTTCCCAATCTACCCACCTGTCAACCCTGCACCACCCAACCCAGTAATATCACTACCTTCCTGTCCTATCTCTTCAATACACAACTACACTCTATCACTTTACCATAGATTACATCCATATGGGTGATGGCTCACAACCTTCTCTTCTCTTTCTATTCCTTATAAACCTGTCTTACAGACAGTAGCTCTATGAGACTGCTCAGTTTCCTTAATTCATATCAGTAAGGTCATGTACTGTTCAGTGTTCAGATATAACATCTCACATATTGATATTCCAGTGTAACTTAAACACATCAAGAACATCAGAAAGATCACTCATTACCCTTAACACTCAATGGTCTTTCTAGTCACAATCCCTGAAGTAACATTCATTTGCTGACTTTTTTCAATATAGATTAGTTTGTCCTTGAATGTCATATTATTATACACACACAATAGAACTCATTAGTATCTGGCTATGTTCAACCAGTATAATGCTTTTTAAATATATCTATGTGATTGTGAATATCAATGGTTTGTCCTCTTTTGCTAAGTGGTAATCAACATATAAATACCACAAATTTTCTTGTGTTTATTTTCCTGGTGATGAACATTTTCATTGTTATTAGTTATAGATAAATTAAAATAAAACTGCAATGAACATTCTTATGCAATGTTCTGGAGATATAAGCATACATGCTTGACAGTTTATAAGATACTGTCAAACATATTTTCAAAGAGATTTTGTATTACCATCAGTGAAGAATGAGATTTTCAGTTGTTCAATGTCATATTCAACTTGATATTGTGAGAATTAACATTTTTAGTTCTTCTGATGGGGTATAGTTTCACATTGTGGATTTAATATGAATTTCCCTCATGACAAATTATTTTGAATGTATTTCATTCATTTTGTGATTATTTTGTGCAGTTGTTGTTCAAGTAAATGCACAATTTAAATTCTCTTCATTGCATTTTAATGGTTGATTTATAAGAATTATTTTATATTTCTAGATACAAGTCCTTGTCAGAAATATTTTCTCCCAGTCTTGTTTACCTTTTCATTTTTTAAATATCTTTTGCTGAGTAGGTATTAAAATTGGTATGTACTTGTGTATGTGTGTTTTTTTTTTATTCACTGTCATTTATATTTTGTTAAAAATATTTTTGCCTAGGGAAATGCAATAAACAATTTTTCTATTGATTTATCTAGAAGTTTTATTTTATTAAAATCAGGTTTTTTTATAAAATTCAAATTATTTCATAAGACTTCTATGATGTAGCCATCATGAATAATTGTTCCCCATATTTCACTAGTTGTTTCAGCAAAATTTGATGAAAAGACCTCTTACCCTTTCTGAAAAATACTTTAAATATAATTTCATTGTATACTGTTTTTTTGTTGCCTTTGATTTAGAGCAGGGCATTATTCTTGCTCTTGTTTCCAAACAAGGTATTTGTCTTTCTTCTTTTGTTTGACTTAAAGATATTTGAATTCTTGGTTTTGTTTTTTTAAATTGTTAATGTGCTATGCCTCTGTGTGTGAATGTGTGTAAATGTGTGTATGCGAGTGTGTTGTATTTGGGTTTTTGAATATTTGGACTGATGCATTTCATGAATTTTAGAAAAGTTGGGACTTTTCTTAAATAATCTTCTTTCATACACCATCTCTTCTCTTCTTCAAAGACTTTAATTGCATGGATTTTAGTTCTCTTGAAATTGTTCAACCATTCTTTGAAAATATTGAATATTTTTCTTTTCCTTTGCTTTACTTTGGATTATTTCCATTGTACTTTTCTTCAAATGCAACATATTGTTAAAATATACATCCAGTTAAGCCTGGTGGATAAATTCTTTAAATTTTTGTATTGGAGTGTCTTAATTTCCATTTAGTTCTTTGATAAAGCTTTCCTGTTTATCCTAAATGTTCTTGACTTTTTAATTAATTGCAATCATCTCTTAGTTTTCTTCGAGCAAATGTATTAATATATTTATAATTATTATTTTATATACTTGTCTGCTAATTCTGACATTAGGGTCATCTCTGTGTCTACTCTTATTGCTTATTTTTCTTTCATTATGAGGTACAGTTTTATTCATTTTTTTTTTTTTTGCATAATGTATATTATGTCAGCTCTTATGCATTAAGTAATAGTAAATCTGAATACATACATCATTTAAAATTTCTTTAATGCCTCAGCATGTTATGTTTTATTTTTAATGGATTTTGTTACTTATCTGCCATATTATTGTTGTTACGGTGTGAGAAAAGTGTCTTTAAACTACCTATATTTTAATCAGAAACAAGGGCATGGAATGTGGTTTTAGGTATATTTTATTCAAATTTGACTTCTGCATAGTAGCTATGTGATATTAAAAAAAAAAAACTTTGTAACTTTTTCTTGTGACCTTAATTTCATTTAAAATAGAATAATTATGACTGGTCATGATTGTTGTAAAATTAGCAAAAAGATATATGCACAACATAGGGCAATTTTATGTTCAAACAATGATGTCCTTTTTAATATTCTATCAAAAATGTAAAACTCTGAGTTTTCCTCATTTACAAATTACATGATAATGGTGTCCATAGTATTCACAAAATTCTTTCTGTATATTATGGTAAGAACTAAGATCACTTTCCACTGGCGAGTAGGAAGTGTTCCTAAAGGTTCCTCTGTTCTTTAGAACATCAAAGTGTGAGCGTTAGGAATATGAGCTAGTTTATTGCTACCTATTCTTCAAACTTAATGATCCACATAACACTAGTGAAAAATCTATTAAACATTGTGAGATATATTCATTGTTTTTTTTTTTTAATTGTAGAAATATTATAGATATTTCCTGGAAATATTTATATTTTGAAAAAGAAATTTATTAAAATTGACAAAGTCAACAAAATTTTAATATTTACTTCCATACTGTAAATAATGCATCAATATAGTGGTTTCTAATCTGGGTCCCAAAGGCATTCTAAGGAGATGCTCAATGGCAAATAAGAGTGGCTTTACAATGTTCAATATGGGCAAAACCTATTATTTGTGTAAGGGGGTGGTTTGGCAGTAGATGCAGATAATGATGGTGCAGGGATGTGAGTGGGTAGATGGTGAGATGGTGCTGGAATGTGAAGGTGAGCAGGATAGGGGTTTGGATTGGACTGTCCATGGAACTGTAGGGAGGGCAGGAGGATGGAACAGGTGACCTCTGGGGATTTGTAGTTCTAGTTGAAGTTACAAGGGTGAGACTGTTCTTTTGGCAAATATGGAAAGGGAGGGTCACTGGTTTAGGGCATCAGTGGGGGCGGGGGGATATGTGGAAAGGGTGCATCTGGTGCCTGCTTCTATGGAATATGAATGTGTTACTCTTGTCAGAGGGTGTTATCTCAGTGGGTGGAGACCCACACAATAAACAAGAAAATATTAACTGTCCATCCTGGGGAGTCCTGTTACATTCTCAAATAGAGAGGTAAGAATCTCTCAAGAACATAGACAATGCCTAGTAAATGAAAACAGACCAGTTTGTCAGGCCATTAATATTAATGCATGTAACTATGAACCTTATTCTTCAAAACCAGAAATTTTGTGGTTACCATAGATTCCAAGGGAAGAGAGAGGGAAGAAATGGTGGAACATACAGCATTTTTACAGCATTGGGATTGTTCTGAACAATCTTGCAATGATGGATACATGCCCTTATTCGTTTTATCAAAACCTATAAAAGTGTACAGTGAAAAATGTAAACTACAATGTAAACCATTGCCTATGATTAGAAATGCCTCAATATTTGTTCATCAATCGTAACAAATGTACCATACTCAGGTAAGATGTTATTAATAGTGGAAAATGTTAGAGGGAGAGGATGTGGGTTATATAGGAATCCCCTAACTTTTCCATTTGACTTTTCTGTGATCTAAAGCTTCATTGAAAATGAAATGAAAAAGAAAAGACTGCGGAAGCATACAGAAGAAATTATCAATATACATAAAAGAATACAGACCTTATGGTGATGAAAGGCACAATGCAAAAAAATTATTTATATTGTTATTATTTTTTACTTTGTTTTGGGGAGGTTTTGCATTACAGAGGGTTGCAACTGTGACAAGGGAGGATTATTGGTGTGGAGTGTTAGTGGTGGTGTGGTGTGTGAGGAGGGGTTTACCTGGGGCATGCCTATATGGAATATGAATGTGTTTATGCGGTCAAGGAATGTTGTCTTGGTGGGTGGAGACCCACGCAATAACTGATGGAATTTTGAATTACCATACTGGGGAGTCCTTTTACATTCTCTAATGGAGTGGCAAGAATGTTTAGGTTACATGGGCTGTGCCTAGCGAAAAAGTTCAGACCAATATGACAGGCCTGTGATATTGATGCGCATAATCATGAACCTTGTTCTTCCGAAATTGAAATTTAGTATAGAAATATATTTTGCTTAAGAATTGCCTCCTGAAAGCACCCTTGTTACTCAAATGTGGCCTCTCTCAAAGCCAACATAGAAACTCACTACCTTTCCCCCAGCATGGGACATGACTCCTGAGGATAAGCTTCCCTGGCACTGAGGGATTATTACCAAGCACCAACTACCAATGCATTTGGAAAAATACCTTGACCAAAAGGGGGAAATGGTAAGTACAAATGAGCTTTTAAGGCTAAGAGATTTCAAAGTGAGAACAGAGGCCATTCTAGAGGTTAAGCATATGCACTGTCACAGTAAGAAGGATCTCACTGTCCCAGTAAGTAATGCTTAAGCAGGGTTACTTCTTTCTGAGGGCTCTACTAGCATCTAGAAACTATAGGCAGGGCAGAAAACCCCAGGAAATCAGCACCCAATCAATGGGCCTTACCTTGGAATATATTATAATCTATCTAAACCCAAGTTAGAATTATGTATAATTTTCCTACACATGTTTCTTCTGCTTCTGTTATTTGAACCTATAATTAGAATTATAACCATTTAATATATTCCCCAGAGACTTAAATCTCCTGGCTGTTCATATGCTGGTTGAGCCCTGAATCTCAGCAGAGTTGCAACCAACACTTCCTCCCTAGTTCATCGGACTCACCTAAGACATCTAACAAAAGGATGAAGAAGGACAATATCCATCCCCCCAAAAACAGGAAATATCTAAAACTGCAAGCAAAACAGTTCCAACCATCTGCCCCATGGGATCTAAACCCCCTCTCAGTCAGAAGCATAGTGGACATCACCATCCCCATATCCTCAAGATTTAGGAATGTACAAACATAAAGGAGGAATACAAATATGGACTAAAGTAGACTTATTTTTATTCTAGTAATGGAAGAAATTGTAATATTGATATAAAGACAGTGGTCACCAGAGGTTCTGAGGGGAGGGAAAGGGAAGAATAGGTGTAACATGGAGCATTTTTGGGACATTTGAATTGTTCTACATGATATTACAATGATAGATACAAGCCATTATACATTTGGTCAAAACCTATAAAATTGTGCAGTGCAAGGTGTAAACCATAATTTAAACTATATACCATGGTTAGTAGCAATGCTTCAATATGTGTTCACCAATTGTAAAAATGTAGCACACTAATGAAAGATGTTAATGAGGGTAAGCGTGGGAGTGGTAGTAGGTGGGGTATATGGCAATCCTTTATATTTTTTAAAGATTTATTTTGTTCATTTATTTTTACCCCCCTCATTGTTTATACTATCAGTCTGCTCTTTGTGTCTGCTCATTGTGTGCCCTCCACATCTGCTAATCTTCTCTTTTTAGGAGAAACTGGGAAAGGCACCCAGGGCCTCCCATGTGGGAGGGAGGTGCCCAATCACTTGAGCCACCTCTGCTCCCTTCTTGTTGTGTCTCTTATTGTGTTTCTTCATTGTGTCTCCTCATTGGGTCATCTCGTTGCATCAGCTTACTGTTTTGCCCATCTTCTTTAGGAGGCACTGGGAACTGAACCTGGGATCTCCCATGTGGTAGGTGGGCTTGAGCCACATCTCCTTGCCACATGCTATGTTTTTGATGTAACATTTAGGTAATCTAAAGCTTCTTTAAAAATAAAGGAAAGAAAAGAATAACTTTAATTTGGTATATATGCATATATATCCTCATAAATATCCTGGCCAGAAGATATGTTAAATGTATGTGACATGTGAATAAAGTTTTATTGAAGAACATTTTCTGCTGCAAATAAAAGAAAAAAAATTAGAACAATATAATTTTATATCTCAAACATTTATATATATAAGTATACATGTATAACCCTAGTACAAAATGAGTAGACCAATGCAATTGGAACGAGGAACCCAGAGTTGAATTTTAATTGCATCACATGAACATTCTTTTTATATAGGTCAATAGAGGAAAATATATACTTGTACCTTTATAAGAATCACTTCATCATCTAAACAATTGTGGAATAGTTACTATCTATATAATAGGGTTGTTATAAGAATTATATGAGACAATTATTTAAGTGTTATACTAAATACACAAAAACTATAAAACCAAAACATATTCCTCTTATTGTTGCCACATCATCAGAATTATTTCCAAAATTCCCATGGAGAAGTTAATTTTGAAAAGAATGTCTGTTGCCTTATGCCGTATCATGCTCTTTATAAGTAAAATGATTTTATCAGGTTAGAGACAGGCAATTATTGTGTGACAAGACTTCTTAAGTGAGAAATAAATAATATTGAAACTGCTTCTAGGTATGTCTGTGACAGTTTATTAATATTAAATATTGTTCGTATTTTATATTATCAAATTTGTATAATAGGGATAGGATACAGAAGACACATATATCCTATGTGTCTGTTTACCTATGTGTTTCTGTTAAAGGCATGAAATGTGATTGTAAATCTTCTTAAAAAATTCAAAAGGTAAAATTCCATAGGCTCTTTCTCTACAAAGAAATTGGTATATTTTTCAAAATGTATTTTAATAATAGATAATTTTTCTACTATCTGGAAACATGGATTATATGTATTTACTACAGGAGCCAATCTTCAATTTAATTTATGGTTAAAAAATGAAAATGTTTCACTAGATAATCTTTGCAGTAAATTTTCAGGCATGTGTGATTTGGATATAGACCTTAACTTTGGGCTAAAAATTGTTTATGTTTTTATTACAATGTTCTATTTTTCCATTCTCAAATGAAATTAATTGACATACTGAAAGGCTTCAAATAAAGCCAAATCTATAAAATACAAATTTATTTAAATAATTAAACTTATTCTTTATGAGAAATGTAAACTTTTGAAGATTCAAAATGAGAAATATTTTGTGTATTTTTATACTTCTCAAAGGTGTAAATTAACAGTGTCACCTTTAACTGTGATCTTTTGGTCTTTGGTATCTAGCCATTTGGGATTTGTTTATAAAATGTCATCTTTGTGCTGGGCCATACACCGGACCAAGTTCCTATACTATGAAGAAGTTACTCTTGATGCCATCCGTTTTACTTCCCTTGACTGTCCAAGCAAATATGATGCAATGGGGTGGATTGAGAATTTATTCACTCATAATTTTAAGGTTAGGAAAAAATCCAAATCAAGACAACATCAAGGCAATGTTTTCTTCCAGGGGACTGGCATTCTGTGGCTGGCTATCAGTGATCCTTGGCCCTTGAGTCCTCTGTCACAAGACAATTCACATGCAAGCCCCTTCTGGCCTCTCCATTCTCTTCCAGATTACACTGGGTCTCAGCTTATTGCTTCCCATGACTTTCTCTCCTTTTCAGTCTAAATTTCATTTGGCTTATAAAGGACTCCAGCAATAGGATTAAGACCCATCCTGATTGAGGTGGACCACACAACTGAAGTAAATGCATCAAAATAGCCTACCTACAATGGATTCACACCCACAGGAATGGATTAAGTTTAAGACTATATTTTTCTGAGAAATGTTGCTACAAACTACCTCATCATCCATCTCCACCTTTAAAGTTCACTAAAATATGCAATTAGGTGAAGAAATACATAAAAATACAGTGTGAAAGTGATATGGGAAAGTTAGTCCAGGGCACGCTGGGAAGATATAGGAGAACTACCTAACATGGAGTTAAAGAATCAGTGAATTTGGCCAACAGAGACCAATTTGAATCTCCAACCTGGAGATTCAACACAGGAACACAGGAAAGCCAAAACTGAAACACCTGTTGAAGGTGTATTAGCTAACGCCATCTACTGGCTGGTCTTGAAATTGCATGGACAAAAGCTCTTTGCACTCTCTGTAAATAGACTCTGGGAGAAAATCTGCACCCCACTAGTGAGTCTCTGGCCTGATTTTTTTAAATAAAATTTTTATTGAAATATATCATTCATACATGAAGATACATAAACAATAAGTATAGAGTAAAAGTTGTGAACTTACAAAATAAATATGCATTACATCATACATGGGTCCCATACATCACCCTTCTACCAATACCATGCATTTTTGTGATGCATTTGTTACAAACTATGTGAGCATCATCAAAATATTAGTAACTATTGTCCATATACATACATTTCATGTATATTCCCCCCAACTCACCCTATTTTCTCAAGCAAATCAATTTTATTGATACATATTAATAAAGCATACAATTTATCCAAAGTGTGCAATCAATGGTATTTTGTATAATCGCATAGTTGTGCGTTCATTACTTCAATCATTATTAAAGCATTTTCATGATAAACAGACAAACAAAAAAGCAAGGAAATTCCCCCCCTCTCAATCTCTCTGTTTCCTCTGCTGTATGTAGTTGCTAGTTCTGGCTATTCCGGCACAATTATTTATTTGTTTATTAAATAGTTTTATTGAGATATATTCACATAACATATGACCTATCCAAAGTGTGTAATCGATGGCTTTTTTTTTTCTTTTTTTTTTAGCTGTTAGAAAGGCCTTTAGTGTAAAATTGTAAAAATAAAATAGAAAAACAGATTGGAAGAAATTAAAAAATTTGAAAGAGAGTGTAAGTCAAGACTGCAAAAAAAAAAAAGGTTAAAGATAAATGAAGTATCCAAAACTATATCTCTTCTCCAGCACTGCCAGGAGAGCCTGCATGGAGTCTCTGATCTTAAGGTTCCACACAGGAACACAGGAAAGCAGAGACTGAAACACCTCAGTGGAAAGGTGTGCTGACTACTGCCATCTGCTGGACAGTATGGAAGTTGCATGGAAAAAAATGGTTTGTGCTCTCTGTATCCAACACCTGGGAGAAAATCTGAGCCCTACTAGTGAGTCCCTGGCCAGATTTTGAAAACCCAAGTTGGGCAATTTTAAATACTGACAATAACTTGAACCAAATATCAAAGAAGATCTGTGAAAAAAAAAATGGCAAAAGAGAATCTAGCCATTAGAATAAATTCACCAACATATTCGGATGCCTAGTCATCAGCCAAAAATTATATGCCATACTAGAAAACGGGAAGAAATGGCCCAGCCAAAAGAACAAACTAAATATCCTGAAAAGATACAGAATTTAAGACAATCAGTGATAATCACACAACTCTCCTAAATCACTTCTAAGGACATAAAAAATTATGAGTAAAGAAATAAAGGGTATTAAGAAGACACCACGAGAACATAAAGAACAATTTGAAAGCTTGGAAAATAAAGTAACAGACCTTATGGGAATGAAGACATGATGGATAAGATTAAAAATACATTTGAGTCACATAAGAGCAGATTTGAATTCCTTGAAAACAGAATTAGTGATTTTGAAGACAGAACATCTGAACTGGAAAAGACAGGTGAACAGAATGAGAATAGAATAGAAAAAGTGGAACAGAGTATCAAGGAATTGAATGACAACACAAAATGCACAAACATTCACATTATTGAAGTCCCAGAAGGAGAAGAAAATGGAAAAGAAAGAATATTGAGGAAATAGTGACCAAAAACTTCCCAACTCTTATTAAGGACATAAATATCAATATTCAAGAAGAAAAATGCACCCTAAACAGAATAGATCCAAATAGACCTACCCTGAAACACCTACTATTCAGAACGACAAATATCAGAGATATATAGAGGATTTGGAAAGCAGCAAGAGAAAAGCAAAGCATCACATACCAGGAAAACTTGATAATATTAAGTGCTGATCTCTCATCAGAAACCAAGGAAGAGAGAAGAAATAGATGTGATGTATTGAAGGTACAGAAAGAGAAAAAAATGCTAGCCAAATTTTCTGTAACTGGCAAAGCTATCCTTCAAAAATGAGGGTGAGTTCAAAATCTTCACAGACAAACAAAAACTGATAGAATATGTTACCAAAAGATCAGATTTGAAACAGATATTAAAGGGGGTACTGCAGCCTGAAAGCAAAAATAAGGGTGACAGATGTGGAGAAGAGTTTAGAAATGAAGATTATTAAGAAGGGTAAACTAAAGGATATGAAGACAGACAATAGAATGATATGACAACATAGAGCCAAAGAACAAAATGGATGAAGTAAGTATGCCTTTACATTAATAACACTGAATGTAAATGGACTGAAATTCCCAAACAAAAGACATAGACTGATAGAATGGATTAAAAAAATATATGAGCCATCTATGTATTGTCTACAAGAGACCCACCTCAGACATAAGGACACAACCAAGTTAAAAGTGAAATGTTGGAGAAAGGTATTCCATGCAAATAGTAACCAAAAAAGAGCTGGAATAGACCATATAAATGTAAAATAACATTATACTATATGAACAATAATTACTCAGTGCAACTGGCAATTGGTTCCTGTCATCAGTATTCTGTAATTTTTTTCATACAAAATAAAAATTTGCTTTTAATTGAGGAGAGCAAGAAGACATATATTTTTGAATATTTTGTTTTTCTTTAACCTTTTCTTATTCAAACTGCTTAATTAAAATAATCTATCTGGATCAATAATGATTTAGCATGACTACTGTTGAACAAGAATTTGAATTTTTCTTCCTTATAAAAGTATGAGTTGGCAAATTGCTATCCACTGTAATTCATTCTAGTAAAATATGAAGAATTCTCAAATAGGAATTTGATTATCTAGAAAGAATTATGGTTTAAATGGAAATTAAATAACTAAACCAGTAATTTATTTCATTCTTAGAGATTATTATGTCCAAATAATGTTAGAGCTGTAATATAAAAATTAGAATTGTTATAATTAATTTCTATTATAATTGAATTAATATTAGCATTTTAAAATGTTTTTTGCTATGCTATTTATTTTTTATAATTGATTATAGTAAATATAACCTGGCCTTTCAATCTATTTTCAATTTATTTTACAATTTTACAGTAAAGGACTTTTTAACAGCTAAAAGAAAGCCATTGATTATACACTTTGAATAGATCATATGGAATGCAAATATATCTCAATAAAACTGCTTAATAAACAAATAAATAATAGAGCAAGAATGGCCAGAAATAGCATCTATGTACAGCAGGGGAAACAAAGATTGAAAGAAGAGGAATTTTCTTGTTTGTTTGATTTTGTTTATTATTATTCTTAAAATAGTGAAAATGCTTTAATAATGATTGAAGTGATGAGTGCACAGTTATGTGATTATACAAAACACCATTGATTTTACACTTTGGATAAATTGTATGCTTTAATAACATGTATCAATAAAATTGGTTTAAATGCAAAAAAATTAAATGAGTATGTATTTATTTGTGTGAATGTGTATATAATTTTACACATATATGAGTATTTTTAGAAAATATGTATAAAGCTTTGAAATCAAACATTATATTTTAAATCTATAACTGCAAATGATTAATTAGCATTCAATAAGGCTGGAACATGGACTGTAACTTGCTGATGGAGAATGCAGAAAAAATGAAGCAGGAGAGATAAGATATGATATATTTGGGGAAGTCCATTTAAACTATGTTAAGGAGAATGATCTTTTACTCCAGGGGTTATTGGGACTCAAAAGAGTATTATGATTTGCAGTGATATTAGATGTCATCAAAATTCAATATTCTAGAGTAAGGACAGTTTTTTAGTATTCAAGTTATGTAGAAGGTGACCAGATGCCTTGTTTTAAGATTATTTTCAGAACTGTCTAGAATATACAATAACATATATAATTGGCAGAGGAGAAGAAAGACAGATTAAATATAAAAGTTAAGATAAAATTTTTAAAAAAGTATCTGAAAAGCAATATACATGAACTATTAGTCAGATGTATTATTGCTTCTTCTCTCACTCTTTTCTACTTTTTCTTTTCCTCCTCCTCTTCCTGTTCTTGTCCCTTCTTGAACAATTGAGTGCTAAAATTAGTTGGTGGAGTTGAGTCATTGCTGTGTGTAGGAGATCAGGAAGTGAATTTGCAATGGTAGCCTAGATGAAATGCCAGAGTTAGAATGTAGTGAGAAAGTCATGAAAACATGAAGGTGGATGTGGCAGTTTGCATTTGAAATGATATTATGTTTTGAACTAATCCATTGCTGAGGGTGGGAGTCCCTTTGACTGCATTTGATTCTGTAAAGGAAACTTGATTACATCACCTGATTAGACCACTTTTGATTGGACTACGTAATTGAGGCGTGACTCAGGCTAGGTCTCTGTTCTCTCGCTGGGCCTTATATAAATTGAGACAGATAAAAAGACACACAGAGAAAGGAAGCCATCATTTTGATCCTGTCATGTGAGAAAGAGGACTGCAGGAAAACAGAGAAGCCCCAACAGACTGAGAGAGGTCCTGAAGTCTGGAATAAGCAGAGCACAGAGGTATGGAAAGAGGCCTCTGAAGAGCTGGGCCCACAGAGAATTTCAAGGATGAGGACAAGATGCCATGTTCCTCACTGTCCACAGCTGAACTCCAAGAAAGAGCGAGCCTTGAGGGAAAGGCAAGGACCTTGGCAGAGGTCTCCTGTTATCTTGCTTTGTCACATGGCAGGACACCAGGATTACCAGTAACTGACTTTAGTGAGAAAGCATCTTCTATGGTGCCTTGATTTAGGCATTTCACAGCCTTATACATTTAAGCTTTAACTCAAATAAAATTCCCATTATAAAAGCCAATCTATTTCTGGTACCTTGCATTGGTAGCCCTTTGGCAAACTTAGATGATGGCCTTCTGAGGTATATAAGAGCTTTAACTGGTAAGAAGGCTATTACCATGGTAAGGTACAGAGGTATATGCTATATAAATGAGATTGCAAATGGAGTGAGAAGGAAATTCACATGTTGGAGTCAGGGCCTGAGAGGAATTCAGAGTGTGTTCATGCATTAAATGCAACCTGAGGTGGAGTGCCACATCCTAGCAGGTTAAGAAGTTATTTCATGCACTGGGAATGATGTGGCATAAGATATATGTGCTGAATGAATTGAGCAGGGAGGGCATTCACTTAGGGGAGAAGCCTGGTCAAGAGGGAATGAGAAAGCCATCTTTGCAGGAGATCCCCTAGGGTGTCTTTTAGTTATAAGATGATTAAAATCACTGAAAAACCCAATTCAGGCCAAACTCACAATGGCCAAGAAATTTCAGGAATGATAAATTGGGTCATCATATAAGGTAAAGAATTGCAAGTTGAGATGCTTGCTGAGGATAAAGGGAACTTGGATTGGGTAGAGGAAGAAGGTAGTGATAAATATGAACTACAGCCATATGACCAGTTACAAAAATTAAGACTAATGGTCATGGATATTTCTTCCTTGCTTTGTTATGTATATATTTCTATATGTATGAAACAAATATCTTTGTTTTCTTCGGAATTGTATACCCTTACCATATGACATAAATTGCATTAGTTTCTTGTCATAATATATTAAGTTATAGGATGTCCAGTTTAAGAATGGTTATTACCCAAGGACTTGCAACTTATGCTGAAGAGATTTAGTGCATTTTTAGTTGTACTCAGACTAGTTGAATGTTGTTCAGCAAAAATAAATTTCTGTTAATATTTTAATTTAGAGATTATGTTTTTTATTTTAATTTTTAAAGATACTTAGATTACATAAATGATATATAATAAATGTGGGGGAATCCCATATACCACATTCCCTACCCCTCTCACATTTTCCTACATTAACAACATCCTTCATTAGTGTGGTACATTTGTTACAATTGATGAAGATGTGTTAAAGCATTGCTACTAAGTGTGGATTATAGTTTACATTATAGTTTAAACTCTGTCTTGCACAATTTTGTAAGTTATGACAAGATATATAATAGCCTGTACCTGTCATTGCAATGTTATTCAGGATAATTCCAATGTCCCTAAAATACCCCATATTACACCTATTTTTCCCCTCTCCCTTCCCCTCAGAGTTGCAACACCTACTCTCCAGGTCATTGGACTCACCTAGGAGAACTAACAAGGAAATGATGATGGACAATGACCATCCCAAGGAACAGAGAGAGTCTACAACTGTAAGAAAGATAGTCTCATACATCTGCCCTTTGGGATCTAAGCCCCCTCTCAAATAGAGGTGGAATGGGCATCACCATCCCAGAATCCTCAAGATTGGGGAATGAATGATGGACTAGAATAGAGTTACTGTTATGTTTGTTTTAAGGTGATGTGTACGGTTGCTAAGTTGACAAGTGGTGGATTGTGATGGTTAGGATCCTGTGTCAACTTGGCCAGGTAATGGTGCCCAGTTGTTTAGTCAAGCAAGCACTGGCCTAATTGCACTGTGAGGACATTTGTGGACTTAAATCATCAGTGAGTTCATTGTATCTATGGTTGATTACAGCTACAATCAAATGAAGAGACTGCCTTCAGCAATGAGTGAAGTCTCATCCAATGAGTTGAAGCCCTTAAAAGGATAACTGATTTCAACACTCAGTAAAAAGAATTCCCATCTCTACCTCAGGCAGCCAGCCTCTCCTGGGAACTCACCCAGGGCCTTCATTGGAGTCTCTGGCTTGTAGCCTGTCTTATGGAATTTGGACTCTTGTATCCCCACGGTCAAGTGAGAATAATGTTACAAAATCTCATAATAATTACAGATATCTCTTGTCAGTTCTGCTTCCCTAGAGAACCATGACTAATACACTGTTGTAAAATAGAATCACAAATATAGAATTGAAGAGAAACAGAATAATCTATAATCTCTACTGTGTTGGATTGAAATTAGCAATGAAGATTCTTGTGTGTGTGTGTGAGAGTGTATGGATGTGTGTGTATGCAAATGTATATAAATATGTGTGAATAGTTTTGTTCATAGCAAACAAAGGCCTGGCAAAACAGTAATACCCCAACAGTAATTAATTTATCTAGTGCCTACATATTGACTTTTAGTATCTTCTTCTCTAAAAGAAACCAGCATTGTTTTTATTTGTAGTTAATAACTGATTTCAGTGTTGTGGCCAGTAAGACTGAAAGTAAGAATAAAATAACTTGTGCCAGAAAACAAGGATATGCTCAAGAATTTATGGGGAAATGTCAACAAGACATAAATCTAGATTAAAGGGGATTTCCCTGAAGCCAAATCAAGTACAATTTGAACACTAAAATAAAGAATGGAGCTAATGGATAATGATCAGTTGAATAAATCAAGAGCCATGAATCTATTAAATATGAATTTAGAAATGAATAAATTGAAAGTTTGGTGAGAAGCAAAATATTTGCATGGTGCATATTATCTCCACACAAAATTCTTATTTAATTATAAAGGAAAAGAATAGCTTTACAGCCTGTCAGATATGTCTTTATCAAGTTATCAAAGTGATGGTCATCAGTAAGGAACAAATCAAAGTCATATGCTACCTGGTAAGATGAAATGGGAAGTCCCGTGTCCTTTTTATGATATTTCCGCCAAAGATAAACACCTTGACTCTAATCACAAAATCTCAGTTGACAAGCATTGTATTAAATTACTGGCCCAGGATCTTCAAAAGCATTAAAGTCATGAAACTTAAAAAAGAAATGACAATCAAAATCAATGTGTGATTCTATATAGACTCCTATGCTATAATGAACATTTTGGGGGTCAATTGTAGAAATATGAATGTTGTCTGCAGTTTACATAAATAATAATATATGACTATTAATTTCCTGATTTTGATGGTTTATTTTTGGTTATTTAGGGGAATGTACTTGCTTGTAGAAAATACATAATAAGGTATTTGGGGAAAATAGGACATCATGGCCCAAATTTATTCTGAACTACTTCAGGGAAGAAACTGTATTATTTGAAAAGTTCTTCTACTCTGATTATAAGTTTGTAATTTTTCCAAATATGAGTGTATTTCTATAATATAAGCATATATTATAAAGTATATATTATTTTATATAAATTTAAATTATATAATATATAGAAAATGTATATAATTTATATTCTATATATATAATTCTATACACTAAAGACACATACCTTATTATTATAGGACATAAAGTTCTTTCTTTCTTAATCTTATTTAGCTCCTGCTATGTGAGAAGCATTGCTCTAAGACCTTAAATTTCTTCAGTAAATGCAATGAAGTATTTTTCCTCAATAAAGTTTATCTGAAGCATAATGAGACCAACAATAAATAATAAACATAATAACTTATTAAATTGATTTGTATGTTAGAAGATTATGCATGCTTTGGAAAAAATTACAATATAAACTAGAATAAGAAATTTGGGCATTCGTGATCTAGTTTACAATTTTGAAACTAGTTGGCTTTGTGAAGCAAAGAACAGAGGAGATGAGGTCTATTGAATTTCTCAATATATTACCAGTTACTCATTCTGATATCTATTAATACAATCAATAATAACTTTCTTAATATGGGTATCTTTTTCCTCTTTATTTTCACAGTAATTTTACATCTCTTTGCGCCACAATTTTTTTTTTCATTTTTGTTTGATTTGATTAAAAGCTACTGATTAACAACTGTGTTTCCCCCTCCCCCAAGTACATATCATTTAACTGAAAATAATTATTTAAACATATTTTTGCACAGGTCATTCTACTTAATAATTAGGGACACAAATAAATAAAATAAACTCTTACTTTGATTGATTAGGTTTGTCACAAATGTAAAGAATAAAGACAACTATTATTCTATGTATTCCATTAAAGTGCATTGGCTACATTTAAAAGAATAATCAATCTACACAGGAAGGCAAGAAAAGACTCTTACATGGTGTATGTTGTCTTTGAAATAAGTCTAGAAATAAGATCCTATACTTATTAGATGGGGGTGGAGAAGGACAGGAAGTATATTTCCATACAAAGGGGCTTTTAAAAAACAGAGAGGGAAGAAAGAATAATCCATTTGTGTTCTGGGGGCTGCCATTAGTTTCTGCACAGCATACTTGTGTACTAGGGAATAGAAGAATTTAGCTAGAAACAAACATTTTAGGTAGTTTTAAAGTTACAATTTTTTTTAGGCAACAAATCAGTGAAGAGTTTTAAGCATGGAAATTTTCTGGTCATATCAAGATTAGTCAATCAAGTAGCATTGACATTAAAGAAAAGTAAAATAATATTTATGTTAGATCTCTTGAGTAATTATTAGAATCCAAGGATTCAAAACTATGTGTGAAAAGAGAAAGGTGTTATTAGGATTGTCATTTGGAATTAGCATTTGGAATTAGCACAAATGTTAAGATCTAAAATTCACTTAAACAAGGTATGAATTTACTTTTGTCTCTCCCATAAAATGTCCATAGGTAGGTTGACTGGGATTCATATGACAGTTTTATTCTGTTTTATTGCTCTGCAGTGTCATTTTAGTACAGTAAGTCCTCTTAATCAAATATACTTGCCAGAGTTTTGGCAAACAAACCTGATTTCCAAAGAACAGGAAGGAAGAAGTCAGAAGAATGATAACTATATCCCCATATTTCTAAAACAACTTCTTCTAATATGAACATAATGTTACCTTAGAGTTAATTGGCTAAAAACTATCAATACTCACATAAATTGAATTGACTTAAAGACTTTAAACTGAAAAGCTTAATAAAAACACTGTGGAATATGGTGGAAAGACTAAAGGAAATGACACAAAAATGAAAATAACTAATGTAAGAGCATGATTATAGACAAAATGACTACTATGAAATACAAAGGTTTTATAATTTCTGAATGATTGGTGTGGTGGTTTGAAGCTGTTTGTACCTCAGAAAAACATGTTCTTAAATTTAATCCATTCCTGTGGGTATGAACCCATTGTAGGTAAGACCTTTTTAGGAGGCTACTTCATTTAAGGTATAACCAATCTCGTTCAGGATGGGTCTTAATCCTATTACTGAAGTCCTTTATAAAGAATGAAATTCAGAGAGAGAAAACCACAGGAACAAAAAGCTGAAATCAACAAAACCCAGAAGAGAAGGGAGAGATGAGAAAACAATGCCATGTGCTTTGTCATGTAACAGAGAAACCAAGAATTGCCAGCAGCTTGTCTTCAGGAAGAAAGTATCATCTAGATGATGACTTGATTTGGACAACAATCTCAAAACCATGAGAAAATAAATTCCTATTGTTTAATCCTACCCATTTCATGGTATTTGCCATGGGCAGCCTAGGGAACTAAACAGATTTTGATACCAGGAGGATGGTATTGCAAATACCAAAAATGTGGAAATGGTTTTGGAATTGGATAGTGGGTAGAAGCTGAAAGAATTGTGAGGTACTTGATAAGAAACATCTTAGATTGTTTTGAAGAGACAGTTGGTATAAATATGGATGTTAAATGTAGTTCCAGCAATACCTCAAAAGGAAATGATGACTGTATTATTGGGAACTGGAGGAAAGGTGATCTTTATTTTAAAGTGGCAGAGAACTTGTTGAAATTGAATTTTGATGTTGGTTGAAAGTAAGAACTTGTAATCTATTAACTTGGATATTTAGCTGTGGAGATTTCCAAGCTAAGTGTGAAAAGTGCAGCTGGGTTTTTTCTTACAGCTTATAGTAAAATTTGAGAGGAAAGGGATAAGCTGGGAGCTGAACTTCTGGGCACAAAGAAACCAGAAATTGATGGTTTGGAAAATTCTGAGATACCAAAAAGTGAGTCCCCAGAGAAAAATGCTCTACATAAGGATTTAACTTCATTTGGATCCAATCAGTCATTTCAGTGCAAGTCAGGATTGGACATGCAGTTATTCAGGAAGGATCTGTGGAAAGTCTGACTGTCTGATGGTTTGAATCCCTGTTTTCTACATGGAAAGCCAGTAAGTATTTTGTGAGAACTACTGCCAACCTGGACTAAGAAGGGATGAGAAAGAGAAAGATTGAAAGAAAAATCACTTCAAGGCCTCAACCACGGAAAGTGAGGTTTGGAATGAAGTCATCTGCTTTGGCCAAGAGTGCAGGCTCACCCACGTGTGTGTAAAGGGCAAGTCTGCATTGGCACTCAGAGAAGGTAGACTTTCCATCCAGGAGGAATGGGGATATTTATCCTATGTCTGACTCTCCTATATATATTGGAAGTAGACAACTTGTTCTCTAGGTTTCATAAGTCCACAGACAGAGGGCAATTGTGCTCTTGACAGACCACACCCATCACTGATATTGATGAGATTTGTACTAAATGTTGTTTCTGAAATGACAAGGATTTAGGGATATTGAGATGGAATAAATTTATTTTGCATATAGAAATAACATGTCTTTTAGAGCTTCAGTGGGTGGAATGTGGTGATTTGAAGCTATATGTACCCAGAAAAAATTATATTCTTAAATATAATCCATTCCTGTGTGTGTGAGCCCATTGTAAGTAGGACATTTTGATGAGGATACATCAGTTAAGGTATGACTCATCTCAGTCATAATATGTCAGTCCTTCTACTGAAGTCCTTTATAAGAGAATGATATTCAGAGATAGAAAGCCACAAATGGAGCAACCAGAAACTGAAATAAACAATATCCCCATAGAGAAAGAGAGAAAAGGAAATGCCACCATGTGCCTTGCCATGTGACAAGCTAAGGACCAAGGATCACTGTTAACCAGGCCCAGAAGCCACTGTCTCTGGGGAAGAAACATTGCCTTAATGATGACTTGATTTAAAGCCTCAAACCATAAGCTAATAAATTCCCATTGTTCAAGTTGAACAATTTCATGGTATTTGCTTAAGCAGTTTAGAAAACTAAAATGACTGGTGACTCCAAATATGAGATTGGAAATTAAATAAAAAATAATTAAATATTGTAATAAAACAATTATTGAAAGAAAAGTGTAAGAAACAGATTTTGAAAGGCAAATCATATCCTAGGTAGTTTGTTTTTTTTTTTTTTTTTGAGTTACCACCGGCCGGGGATTGAACCCGGGACCTTGTATGTGGGAACCGGGTGTTCAACCACTGAGCCACATCAGCATCCCTGAGTTGGTTTCCTTGCCTGTTTTGCTTGTTGTTTGTTTCTGCTTTTTCAGGAGGCACCAGGAACAAAACCTGGGACCTACCATGTGGGAGGTGGGTGCTCAACTGCTAGAGCCACATCCACTCCCATAGATAGATGTTTTATACAATGTTTAGCTATAAGAAATTTTCTAGTGAAGTTACTGAATTCCTAATGTTAAAAGTGAATAATTATTTAAGTATCTATATAGCTGAATAAATCACATACATAAGACAAAAAAAAATTGACTTCAGGAATACTCAGATCATTATTAAATGCTAAACAATAGAAAAATATCCTGGATGCCATGATGGAGAACAAAATAAGAGAACAAAACCAAAAACAAAATGCTGACAGTTTTAACTTAGACTGATTGGCATTAAAATACAAAGGAAAAGAAACAAATCTAAAGCAAATCTGCTTTTCAATGAGCAGGAAGGAGAAAGGCAGCAAAAGGATAACTGCGCCAGCTCTTTTTAAAAGAGTTTTCTCTGAAATCCAAAATAATTTCCCTATTGGTCATAGGCTAAAAATTCACAAAACGGAAGTAATAATTCCATGAAATATAAATCTCAACTACACTTTTCAGAGAATTGGGTTAGAGAAAAACTGAAAAATCAATCTTGGGAATGCAGAAAATATAGTAGTGAAGTTTGAAGACAATTAAAAACAGAACTAAAGACCAAATTAAAATTTAGTATTAAAAACAGAACTAAAGACCAAATTAAAATTTAGTAATTATTTTTATTTGAAAAGTAAATAAAACTTATAAAATGAAAATAATAGTATAACTAACAAATACAAAGTTAGGAGAAAGAGGTATTAAGAGGAAACAACATGCATGTGATTCACAGTCAAGGGGCAATAGATAGCATCTCATATTGAAATATACTGTTGGTCAACCATCTGTAAAACTCTTATTATTTTCAATTATTTTTTTTATTTCTTTAATTTAAGATTAATGCCTGTGACAAAAAAATGATTTATGTGCAATATAGTTATATTTTTCTTTTACTTTTAAATTCAAGTAAAAATTAAGTGTATTTACTTAAAATAACATGTATCATAAAATGCTGGTCTAATATATTTGCTTATTGTCTCTCCCTCACCCTCTCTTTTTTTCTCTTACTGGCTTACTTACACTGCTCCCCCTACCCCCAGCTAGCTTATTTATTTTTCTAGACTATTTATCTCCCTCTGTTCCTCCCTCCATCCAACTATCCACTTTTTTTCTTTCTCTGTACTTCTCTATCTAAAAATACATGTACAGTTCATACTTTGATCCAAAAATTTTCTCATCTGTAAAAACTAGTTTAAGGAATGATTCTAGAAATGCAGATAAACTAGAAATTAATATATGTTAGAAATTATCTTCAAACAGGAACATCATTAAAGATTATTTGTTTTCCCTTACATTAGCAGGTCTATATTAAGCTATATTTTCAAAATTATGTATTCTTTGTCATTATATTTCATATTTTTTCTTATAAAAATAAATTATCATGTGTCAAATTTTGTGACTTTGAATTCCTATGTCATGGTTATTCATAACTACATTATCCCTTCAAAAATATATAAACATGTTTATGATAGACAATCTGAAGCATTCCAGAGTTAATGTTGAGGCAGGCTTTCACTTTTACCTGGATGAAAGTTGTTTTTTAGTGCTTTTGTGATAGAACAAGCATAGAAAATATTCTATTTCAGTAAATGCAGTTTGGTGGATGGCAAGTTTAAGGAAACTATCCAATATTAGTATAAACAAAAAGTTCCATTTTGAATAAGCAGTGGTGATGATTTAATTTTTTGTTGATGAAGAGATTGCTTAAATAAGATAATTAAAATATATTTATTGTAAGTGGATAGTGGTGATTTTATTGAATATGTAAAGTCCTAGAGCTTAATATCATGTCCCTTGCAGTTTGAAAAATAAAAGACAATAGAAATAAAATCTGCTCCACACTTCTCTTTGATTGACAGTGATAAGAATGAATAAAACTCTATGCTATGTTGGCATATAATATTTTAAAGTATCCTCTTATGATACTCTATTTCTGTAGGGTCAGTGGTGATATCCCCTTTCTCGTTTCTTATTTTATGTATTTGCATCTTCTCTCTTTTTTTCTTTATTAATCTAGCTAAGTGTTTGCCAATTTTATTAATCTTCTCAAAGAAGCAGCTTTTAGTTTTGTTTATTTTTTCTAGTGTTTTCTCATTTTCAATTTTGTTTAGTTCTTCTCTAATCTTTGTTATTTCTTTCTTTCTACTTCCTTTGGAGTTAGTCTGTTGTTATTTTTCTAATTCCTCCAAGTGTGCAGTTAGGTCTTTGATTTTAGCTCTTTCTTCTTTTTTAATAGGTATTTATGACTATGAATTTTCCTCTCAGTACAGCCTTTGCTGCATCCTATAGGTTTTGATATGTTGTGCTGTAATTTTCATTCATTTCCAGGTAGTTAACTGATTTCTTTTGTGATTTCCTCCATGACCTACTGTTTGTCTAAGAGTGTGTTGCTCAGCTTCCATATCTTTGTGCCTAATCTGGTTCTCTGCCCCTTACTGATTTCCAGCTTCATTCCATTGTGGTCAGAGAAATTATTTTGTATAAAATTTCAAACTTCCTGAATTCATTGAGAGCTGTTATGTGGCCTAGCATGTAGTCTATCTTGGAGAATGATCATGTGCACTTGAGAAGAATGTATATCCCACAGTATTTGGGTGTAATGTTCTGTATGTCAATTAGGTCCAGATCCTCTAAGGTATTATGCAAAGTCTTTGTTTCTTTATTGATTCTCTGTTGAGATGTTCTGTCTGATGGTGATAATGGTGTATTAAAGTCTCCCACTATAATTGTAGAGGCATCTATTTCTCCACTTATTTTTTCGAGTGTTTGCCTCGGGTATTTTGAGGTGACCTGGTTAAGTGCATAAATGTTTATGATTGTTCTTTTTTCTTGATAGATGACCCCTGTTATTATAAATAGTGTCCACCTACTTTGTCTAATATTAGTAGAACTACTCTCCCCCTTTTTTGTTATTGTTTGCTTATAAAATTGTTTTTCAACCATTCACTTTCAGCCTCCTCGAATCCCTGGGTTTAAGGTGGGTTTCTTGTAGACAGCATATAGATGGGCCATATTTCCTTATCCATTCTGCAAATCTGTGTCTCTTGACTGGTGAATTTAATCCATTAACATTCAATATTATTACTGTCAAGGAATTATTTACATTAGCCATATTTTCTTTTGGTTTATGTATACTATATGTTGTTTTTATTTCTCTTTTTATTTTTTTAGTTGTTCTTACACTCTCCTCCAACTCTCTTTCCTATTTTTTTCCTATTGACCTGCAGAACTCCTTTAGTTATTTCTTGAACTGCAGGTTTCCTATTGACATATTCTCTTAATTTCTGTTTATCTCTAAATATTTTGAACTCTCCCCCATTTTTAATGCCAGCTTTACTCTTCAGTGTGTCAGAGTTGGAATCAGTTGTGGTTTCCCTACACATGGCTCTTCTGTCCTTCTATTTGAACCTATAATTAGTACTATAGTTCTTAGGTGTACATCCAAGAAACTTAAATCTTTGGAATGTCCATATATCAGCTGGACCCTGAATCTCAATGGAGTAGCAACACCTACTCTTCAGTCCATTCGTCTCACCCAGGACAAGGAGATGATGATGGACAACTACCATAACAAGGAACCAAGAGAGTCTACAACTGCAAGCAAAAGAGCCCCAATCATCAGCCCTATGGAATTGCAGCCCCCTCAATTAAAAGTGGAGTGGACATAACCAACCCAGAATCCTCAGGATTGTATAATGAATTATGAACTAAAGTAGACTTACTGGAATTCTACTATAGTCTTATTGTGATTCTAGCTATGGAAGAAATTATATCATTGATGTGGAGGCAGAGGCCACTGGAGGTTCTGAGGGCAGGAAGAGGGAAAAACAGATGTAATACAGAAACTTTTTTGGGTCTTGGGAATTGTCCCAAATGACATTGCAATGACAGATACAAGCCATTATATATCTTGCCTACAGAAGTGGGTGGGAGTGAGTGTGAACTACAGTGTGAACTTTAATATATGCTTAATGGCAATGCTCCAAAATGTGTTCATCAATTGCAATGAATATACCACACTAATGAGGGATGTTGTTCATGTGGCAAAATGTGGGAGCTGTGGGGAGTGGGACACATGGGAATCTCCTATACTTTTTATGTAACATTTATGTAATCTAAGTATCTTTTAAAAAACAAAAATTAAAATAAATAAATAAATAAATAAAACCTCTATGTCCTGTTTTCTTGTGCAACCAGATGCCAACATTCTACATCTTTTTTTTTTTTTTTTTCAGAAAGGGCAAAATGAAATAAATGAAATTTTTTGGAAAAATTATACCTCATAACTTATTTAAGATTTATCATTGCTATAAACTTATAATGCATTTTTTCGGTTCAGTTGTTTTTACATGAGAAACCTACTTTCAATGACTGTACAGTGACATATTCATGAAAAAAATTCTTTAAAAATTTTTTTCAAGAAATAAATCTTCTTGATGGATAGCTTCCTAACTAAAGTGCATTTATTGAAAAATAACACTAAAATTAAAATAGATACCTAATCAATTACTAACTTAAACATATATTAAAACTTCAGCTACTTACTTCAAATACATCCCAGCAATCTATTCTCTGAATTGCTCTGGAAAGTGTATTCTCAATGAATATAAAGAGATACTGGGTGCAAATCCAGAATAAAGTGTGACCAAAGCCATGAAAATTCCTACTAACACTGCTAATAATATTTTTGAAATGCCAGGCAACTAGATTTGGCTGATATGCTAGAAAATATTTTGTTTATTCACAAAATAAAATTTAACGTGTTCATATTTGGTCCCAAAACAGGCTTAAAATGTACAGGGTTTCTATTGGAAAGATGGAAATGTCTTGGTAATGGATGGTGGTAGTGGTAGCACAACATTGTGAATTTAATTAACAGCACTGAAATATATATTTGAATGTGACTTAAAGGGGAAATGTTAGATTGTAGATATGGTAACAGGAAAAAAAATCTATGGAACCCTACTACACAAACAGTGTACCCAAAGTTAAACCACAGACTATAGCTAGTCACACAATTGTAAAAATGTACTTTCCTCAATTGTAATAAATTATAATAAATAAACAAATATTAGTACCAATGGAAGTTGTTAATAATAGGGTGGTGTTTGAGAATCCTGTATTTTATGCATGATTGTTCTATAAACCCACAGCTTCTCTAATAAAGAAAAAAAAAATGAAAGAAAGAAATGAAGATTGATACATGCTACCAGATGGAAGAACCTTGAAAATATTATGTGAAATCCCTGAAGACCACATATTGCATGATATCTTTTATGTGAAATGTACAGGATAGGTAATTCCACAGATTCAAAAAGTAGATTAGTGACTGCCTAGGACTAGGGAGGTGGGGGAGAATGGGGAGTGACTACTAATGTGTATGGGTCTGAGGGTTATGAAATTTTTCTTAAATTAGATTGTGGTGATTGTTGTACAACTCTGTGAGTATACTAAAACCATTGAATTGTATACTTTAAATGGGTAAATTGTATGGTATATGAATTATATCTCAATAAAGATGATTAAAAATGAATAAAGAAAAATGAAAAGACTTGTGTAAGCATCATGATGCAGCTTGAAATTGAATTCTCCACACATTCCACAAATGGTGAAATCATCAGTAATATTTTTATTTAAAAGATGGAAGAGGAAGTATATTAGTTAATATTTATTAGGCCCTTTGTTTCTACGGGACACTTTTTGAATGACATTTTCATTAAACATTACAATCCCCAAATGGTTTATTAAAAATATTTATCCTCATAAGCTAAATTAAAGAGCTAGGATGCATAGATAGCCATTTTGATTCTTAACCTATGTAACCTCTCTTTCTATATCACACCAAATTTCAAGAGAGGAGAATAAAGAAACCCAAAAACAAATGCCTAATAAATTTCTGAGCTGGCTTTCATTCTCATATCTGCCATATTCCAAAACAGAGCTCTTTCCAGTGAAATATGCTGCTGCTTCTAGAAATATTAATTTGAGTTTTTAGCTGTGTGAGTGTGTGTGTATGTGTGTGTGAAAGAGAAAGAGAGAAAGAACATATCTCCTAGTTGCAATGAAAGTGATTGTAATTTTGTAAGAGATAAATTTCTCAAACTGGATGAAATTGCATCTAATTTTGTTGGAATTATTTAGTTAAGAAATGGAGGGGAAATATATATTACAAATTTTTGAATTTGTTGTCCATTATGGAGAGTGGAACTCTAATTTTTATGTAAACATTATTTATCATTGTTTTTATATTTGTTTGCTAATCATTTATTTTTATAGATTCAAAGATTTTATTTACTACAAACCCAATAATTAAGTGTTTATTTCCTACTGTATTGAATGTTGAAATGCTGTCTCCCCAAATATCACCAACACAGTATTGATAAGACAATGATGGATTTAACCCAGTAAATCTGTGGTCATACATGTGGGCTTTTAGGTATGGAAGATATTCAAATTATCTGATAAGAATGACTAGCTTTTTCATGTAAAAATGACTTTAAAACTAATAAATACAAAGGTAGTCCTAATGAAAATGCTGAAGATTTTTAACATTTAGAGGAATGTACTTGTGTTTCTTTGATGAAAACAGTGTATGTATTGAATTTGTTGAATGCAGATTTAAAAACAAGGAAGAATAACCAGAAAATGATTGAAAATTCTTCCAAATATAGATCTGTGGAAAAAATATGAACAGGATTTTAGCTTATGAAAAACATATTTTTATTTGTTTATTCATCAATTATGTATACATTGTTAATGCAGTAAATGCAGTATTTGTAGAATTTTAAAATGGTGAGAGTGAACTGAATATTTTGCTCTGGTTAAGAATGAGAGTCACATGTATAATGTAAAATATTTGTTTTTTCAGATTCTGAAGGAATAATAAAGTCTATGCTATTTTACTTAATCTTCATATTTTCATTGCTTTCAAAAATTTTTTGAAATATGACTAATTTAGCTGGAGTATAATAATATGAGTTACATTTGTGGACATTTAAGTAACAGAGATTAAGACAGACAGTGCTTTAGATAAAATATGCCCAATTGTAGGACTATCTTAAGCAAATTGATCATATCTTCATCTGTAATACCTTTCTAATTTGCTCTCTGGTTTAGCTGCATAGCTGCTAAAACAAATACCATATAATAGTTTGGCTTAATAGAAATATATTGGCTCACAGTTTGAGAAGTTAAATGATTTACTTCCTCTTGGGGTTGATATTTTCTGATTTGTTCCCCATGGCTTCTCTCTCCAACTGACTTCCACTCTGTTTTTTAAAGATCTCCAGTAATCTGGACTAAAGCTCAACCTGATTCAGCGGGGTCACATCTTAACAAGTAACCCCTTGAAGAGAACTTCATTACAATGGGCCACACCCATCAGAATGCAGACCAGAAACTGAGGTAGACAATTCAATCTATCATGCTCTCATTGCCAATTTCCTCCAAAATGAAATCCTGTGGTCATGTCTGTGTATAATTATTTGGTGATTGTCAAATTTCTATGTCCAAGTTATCTTCACCTACGGCCTCCATGTCTCTGTTTGCCTACGACAATCCTGGTTTTTGTCTGTCATCCAAGAGTAATGATTATTAGTGCTCCATTTTGACTACCCAAATCTTTCAGAGTCAATTTTACTTATAAAATATATGGTTATTCTATCTGTAATCTATTACAAATAATTTCTCTGATGTTCACTAATTAAAAGAGCAATAGCAAGAGAGTGAGAGAGAGAGAGAAGATATGAGAAAATTTTAAATGGAGAAAATAAGTATTAAAACTGAATGTTTTATTAGGACTTATGAATCAGATATCTTATGTCACTCTACTGTAAACTAAAATACTGAGATAACTTTTATAATTATGGAATAATAGATGCAATGCTAAATATTAAGTAAATTAGATTAAAAAACCAGATATCTGATAATAAAACAAATATTTTATCTCTACCCTACAAAAGCATCCACACTCCTCTGCTACTTAGATACATGAAAATTTTATTTAATGTTTTTTTTTCTATGTTTCTTCATCTATAAGTGAGTCCCCACAAAAGATAATGCCTGAAGTAACTTCTAAGATGAAAAATACACACGCACAGAAACACACATGCAGTCAAGGTATATATCATTCTTTCTTTTTATTTATTATATGATTTTTCCAAATATTCTTCTATTTGTGTTTATTTATCTTAGTTCTTATCGCATTTTTACAAGGGCAAGCATTATCATTAATTGTTTTTATAATTCCCATTATAATATTTCTATAGAAACATCATAATACACCTTTAATTTTATGTACGGTTTTATCTCCTCAGCTAGGTTTTGAGATTCTGGAATTTTGGATAGTTTTTGTTACTTATATTTCTATCTCATGGTATTTATAAGACCTATATCATTTAACAGGAATGCAAAAATATCTATTTTCCTAGTACCCATATACACAATCAAATGATTATTTACAAAGTAAACTACATGGATTTTTAAAGTTTGTTTAAGATTCTCTTTGTTATTTGAGAATGAATTATTTAAGTTTTTTCTGGCATTCTTCTTTACTATATTTGCAGGTGTTACTAACACCTTTCCTTTTTTCCTTTCTCTGCAAATACAAGATCAATATGTATGAAGAACCCTATTATTTTGTGTTTAAGGAGAACTGTATCTTATTTTGGATATATTAAAATTTGATCACACTCAAATATTTTAGCACATCATATTTTCATTTGTGGTCTGAAAATTTTAAATCTCCTGTAAAATAACACCTAATATTTGAATAGCAGCTGCGATGGATTTAAGCGCTTTCATCTGTTAGATTTTTTATTCTTGTTAATCTTTGCAGAGATAAAACAAAACTCATGAGTTTACAATTCAGCCAAATACAAAGAATCTAATTAGTCAGATTTTGCAATCCATAGGTTCATAGATGTAAAGTAATTCAATCAAGTTAAAATATAATATAAGAAAACGCTTTAGGACTAATCAGTTGAGTTGTAAATGAATTATTTATACATTTACATTGTTATTGCCTGTTTAAACTTAGAATCGTTTCTTCATTATTTCTCATACTAAAATACAATGTTTGTTGGAGGTCAAACATTTTTACTACTGAAGTGAAATTAATTATAGTCAATGAACAAACTGAAGTTATCTTAAAGAAAGAAAAGGAAACAAAAAATATCCTAGAACTATGTGAGAAGACTAATGGACATTAAATTAGGAAAGATGAAAAAAAATTCATGGGAAAGAAAAATTAGAATTGACCCTTCATTGTGTAAAACCCATGCATTCTTTATAAGTCAATTATTGTGGGTATCATTTCCAAATGAAATTAACACAAAAGTTTTTAAATAGACGTACATAGAATCTAAACTATCTGTCAAAAATGATCATGTACATGAGTGATGTCATTAACATTGTGACCTATGACATCCCTGGAAAAGATTCCTCTCAGAAAAATTAATAAAATGGCAAGCCCCCTTCCTTTGACCAATGGAGGGCATAGAGACTAAAGACCCCAAAAGCTGAATTAAGGGAAAAAGACTCCAAAAAAGAAAAGGGATCTGTGACTAAGACCTGCCAGTTCGTACTCCTTACCCTCACTTGGTCCCAAGTGAACAAATCACTGCTGCTTTTGGAAAACGTCTGCACAAAAGGAAATTGAAGAGCCCATGAAAATGCAAAACCCAAGAGTGCTGTATCTCTATACCTGAATTCCTATAAAAGTTAGAATACAATTGTATAAGGAATAATCACACCTGCTAAATGGCATGCAAAATATGAATAAGTAATGTATGACAAAAGTAGCATAATGAAGTGAAACAGAGATATGTGATCAAAGAAATATATGCTACTGAAGTTAAGTTGGTGCCTTATCAAACTAGTAGACTGTACACTTAGGTTATTCAATATTAACCACATGGTATTCACAAAGAAAATATTTTTTAAAATATTTAGAAATATATTTTATTACCCAATCATGAGGATTCTGGGAGGGTAAACTATAATCCATGTTTACTGGCAATGCTCCAAAATGTGTTCATCAATCGCAATGCATGTACCACACCAATGAAAGAAGTTGTTAATGTGGGGAAAAGTGGGAGCTGTGGAGAGTGGGGCATATGGGAATCCCTTATATTTTTATATATTTTATGTAACATTTTTGTAATCTAAGTATCTTTTAGAAAAAATAAAAAATAAATTTAAAAAAGGGGAAATTTGACAAGTGTCATATATACAGATATGCAGAAATGAGAAAGGGATCAACCATATACCACAAAAGAGTAACTATACACAGAAAGAGGGAGCAATAAAGTTAAAGAGAGACAAAAAGATATGTCATATGAGAAACAAAAGGTGAAATGACTGAAGTAAGTCCTGGCTTACCATTAATAACACTGAATGCTAATGGATTAAACTCCCCAATGAAAAGACACAGATTGGCAGAACGGATATAATAAAAGCATGATCCAGCTACATGTTTTTACAACTATTTTTGAAGAAGTCACCTTTGAGACAAAGACAAAAATAGATTGAAAATGAAATGAAGAAAAGTTATTCTATGTATACAGTAATGAAAAAAGAGCTGGGGTAGCTATACTAATATCAGACAAAATAGATGTAAGTCAAAAGCTATTACAAAAGCCAAAGACAGACACTATTATTAATAAAAGAGTAAATTCAACAAGAAGAAATAACAATTAAAAACATATACATACCTTACCACGGTGTCTCATAGTACATGAGGCAAACACTGGTAAAAGTGATGGGAGAAATAGACACCTCTACAAAAATACCTGAAGACTTCAGTATACTCCCATACAGAATATCAGTACAATTTCATATATGAAGTTTCTTTTCCCTTTTGAGTTGATTATCAAGTACTTAACCTTGCTTTGCATTTTTAAGGCTTTGTCTGAGGTAAATATAATTTGATGTTTATCCTTTCCATTTATTAATTACAAAAGCAAATTTGTAGAATGACTTTATATTTTTAGTCTAATATCTCAATGTAGAATTATTGAATCATTAAAAATATATAGGAAATCTAAACTATCTATACTCCATGTATTTATGAAGCCAATTATTTTTTAGAGAACAATTTAAATTGTTCAATTGAAAATTTTTTTTCAATTAATTTTTAGAGAACAATAGAAAATGTTTCAAATGCAGACTATGTAGTTAAGAAACATAACTCTAGTCTGGAACAATTTTCTAAGTAGTTTAAATCTGCCTTTCCCTACTAAGCAGATATATTATTGAAAATTGAGTCTTAATCAAAAGGAAAATATATGTTAAGTCTATAGTCTAAAAATATTAAATTTTATATCATGAACCATTACCAAAAATTATTATTATTTAAAGCATAATATAGACATATTATTTGCAGTAATTGCATGAGTAACTAATGAATCTTGATTTGAAAAATCTATATTATTTCTTCTACATAAATATCTACACTAAAAATCACAAGACTTTTGCATCTCTTTTCTGGAGCACACCTGCTCCCTTGTCTTGGGTGTGTTCTTTTGCTTTTTCATAGTGTGTTATATCAGTAGTTGGAAACCCACACAATAATCAAGAAAATATCAAACTCCCATCCTGGTGAGTTCTGCTATGTTATCAATTAGAAGGACAAGAATCCCTTAAGAACATAGGCAGTGTCTAATAAAAGAAACAGAACAATATGTCAAGTCCTCAATATTATGGCAAGTAACTATAAATTTTATTCTTCAAAAATTGAAACTTAGTGATTACCATAAGTTCGGAGGGGAGGGAGAGGGAAGAATAGAATAAAAAGAATGTATGGCATTTTTAGGTCATTATAATTGTTCAGCATGATCTTGCAATAACAGATAAGGTCACTTCAAATTTTGTCAAAACCTATGAAAGTGTTGAATCCAAAATGTAAACCAAAATGTAAACCATTGGCCATGGTTATTAACAATTCTTCAACACTTCTACATCAATAGTAACAAATGTACCATCTACATGTAATATGTTATTAAAAGGGAGAAGGGAAAAGGGGGAAAGTCATTGGGTATATGGAAATCACCTATATTCTCTATGTGACTTATCTGTATCTAAAGCTTCTTTGGAAAAAAAAATAGAAAAAAAAATAAGACATTGGGGGACTACATGGCAGAAAACATCACTGTACATACAAGACAACAAGTTGTACAGTGATGAAAGAAACAATGTCTAAACATTTTTTAATTATTTCAAATTGTTTCCTTTTTGCATTTTATTGGTTATTTTTAAATTATTATTTCATTTTCCTATTAATTTTATTCAGTTATAAATAAATTATTATTAAATAATAATAATTGTTGGCTTCATTTTTGTAGAGGTTTTGGATCACAGAAGGGTATTGGTTGGGGTGGACTGGTATGGGGTGTCAGTGATGTGGGGATGCATGGGAAGGGGTTTACCAGGAGCACACCTCTAAAACATGTGAATATGCTCAAGCGTTCATGGGACATTGTTTTGGTGGCTGGAGATTCACACAATAACTGAAAGAATATTGAATGCACATCCTGGGGAGTTCTGCTTCATTCTCTAATAGAACAAGAATCCCCCGAGTGCAAGGGCAATGTCTAGTGAAGGAAGAGAGATATTATACCAGGCCCTTGACATTGATGACTGTACTTAAGAACCTTTCTTGTGAAATTGAAACTTAGCCTAGTATTATATATTGCCTAAGATTTACCTTCTGAAAACCTTCTTGTTGCTCAAATGTGGCATCTCTCTAAGTCAAATTCAGCATATAAATGCACTGCCTTCTGCCTTGCATGGGATGATGGCATGGGACATGACTCCCAGGGATAGGCCTCCTTGGCACCAAGGGATTATTACCAAGCACCAACTAACAAAGCTTCTGGAAAAAACCTTGACCAAAAAGGAAAAATGGTAAATACAAACGAGTTTTTATGGCTAAGAGATTTCAGAGTGGGTCAGGACGTCATTCCAGAGGTTATGCTTATGCAAGTCTCAGTAGGATCTCATTGACTGCCACAGCAACAGTGCTTCAAATGGCAGGGCTCCTGAGGGCTCTAGAGATATTCAGAAACTATAAGCAGGGCAAACAGCTGAGGAATTCTTTAAAAATGAAAAAAAAATTAATTAAATAAAAAAAAAGTAAATATCTCATAACTGATCTTCCCTTGTAAGATCTGAAAGATGTCCCTTTGTTTCTTTGAAAATTGAAGGAAATGTAAGTTACCCCAACTATCAGTCAGATTTTTCCAAAAACCAAAACCAATAGAATATACGTGTATATGTGTGTCTATATTATTATAAAGAATTGGCTCACACAATTGTGGGAGCTGGAAAGTCAGTAATTTGTAGGGCAGGCCAGCAGCCTGGAGACTCAGGCAAGAGTTGATGTTGCAATCTTGATTTCAAAATCTATGGGGCTTGTTAGTAGGCTGGTAACTCTGTCAAAAGTTTAGTGCTACAGTATTTAAGTAAAACTCCTATTTCTCTAGGAAAAATAAGTTTTTCTCTTGGGGTCTTCACCTGATTGGATGAGGCCCAAACAAATTTTCTAGATTACTCTATTTTACTTAATATTGACTTTTTGATGCTATTAATATCTATGAATACCTTCACAACAACACCTAGGTTAATGACAAGTTGACACATGACTAATTACCATACTTCATTATATTGGCAATACCATAGAGCTGTTTTTTATCTCACTTCTATGATGTGAAAGTCACAGAATATGGTCCTAAGGTTAAAATCCAGTGCAAGTGTAAATGTAAATATCATCTTTTCCCTTATCTTAACATCGGTTAATAGTCTATCAGCAACAACCTGTAATGTTCTTTGACTAGTGATTCTGTTGTGCACCACAGAGTCCTATAACAGGCCAGTTGTGCTTCCTTAGAGCTGCTTTTTATCTACATTCATATGTGAAAAAAAACTATGATAACTATAATTATCATGATTTTCTCCTTCATAAAATAATAAATAGCTGGTTGTCAACAAATACAAGTGTTGCCTGTACCTTAACAAGAAGAGATATCATCAAACACAGGAGATTCAAAACGATAGGTGCAAAATGATCCATTATTACATAAAAATGGCCAGACTATATTTCTTTTGTCTAATGGCTGTTTAGTCCATTAAAAGTTTAAACAAACAAGCACTTCCTTTTCTTTTCCCTTACAGCCATATCAGAAATCAGACCAATGAAAAAGAAATGAATACTAGAGAAAAACAGAGATCAATTTATTTTCAGCTCAGAAGCATACATGACTGTTCCCCTAAACCTAATTATGAGCTGGCACCACATCTGCTTCACACCATCTGTTGTTTTCTGAATCTGCCTTAATATTACATAGTATCCCATAAGCAACTAGACTCAGAATTTTCTACTCTGCATACAGAAGATATCTCAGCCTAAGAAGAGGTCAAGGACAGATTCACTAATATTTAACAAATGGCCACCTGCTCCAAAGAGAACCTGAACCATATGATAAAAAAGAAAAGATAAAATAATGGCTAGTTTCACTTTATTAGTGTCTTTCAAGGCTTCTTATGACAAGTGAGGGCATTGTAGTAATTTTGTCATGCTGCTGGTCTCCTCTTTTATGAAATTGAGTCATTTAGATTTGGAGCAGCAGTTGTCATGCTCTCCCTCTCTATTTTTCTCCAAAAAAAAAAAAAAAAAAAAAAAAGAATTAAAAGTAAATTTAATAAGATTTTAATAATGTTATCTAATTAACACTACTTTAAAATATCTAAGCAAGGCTGCACAATAAAAGCACCTTAATTTTACAGATTTCATTGTATTTCCTTTTTCAGAATTTTTTATACTGCATTGATAGAGCTCTAATATAGATATAACCAATGTGGAGATCCTGCCAGTTGCTGATTATGTTTATTTTAATTGTGCTTTCCAGCAGTGGGTAAATATCTACAGGAAAATCTGGGGCACATTGGATCCACTGTGAGATGTAACTGAGCTAAAACTCCATTGACTGCTTGACTGCCAAAAGCCTCTTCTCTGATTAGTGTATCACAGGGATGTTTTAGGTGTCATGGAATTACAGTCAGTTCAGAGCCAGTATCCAGTAAAATCACTGGAATGTCAAATAATTTCCTTTTTTCCCAATGAAAATTAACCCTGGTAAAATCTGCATGTCCTTTTAAGGGAAAGCTTGGAGAAAGATTAAGAGTATAAATTATTTTTGGCATTGTAGTAGGGTCCTTCCTCAAGGGGTTCTGAGTCTATTTGCTATCTCACACTGGAAATTGATTAAGGGACTGTGAATCTCTGTTTTTTAATGCAAGTTAGACTTTGTTTGCTTGACCTAGAACTTGCTTATCTATATCAAGTAAGATTTAGTATGTTCCCTATTTATTTCACTTTTAAGAACTTCATGATCAATAGCCAATGCCATAGTTCTCTGTGAGTCAAGCTCTGTTGCCCAATAAGGTAACCACACCGATTTTGTCTGCGGTGGTTAAGTGCCCCCACATGGCCCCTGCCACCACAGAATCAAATTATTCTCACTGCTTTTAAGGATCCCAGTTCAGTGGCAACAGTTCCAAATGTAACATCTGACCTATAAAGAAAAGCAACAGCTCTTCAGAGATACTGGGGTTTTCCTCAGAAATTTATTTCTCACAATTCTGGCAAAAGTTGGGTCCTCTGGACACTCCTGGGGTAGGTTAGAAGGTATTACATGATAAAGCCACTCAAACATTCCACTTTCTCAGCCTTTTGATACTTTCTTCTACATTACACCAAGGAAGTTCTGGTATTTCAATTTAATTTAGTATAAGGCTACTTTTTGTTCCATGTTTTAGACAACCAGCTGAACAAACTGTTAAAGCCCTTTCTAACCCCTTTGATTTGGGTCCAGAAACTCTTCTTAGTGCTTCCAAATTAATAATTCAGACAGATCCAACTTTATGTTTTTCACTATTATTCCACATTCTTAATATACATTCCAACACATATTCCCTTGATTTCTGTTTGGGTAAATTGGAAAAAGTCTGCAGTTCTTTTGGAGCATACCGCACCTTTTCATGGCTCATGCATTATACCTCATCTTTTGGAGCCTGCTTGGAATTTAGTCTAGTGATGAATATTGAAACAAAGAGGGGTGTTGTGGTAGGTCATGAGAGAAATCAGTAGTGCCTTAAGTCAACTACCTCAGGAGATTCCATTACAGCTTCATTTGGCAGGGTTGATCTCCTCAGTGGAGGGAGATGGGTTGCTTCTTCATGGGACACCATTACAGTATATTTGGCAAATTAGGTTTAACATTTCACATGGGAATTGGAGAGCTTCATCTACCAGCAAGAAGATACAACAGTGGCATCACGATCTGCCCAAATGTCTCAATTCCAATTTTAGTATATCATCCCTCCCAATCAATGGTTTTACATTAACAACAGGCATGCTGTAAACGTGTGAACTCAATTAGCATTGTAATATAGCTACTTGCATAACGAGACCCTGGATTTGGTTTTCATATATCAACTCTACACCTGCAAGAGATAAGGGTTTCTTTAAAGGCCCACGTAGAAATTGTCATATCATTTATATGGTGATTGACCTGGGGGTTTTAAGCACTAAGCTCATCCTTTTCTTCTTTTCTTTCACCATTTCCTCCAGTGTTTTTAGGACTATTCAGCCAATCTCATAATTTTTAGTTTGACAAAAATGCCTAAAGTATCAAATACATGGTCACCCAGAAGCTTGCTTCACATAGGTTTCAGATTAAGGGTATCCAATGGTGATATTTTACGTGTCTCTGTTGCCACATCATGCCATGGACTTTCAGAGCAATCTTTGTCATTTGAAATAGGTTTATTAGTTCCTTTAAATCTATTCATATTAACAAACAAATTTCAAAAATGCATGAAATACTTCAGAAAATTCATCCTTAAGATTCTGTTCCTTTAGAATCATTCTTGGCACCAAAATATGTATCAGTAAGTGTTCTTCATAAAAACAGAACCAACAAAATACACAAACACACATACATAGACACACACAGGCAAACA
Source organism: Tolypeutes matacus (assembly GCA_026826555.1). Lineage (NCBI taxonomy): Eukaryota > Metazoa > Chordata > Mammalia > Cingulata > Chlamyphoridae > Tolypeutes > Tolypeutes matacus. The sequence continues at coordinate 32,791,285 of JAKSZT010038599.1, forward strand.
CACACACACACATACAATACTTTATTCACAAGATTATGGGGATGGCAATTCTGAAAACTGTAGGGCTAAGTATATGGTTGGAAATTCTAGTAAAGGTGATTTTGAAGTTTTGCATCCAAACTCCTTGGGGGAAGCTGGTGGGCTGGAAATTATGGTAAATGTTTATGTTAAAGTCTTGAGTCAGAATTTCTTCTGATTCCTAGAATCTTCACTTCTTGTCTGCTAAAACCTTCAACTAATTAGATACAGCCCACCCACATTATGGAGGTTAATCTCCTTTATTTAGGGTCAGCTGATTTGTAGATGCTAATCCCACCTACACAATACTTCAACAGTAAAAACTCAATCAGTATTCGACTAAACAATTTGATACCATAATCTAGCTGAATTGACACATAAATTTAACCATCACATGTATTTTGAATTTTTAGATCAGTGTACCTCAGACATGAACTAGTTAAAATGTTATGCACAATTCTATCAGGGATATCACAGTGAACAAGACAAAGTTCTTGCTCCCATGGACACTTATGCTAATGAGCCACAAAAGAGATTTTCTAATTCAGTGATTTGAGAAAGACACTAGGAGAATTTTCTCATCTCTTTTACTGTCAGTTTATATATTTTTTCCTCTTTAACATTTAAAAAAAGACAAGTTTTATTCATTGTTGTAGTCCCACACAATTTAGTTATGTCTTAGAAGTCGTTCATGAAATAAAAACAAATATAAAAAACAGGGGATAATGACAATTATATCTTGGATATAATTCTTTACTCATCCCTTACTGACATATGTTTTTTCAAAGAAGACTTTGCTAGAACTAAATTAAGTACCTAAGAAATTTGAATTAATTCACAATATAATTAAAGAAATAGCAGAACAGGAAAATATGTACCATTCAAGTTCATGTTTCTGCTATCCTATCAAAATAATGTTATTTAATTTTGATTAGATATAATTGTGTCAGCACATATCTAAGACTATTCATATAAGAAAACTTGTTGTTCTAGTCATTGGTTTGTAAGGAGGCTATTTTTAAGGACATTGTCTTTGTACATAGGCCAATTTTATAAACATCAGGGGAAAATTCTTATCTGAACTTAGTGCAAAAATAGTGTAATTGTTCTTGATAAATTGGTCTCTCTTGCACTGTGGACATCAAGAACGCTTTCATTACCTGGCTTTTCCTTTTTTAATTTTATGAACTTGTTCTTCATGTTCTTTAAGATTAAGTGCGTATTAGACTTGTCAGGTGAAAAGGGAAATTTCAATGAAAATGTGAAATATTAATTTTTGAGATGAATTTAATTTAATTCCTGTCTCAAAGTAAGACTATATTTTTTAGGATATAATTTTTAAAAGTATATTACTAGATTTATTTTATTCTCATATCATTTTTCAATTTTTTGGTTAAATTTAAATTATCCATCATTTAATATATCTAATGAATTTCTTTAAGCTTTATGCAATTATTTAGTAAATTATTTAATTAGATTAGATTAGGATATGAGCATAAAAATTACTAAAAAGTCAAAATTGCTTAATTTAAGAAGATAGTGTCTCATAATGAAAATCAAGGTAGTTTGTGCAGCTGGTATAAGGTACCATAGTGTCAGAGATCCAACTTCCTTCTGTTGTTTCTCTACCAATTTGCAAGGATTCTGGGACATGTAATTTTTATTTTGGGAAGGGATGAGCCCAGCTAACATTGGAGTGTTTTATAACTGAGGTAACAAAGGGAGAATTGATACTGTAGTTCAAATAGCCTGTCTATTCAGATGCCACTTCATCAGTCATATGTAATTTTTCCTCCACATTTCCCTCATTCCCAGAGTCCCATCTAGAATCTATAACTCATCACCTTACAGAATATCAGATGATGTCTATTCCTCCCTATCAGATGTATATATGGCTCTTTATGTTCCAGTGTCTGAAAGTACAATTTTGAAACTGCTGATCTATCTACACAATAGTACACCAAATCATTATTAATAGAATTGGTCAAAAGCCTCAGAGCAAGCATCTCCTTAACCAAGTTTTTTTTTTCTCTCTTGTTCTCTTCTAGAACACTGATTAGCTATAATATGAATTCATTTCTCTTACAAGATTTTACTGACAGTGGCTATAAAAGCCCAACATTTTTAGATACCAAAACTCTAAATTGTATCTACAATTTCACCTATTTCTACAATATTGATTGAAGAAAAGAAAAAGAAAGGGGATAATTTAACCAAGTGTTATGTGATTAAATAAATAGAGACATATTACTTGCATATAATGTCTGAGTGCTTAACAATTACTGCAACTAAGGAAATCTTCCTATTTAGTCTCTGTCTGTTACATATTAATTCTAGATACCAAATCCAGAACTAACTGTGATTAGCCTCAAAAATGAATGACAGAGGAGTGATGACAGCAAAATGGCAGAGAAGACAGTTCTGGTCTTCTGGTCTCTCCACAGAAGAAAAAAAAAAAAAAAACAATCAAAGATCATCAGAAAAACTTTTTAAGAGTTCTGTAAAGAAGTAAAATGTTTACTCTAACGAAGTGAATACCAAATCAAGAAAAAGTCAACTTATACCAAACATTCAAAGAAGAATTGACATCAATCCTTATCAAACTCAAAAAAATAAGAGGGAACACATCTTAAATCACTCTATGAGCCTAGGATTACTCTGATACTAAAGCTTAATAAAGATATTGCAAGAAAAGAAAATTACAAACCAATATTCCTTCTGAATATAGATGTAAAAATCCTCAACAAAATACTAGCAAAACTAAAGTAACAGCACATTAAAAAGATTACATACCCAAGATGTTCTAATGTGCCAGGCTCTTGATATTGAGGCTTATACTTATGAACCTTGTCCTTGTGAAACAAAACTTTGCCTGGCAATATATATTGCCTAAAAGTTACCTCCTGGGGGCCTCCTTGTTGCTCAAATGTGACCTCTTTCCAAGTTAAACTCAGGCTATAAATTCACTGCCTTCCCTCTGACATGCAACATGACTCCCAGGGATGAGCCTCTCTGGCACCAAGGAATTAATACCAAGTGCCTACTAATGATGTGTTTGGAGAAAGAACTAGACCTAAAGGGGTAAGTATTAAATGCAAATGAGTTTTTATGGCTAAGAGGTTTCAAAGTGAGTTGGGAGGCCATTCCTGAGGTTATGCTTATGTACATATCAGGACGATCTTACTGTCTGCTACAGTAAACAGTGCCTTAAGTAAAGTGTGCTCCTGGGAGCTCTAGAGACATCTAGATACAATAGGCAGGGTGGAGTACCCCAGAAAATCAGCACCCAATCAGTGGGTCTTACTTTGGAACATATGATAACCGATTTCCCCAAATGTGTCAGATTTAGACTCATTCATAATTTTCCTACACATAGTTTTTCTGCCCCATTTATCTGAACCTATAATTAACACTATACTCATTAAATATATGTCCCAGACTCTTAAATTTTATGGCTGTTCATATGCTGGGTGTGTTCTGAAACTTACAGTGTTGTAGTCAACACTTACTCTCCAGTGCATCAGAATCACCCAGTACAAATAACAAAAGGATGATGATGGACAACACCCATCCCAAGAAATAGAGAGTATTTACAATTGCAAGCAAGATAGTTCCATCCATCTGCCCCATGGGATCTAAGTTCCCTCACAATCAGAAGCAAAATGGGCATTACCATCCCCAAATCCTCAAGATAGAGGAATGCACAAACATATGAGGGGAATACAACTAAAGGCAAAAGAAGACATTATTCTAGAATGAAGGAATTTGTATCATTTGTATAAGAGAGTGGTCACCAAAGGTTCTGGGTGCTGGGGAAGAGAGAATAGGTGTGATATGGGGCATTTTTGAGCATGATATTGCAATAACAGATACAAGTTATTATACATTTTGTCAAAATCTATAAAATTGTGACCATATGGATTTATAGACCATGCTTAGTACCAATGTTTCAATGTGTTCATCAATTGTAAAAAATGTACCATACTGACAAAAGGTATCGTTAATGGGGGTAAGTGTGGGAGTGGGAGCAAGTTGGGTATATGAGAATCCCTTATTTTTTGGATGTAACACTTATGTATTTAAAGCTCCTTTAAAAATAAAAAGAAAGAAAATATATTTAGGGACACAATATAAATTAAATAAATGAAATGTGTATATAAAAAAAATTATACACCATAAATAGCAATGATCCATCCCAAGCATACAATAGTGTTTCAACATAGGAAAATAGATATAGGCGTTATACCACATTAATATTATAAGGAAACATACACACATATACACATATGATCATCTTGATTGATTCAGGAAAAAAAAAAAAAACATTTGATAAAATGCATCAAAATGTTTCCTAATCAAAGCAGTTAGTAGTCCAAACCAAAAGGGAACTTCCTCAATATAATAATGGGAATATATGAGAAACCCAATGACTAAAGTTTAAAAACTTTCTCTCTAATTTTAGGAACAAGAAAAGAATGTTGTTTTTTTATTCTTCATTTTATCTTCAAAGAAGTTTTAGGTTACAGAAAAGTCACACTGAAAATATAGGGGATTCCTGTAAACCCAATGTCCTCCCCCTCTTCCAATCTTTGCTATTAGTATCATTTTACCTGTGGGTGGTACATTTGTTACAATTGATGTATAAATATTGAAGCATTGCTACTAACTATGGTCAATGGTTTACATTATGGTTTACATTTTGCATCATACGTTTTCATAGGTTTTGATGAAATTTCAAATGGTCTGTACCCATTATTGCAAAATCACACAGAGCAATTCTAATGCCCTAAATATGACCTATGTTCCATCTATTCAATTCTTCCCTCCCCCTTCCTTCAGAACCTATGGTGACCACTAAGTCTCAATTTTTGAAGAATAAGGTTCATAGTTACTAGCAATAGTATTGAGGGCTTGACATATTGGTCTGTTTTCATTAGGCACTGCCTTTGTTCTTAAGAGACTATTGTCCCTCCAAGTGAGAACATAGCAGGACTCCCCAGGATGGGAGTTTAATATTTTCTTGTTTATTATGTGTGTCTCTACCCACTGACATACACTATGACAAGATGAACATAATCTATTGAGGCATGCCCCAGGAGCGCCCTATCCTGTATATCCCCCCACACCCAAAGCCCTACACCAGTAACCACTGTTATATTTCCAAAAGAGCATTCAAAACATTTTAGCTTTAACCATAGACCTGCATATCCTCAGAGTTTACCTGCTCCTTCCTCCAACCATCTCCCAGTTCCATGGATAGTCTAACACAGCCTCCCTACCCTACTCCCCTTCAGTGGGGGAATGTACAAAAGAAATTGTCACTGTAAATACAAGATAACTGATCTTACAGTGATGAAAGATACAGTGTATAAAATTTTTATTTTGTTTCAAAATGTTTTTCTATTTTTTGAGTTTTGTATTTTTTTTTTAATTATTATTATTTTATTTGATAATTAATTTCATTTGGTTATTTTTTGGCTTTGTTTTTGGAAAGGTTTCAAACCACAGAAAGGTGACAACTGTGGCAGGAGAGGATCACTGCTGTGGGATGTCAGTGATGGGAGCATGTGTGAGGACAAGTGCACCTGGGGCATGGCTCTAAGACATATGAATATGTTCAAATGTTCATGAGGCATGGTCTTGGTGGGTGGAGGCCCACACCATAACTGAAACAATATTGAATTCTCATTGTGAGGAGTCCTGCTACATTCTCTAATAGAACTACAAGAATTCCCAAGTACATGGACAGTGCATAGTGAAGGAAGACAGACCATTACACTAGGCCCTTGATAACGATGATTGTACTTATGAACCTTTTCTTGTGAAATTGAAACTTAGCCTAATATTATATATTGCCTAAGAGCTACCTCCTGAAAGCCTCCTTGTTCATCAAATGTGGCCTCTTTCTAAGCCAAATTCAGTATATAAATGCACTATCTTCCTCCCAGCATGGGACATGACTCCCAGGAATGAGCCTCCCTGGTACTGAGGAAATGTTACCAAACACCAACTAGTAATGCATATGGAAAAATACCTTGACCAAAGGGGGGAATATTAAATACAAATGAGCTTTTATGGCTAAGAAATTTCAAAATGAGTCAAGAGGTCATTCCAGAGATTACACTTATGCACATCTCAGCAGGATCTCATTGGCTGCCAAAGTAAACAGTGCCTCAGAGGGGTTCCTCAGGGCTCTAGAGACATCCAGACACTATAAGCAGGGCAAACAGGCTCAGGAATTCAGCACCCTGTCAGTGGGCCTTACTTTGGAATTTATGTTCCCTAGTATAAATGAGTTTATAGTTTCCCTAGAGACTTAAATCTTTGATCTGTTCATGTGTTGGTTGAGCCCTGTATCTCAGCAGAGTTGCAACACCTACTCTCCAGTTCATTGGACTCACCCAAGACAACTAACAAGGAGATGATGATGGGCAACACCCATCTCAAGGAACAGATAGTGTCTGCAACTGCCCGATAGGATCTAAGCCCCTCTCAATTGGAAACTTAGTAGGCATCATTATCCCCAAATCCTCAAGATTGGGGAATGAACAATGGACTAAAGTAGACTTATTATTATTCTATTATAGAATTACTATTCTAGCAATGAAAGAACATTTATCATTGATATAAAGGCACTGGCCACCAGAAGTTCTGAGGGAAGGTAGAGGGAAGAATAAATGTAACATGGGGGCATTTTCAGGACATTGGAATTGTCCTGAATGACATTGCAATGACAGATACAGGACATTATACATTTTGTAATAACCTATAAAATTGTGTGAGACATAACTATAATGTTATGTAAACTATATTCCATGGTTAGCAGAAATGCTTTAACATGTGTTTATCAATTAAAACATGTATCACACTAATGAAAGATATTAATGTGGGAAAGTGTGGAAGGGGAAAGGGTGGGGCATATGTGAATCCCCTATATCTATATATTTTTTATCCCCTATATTTTTTATGTAACGTATATGTAATATATGTTATGTAATAAAAATCTTCTTTAAAAATAAGAAGCATTTAAAAATAAAAGAATATCCTCTTTCACCACTGCTAATAAACATTATACTGGACATTTTAGCCAGAGCAATTAATCAACAGAAAGAAGTGAAACACATCTAATTTGGAAAGGAAGTAGCAAAATAACTTGATTTGCAGCTAATACAAATATAGAAAAAATACCATATAATCCACAAAAGTTACTGGAAATGATAAACAATTTCAGCAAAGTTGTGAAGTACATGACCAAAATGCAAAACCAATTTTGTTTCTACATAGAAATGAATAATCTTAAAATGTAATTAAGAACCCAAATACCCTTACAATAGATCTAAAAAAATAAAATACATAAAAATAAATTTAATCAAGGGAATTTAAGTCTTATACACTGAAAACTACAAAGTATTGCTGAAAAACATTAAAGAAAATCTAAGTAGATGGAAAAACATGTCACAGATTAGTGGACTTACCATTGTTAAACTGTCAACAGTAAACAAAGTTACCTACAGATCCAATACAATCCTTATCAAAATTCAAATAGTCTCTTGCAAAAGTGATAAAGCCAATTCTCAAATTTATATGTATATATATAGGTCCCAGAATAGTCAAAATAATTGTTGTATAGGAAGAAAATGTTGAAGGACTCTTACTTCCCAATTTCAAATCTTATTACAAAGCTACAGTAATTGAAATAGTATGGTATTGGCATAAGTATAGATATGTGAACCAATGGAATATATTTGAGAATCTAGAAATAAATTCATGATCAAATGATTTTTAACAATAGGGATAAGACCATTCAATGGAGGAAAGAACAGTGTCTTCAACAAATGGAGCAGGGACAACTGGAAATCTACATGTAAAAGAATCAAAATGGACCTCTATCTCACACCATATAAAAATATTAACTCAAAGTTTATCACTGAGATAAAGAGAAGATCTACAGCCATAAATATCCAAGAGCCCAAATATAGTAAGTTTTTATGAAATTTGATGTGGTCATGACTCCTTCAATGTGACACCAAAATTACAAGCAACAACAAAAAGATAAACTGGACTTCTGCAAAATTAAAAACTTTTGTCCATCAAAGATCAAATGACATTATCAAGAAAATGAAACTACCACGTGCAATATGGAAGAAAATGCTTGCAATGTATTTATTTAATAAGGGTCTCTATAGTATCCAGAATTTATGGAGAACTCTTAGAACTGAAATTAGACAATGGGCAAAAGACTCTTATAGACCTTTCTCCAAAGAAAATATAACAATGCTCAACACTGTTATAACAATGTTCAAGCTTGTGAAAAGATGTTCCACACCATTAGTCATTAGGTAAATGCAAATAAGAATGACAATGAGGTACCCCTTCATATCCAGTGAGATGAGTATAATAATAATAAAATTTTAAAAAGAAGAAAATAATTCTTTGTAAGGATGTGGAGAATTGGAAACCTCCTACATTCTTGTAGAAATGTAAAATTATTCACTGTGGAAACACTTTCACTCAAACCTTAAAATGCTAAGTATAGAATTACTATAACTTCTAAATATATAGTATATATACTATATATATATAGTATATATCCAAAAGAATTAGAACAGTTACTGAAATGGGTACATGCATATATATTTATATACCAGCATTAATCTTAGTAGTCAAAATGTGGAAATAGTCCAAAGTCCATCAATTGTTTAATGAATAAACAAATTACACCTAACAACTTGCTCAAATTGATAAATAAATGCATACATTTGAATATTATTCGTCGATAAAAAAATAACGAGTAGTGATACATGCTAAAATGTTGGTGATCCTCCACAACACCATGCAAAATGAAAGAATCCAGATACAAAAGTTCACATATTGTGTATTTCCACTTAAATGAAATATATAGAATAGATAAATATATATAGACATAACAGAGACTAGTGTTTGCCAAGCGCTGCCAGGGAAGAGTCAAAAGACATGAGGTCAAAGATGTTCTCACAAATGGCTTTATGGGTCTTTGTAATGTTAAGTGTTCAATTGTGGTAGAAATCAGTAGCTGTTGGAAGGTTTTGAGCAGGTAATTTTCACAAACATGTTTTAAAATAGTCACTCTGATATTTGTGATGATAATAGACTTAAGTGCAACTACAGTGGAAGTAAGGAGAAAGTTAGGAAGCTATTGTAATGATCTAGGCAAGCATAGACCCAGGAAATAGCTGTGAGGTGGTAAAGAAAATTTCAACTTCTAGGTACTTTACCTTAAGCTAGTCGTTTTATTGTATTCTGTGAAATAAATCAGTTCAGATTCCCTTTCTTGATTACTTCCCACCTATCTTGTATTTTCATATTTTGCTTTGTGATATATCACTAACTAAATTTCCCTATTCATAGATTTGTGCTTTCTTTTAATTTAAAATTTTTCAATAGGCCATTGATTAAAGGGCATTTTATTCAGCTTAAATCCTCTTAAGTTTTGTATTTGTCAAGGTTCTCTAGGAAAACAGAACTGACAAGAGATATATATAAATATGAAATTTTTATAAGAATTGAATCATGTGTCTGTGGTGATGAGCATATCCAAATTCCAAAGGACAGGCTGCAAGCTGAGAACTCCAATGAAGATTTCTTGTAAATACCCCTAAGAAGCTTGCTGACTGAAATAAAGAGGTGAAAAGATTTTCCTCTGACTGCTGAAAAATCACTTCTTTTAAGGCCTTCAACTGACAGATGAGACTTCTCTCACTGTTTAAAGCAATCTTCTTAGTTGATTGTAGGTTTAATCAGCCATAGATAAAATGAAATTAATGATGATTTAGGTCCACAAAATATAATCACAGTAACGATCAGGCCAATGCTTGCTTGACCCAATAACTGGACACAATAACCTGGCCAAGTTGACAAATAATCTTAACCATCAAAGTTTCATCATATATTTCTCAAAATCAACAAAATTGGCTAAATTTATATAATTTCAAATCTTGAGAGAAAGTATTTTTTTTCATTTTCGTTCTTTACAATTTGAGAAATATTTCAGACTAATGAATCTTGCTTCACTTAAGTTCATTAAAATGCTTGTAAGGATAGATTAATTTTAATTATCACATATAAATATAACAAGTTGAAATACTGCATAATAAATTTATTATTATAAGTGTTTAAAATAAGCATTGATGGTAATTTGTGAAAAGTAATTGAAATTGAATTCCAAACTTTTACTCAGATACGCCATTTAGAAAATTCCACTGAGATATCATAGGGAATTAGCATTCATTTTTCACAGCCCAGCACACATAGAAATATAATTTGAGTTACTGACATTATATAAAGGTCAATCATTTAAAATGCAAGAAAAGGAAGATTCTCAGATATATTCATTTACATGCACAAAGTATATTCAGTATTTGTAGCTATAAAATCCAGTTTCTTCAGGGGGAAAACACTAATCACATTAAGAATATTGGATACAGGATACAGAATTCCATTTGTTTCAAATGAGCTAACAGGGGTCTTTAGAAATTATTCTTTCAATCACTGCAATGTAAATATTATAAAATAAAACTTTGAATCTATATTAAACATAGAAACTCCTCATTTCTGCAGACGGCCATTTTAAACAGATTATTTTGGGTATTCTAATTTCTTTTATACTGAGATATGGTGTTACGTGCTTATGTACTTTACTATCCAACTAACCACTCACACTAATATCTAATGAAATTTGTCTAGTAATATTTGTGAATAAACTTTAATACTGGTTATTTCATTATATCTCAAAATGACAAGGTATAGGAAACTTATAGAGGCTATAATAAAAAGAAAATATGAACAATGGAAGGTAAAATTTAAAAAGGAGGAAATATGGAAGCTGCAGGGTTTAATGTAGTCAAAGAGGGTTTTTGCATTTAAATGTATAAAATAGATTAAAAATTTTAAAAATATAGAGATCTTTTAAAAGAACTAACTTTAGATTTTGTTGATTCTATTTCTTTTTTTGTTCTCAATTTTATTTATTTCTACTCTAATCTTTGCTATTTCTTTCCTTCTGCTTACTTTGAGATTAGTTTGCTATTCTTTTTCTAGTTCTTGCAGGTGTCCCATTAGGTCTTTAATTTTAGCTCTTTCTTCTTTTTTAATGTAAGCGTTGAGGGTTATAAATTTTCCTCTCAGCACTGCCTTTCCTACATCCCACAGGTTTTGATATGCTGTGTTGTCATTTTCATCTGTCTCCAGATATTTACTGATTTCTTTTGTGATTTCTTCTTTGACCCACTGATTGTTTAAGATTGTATTGTTTAACCTCTATGCATGTGTGAGTTTTCCCTTTCTCCAGCTGTTGTTGATTTACAGCTTCATTCCATTATAATGAGAGATAATATTTTGTATAATTTTCAATCTTTTTAAATTTATTGAGACTTGTTTTGTGACACAACATATGGTCTTTCCTGGAGAAAGACCCATGAACACTTGAGAAGAATGTATATCCTGCTATTTTGGGGTATAATGTTCTATATATGTTTGTGAGGTTCAGTCCATTTATCATATTATTCAAGTTTTCTGTTTCCTTATTGATCTTTTGTTCTGTTGCTATATCCAAAGATGAAAGTTTTGTACTGAAGTTTCCACGTATTATTGTAGAGGCATCTATTTCTCTCTTCAGGTTTGCAAATGAGTGCTCAGGTATTTTGGGGCATACAAGTTAGGTGCATAAATATTTATAATTGTTATTTCTTCTTGGTGAATTGATCCTTTTATTAATATATAAAGTCCTTCTTCATCACTTTTAGCAGTTTTTTATTAAAAGTCTATTTTGTCCTATATTAGTATCATAATTTCAACTTTTTATGATTACTGTTTGTGTGGAATATCTTTCTCTGACCTTTTATTTTCAGTCTATTTGTGTCCTTGCATGTAATGTGAGTCTCTTGTAGAAAGTATATAGATGGCTGATTTTTTTTATCCAATCTGCCAGTCTGTGTCTTTTGATTGATAAGTTCAATACATTAAATTTAATGTTATTAATGTAGAGGCATTACTTTCTTTGTCCGTTATACCTTTGACTTTCCATTGGCTTATCTTACTATTATCTGTCTTTATACACTTTTTGTTACCCTAACTAGTAGTCTTCATTTCTACAATCTTCTGCAGGTCTCTCCTGTCTTCTACTATAAGGTTGCAGTACTCCCTTAAATATCACTTGTAAATCCAGTCTTTGGGTTATATACTCTTTTAATTTTTGTTTATTTGTGAAGACTTTAAACTCACCCTCATTTTTGAAGGACAATTTTGCCAGATAAAGAATTCTTGGCTTTATCTTTCAGAACTTTTAATATATCATACCACTGACTTCTTGCCTTCATGGTTTCTGATGAGAAAGTGGTACTTAGTTTTATTGAGCATCTTTTGTATGTGATGAATTGTTTTTCTCTTGATGATTTCAGAATTCTCTTTTTATCTCTTGCATGTGACACTCTGAATAGTAGGTGTCTCAGAGTAGGTCAATTCCAATTTATTATGATTGGAGTGCATTGTCCTTCTTGGACATTGATATTAATGTCTTTCATAAGGGTTGGGAAAATTTTAGTTGTTATTTCCTCAAAATTCAACAAAGTTTTTGCTAGACTGACAAAGAAAAAGAGAGATGACACAAATAAATAAAAGCAGAAATGAGGGAGCATTACTACTGACCCCACAAAATAAAAATAAAGATTATAAGAGGATACTATGAATAACTATATGCCAACAAATTAGACAATGTAGACAAAATAGGCAAATTCCTAGAAACACATGTATAACCTACACTGACCATAGAAGAAATAAAAAACCTCAGCCAACCAAGTAAGGGGATTGAAATAGTCATTGAAAAACCTCCCAAAGATGAAAAGCCCAAGATGAGATGGTTTCACATGTGAATTGTACCAATCATTCAAATAAAAATTAGTAACAATCTTGCTCAAACTCTTACAAAAAAAATAGAACAGGAGGGAATGCTAACAAGCTCATATTATGAAGCCAACATCACCCTAATACCAAAGCCAGACAAAGATAACATGAAAAAAGAAAATTATAGACCAATTTCTTTAATATATATAAATGCAAAAATCCTCAACAAAATACTTGCTAATCAAATCCAACAGTACATTAAAAGAATCATATACCATGATCAAGTGGGTTTTATCCAAGATATGCAAGGGTAGTTCAACATAAGAAAATCAATCAATGTAATAAATCACATACTAAATTGAGAAAGAAAAATCGCACAATCATTTTAGTTGATGTGGAAAAGGCATTTGACAAAATCCAACATCTTTTCTTGATGAAAACTCTACAAAAGATAAGAATAGAAGGAAATTTTCTCAACATTCTCAACATAATAACATCCATATATGACAAACCCACAACTAACATTGTACTCAATAGAGAAAGACTAAAAGCTTTCCTGCTGAGATCAGGAACAAGACAAGGATGCCTACTATCACCAATGTTATGCCATATTGTACTATAAGTTACAAAAACTAGAGATTTGGGCAAAAAAGAGAAATAAAAGGAATCCAAATAGGAAAGAAAGAAGTAAATCTGTCACTGTTTGATAATGACGTGATCCTATATGTAGAAAATCCAAAAAAAAATCCACAACATACATACTAGAACTAATAGATGAGTTCAGCAAAATGACAAATTTCAAGATTAATACATGAAAATCAGTAGTGTTTATATATGCTATTAATAAGCAATCTGAGGAGGAAGTAAAAAAAAATCCTATTTACAATAGAGACAAAAATAATTAAATATTTAGTAATAAATTTAACCAAGGATATATTTGGAGAACTACAGAAGATTGCTCAAAGAAACCAAAGAAGATCTAAATAAATGTAAGGACATTCCATGCTCATGGATTGAAGGCTAAATATTGTTAAGATGTGAGTAATACCCAAATTTATCTACAGATTCAATGTAAACCCAAAAAAAACTTCCAACAGCCTTTTAACAGAATTGGAAAGGCCAATTATCAGATTTATTTTGATGAATAATAGGTCCTAAATAACCAAAAATATCTTTAAAATGAAGAATGAATTTGGAGGACTCTCACTTCCTGACTTTAAAGCATATTTCTTAGCTACAGTGGTGAAAACATCATAGTACTGGCATAAAGATAGATATTTTGACCAATAGAATAGAATTGAGTGTTCAGAAATATATCCTCAAATTTATGGCAAAGTGATTTTTGACAAGGCTGTCAAGCCCACCCACCTGGGACAGAACAGTCTATTCAACAAATATTCAACAAATGGTTCTGGGAGAACTGGATATCCATATCCAAAAGAAAGAAAGAGGACCCCTATATCATACCATATAGAAAAAACAACTCAAAATGGATCAAAGACCTAAATATAAAAGCTACAACTATAAAACTCATAGAAGAAAATGTGTGGAAACATCTTTAAGATCTTCTGCTTGGTGGTGATTTTTTAACACACAAAGCATTAGCAAAAAAGGAAAAATAAATAAATGTAAAGGTAGCCTACTTAATGAGAGAAGCATTTGGAAACCACATATCTGATAAGGGTTTGATCTCCATGTTATAGAAAGAGATCATAGAACCCAATAAAAAGACAAGTAACCCAATTTAAAAAATGGGCTGAAGAATTGAATAGACATTTCTAAAAAGAGGAAATCGAAATGGTCAAAAAAGCATGTGAAAAAAATTTTAACATCATTAACTAATAGAGAAATGCAGATCAAAACTACACTGAGATATCATTTCACACCTTATGGAATGATCATTATTACAAAAACAGAAAAGTATAAGAGCTTGAGAGGATGTGGAGAAATAGGAACACTCCTTCTCTGTTGTTGGTAATGTAAATTGATGCAGACTTTATGGAAGATAGTTTGGTGGTTACTCGAGAATCTAAATATGTAATTGTCTTATGATCCAGCAATCCCATTACTAGAAATATATTCAGAAAAACTGAAGGCAAGGACGAGAACTGACATTTTCACACTAATGTTCATAGCAGCATTATTTACATTTGCTAAAATATGGAACTAGCCCAAGTGTCCATCAACCAATGAGTGGATAAACAAAACTTGCTATATACATACAATGGAATACTATTCAGCTAAAAGAAGAAATGAAATTTGGATGCATATGACAACATGGATGAAACTTGAAGACATAACTTGAGTGAAATAAGTCAGACACAGGTCAAAAATTGTTATGGATTCACTAATACGAGGTAAAATGTTGAGTAAACTTAAGGAGATTAAACTCTAGAGTATAGGTTACTAGGAACTGAACGTGGGTTGAAAATAGGAGCTGATGCTTAATGTATGTAAAATTTTTAATAAGATTTATTGTTTATGTGTGGCAATGAATAGAGTTGATGGTAATACATTATAGTGAGTATAACTAACACTGTTGATATATAAATGCAATTGTGGCTGAAAGAGGTAGTCTGTGGATGTAATATTTCAATTGAAAAGAAGCTAGAGAATAATGTAGGGACTGTATAACAGTGATTTTGGTTGTGGATGAAGATTGTAGTTAATTGTCTAAGAATGTTCTTCCTTTACAAAGTATAAAGTATATGGTGTATGGCAGTTTGAGATTACTTATGAATCCCCAAAAGAGAAAGATTATGTTTGGATATTAATCTATTCCTCTGGGTGTGATACTCTTTGATCGTTTTAAATTAAATTGTGAGGTATTTGATTAGATTACCTGTTAAGATTGATTTGGGGCTTTTTGATTTGACTACTTCAGTGGGTGTGACTTGGGTTGAGTCCCTGTCCCTTGTTGATATAAACAGACATTCTCTCAGATAAACAGGAAGAGAGAGCTCTGTCATTTTTAATACTTCCATATGACAGAAAGGAGAAGGCTCAAATAGCTGTGGCTCCAGGGAGAAATGAACCATAGTACCTGACATTAGGAAGCAAGCAGGATGGCTGAGACTGATATAGAAGGCCCAGAAAGAAACAAGTCCTATGCCGAGAGAGAGATCTACAGGATCACTTAAGCGCAAAGCTTCAAGAGGATGGGTCAATGGACCTCAAAAGAAGGAGGAAGCCCAGAGGAGAAGGAGAGACCAAGCAAAGATCACCTGCCATTGTGCTTTAACACATGGCAGCTGACTATTTTGAGAAAGAACCTCTTATGGTGCCTTAGGTGGACTTTCCACAGACTTAAGACTATAAATTTTGCCCTAAATAAATACATTTTACAAAAGTCAACAGATTTCTGGTACTTTGCATCAGCACCCTTTAGCAGACTAATACCTGGAAATACATGGAAAAATTAAAACTAATGTAACTTTTGGATTATAGTTAACAGTAATATTGTAAAAATATATGTAGAGAGAGAGAGTTACGAAGCAGAAATAGTTGTGAACATATCTAGGAGTCAGGTGTTGAAGTAGACTCCCTGGGTGTGTGTGTGTGTGTTTGCGTGCGTGTCTTTCTCAGTGTAGATGTCCAATGACACTACCTTGAATAAGATGGAAAACAGATATTTTCCTGAAAAGTAAGAAAGCAATGAAAGATCATGCATTTCTTTCAGACAGAAATGAATTGATACAAAACATTTCCATATATCAGTTAAACAGTGAAACAAAGAAATTATTCTTTAAACATAGTTTGATTACTTATAATGCAATGTTTTGCTAATTGAATGATTTACATTTTTGCTTATAGTCCACTATAGTTCACTGTTAAACATAGAAAACAGACAATAAAAATGCAAATTTATGTTGAATAAGCACTACTTATTATATGTTTATATATGTGTGTATAATATATATGTGTGTGTGTGTGTATATATATATATATATATATATATATATATATATATATGCATGTGTGTGTACATCATTACTCTTTTTTTACATTATCCCCTGAATTGTAAATGCTGGAAGCCCTGGATGTCTGGAAATTTGGAAGCTTAGTATGGAAATGTCATTGTTCAGGGTCCCTTGCCAGAAGGGTTTCCAGAGGGTTCTCTTAAACAAGAATTAGGAGTTTGGATTTTATTCTAAGCTAAAAGGGAAGTCGTGGAATAGTTTTAATAAGAGATATGATATAATAAAATTTAAATTTGAAAAAATAATTCTGTCTGGTAAAAAAAGAAATGATTTTAAATTGTAGATGTAGAAGCAGGAAGAACATTTAAGGATGTTTTCACAGTAGTCCAGGTAAGATATAATATTGGCTTGGATTAATGCTGGTAGAAGTGAACTTGGAGCTAAAATAGGTGTTTTGGTATATTTTTTGTACAGGGAATTTATGATGAAATAAATATAAGAATTGAAGAATAATGTGGGATTAATTGAAGAAAATGGTAGGGTGATAGCAGAGAAACTTTAAAGGATAGTATTTAATTTAAAATCATTAATATTTTTAATAGATTAGACAAGGAGTAAGAATAATGGTTCATAATGATTCCTGGGATTTTAATTTAGGCAACAAGATGAATTGTGAATTGTAGTGATCTTAATACTGAATGGTAAGCATATGACATTTTTGAGGTTTTAAAAATTTTATTTTTCGGGACTTCTGGGAAGATGGCAGACTAGTAAGTCACAGGAATCTCTTCTCCAGAAAAATAGCTAGAGGACAGGCTGAAACAGCCCTGAAAAAGATCTTCTAGGGTTTATGATAGCAGGTGAAAGCTGCACACCACACAGAGGAGAGACGGACAAAAGAGGGAAATTGCAGCCACAGAATGGTGAGTTGGAACCAGCAGCTGCTGCTGCTGCTGCTGCTGCTGGCACCCTCCCCCACACTCTTTAGAATTCTAGGGCCTCTGGGCCTGCGACTACAGACAAAGGGGGCTCCATGGATCTACCACTCCCAGAAAGAGGAGAGAGAGGGACACAGCCTAAGGCTGACTCAGGTTCTGACCTGCAAATTTGGGCTGCGGAGCCCCATGGGCCCTTCCAGATGGTGGTTTGCCCTGGGAGCCTAGGTAGGACTGTAGAAATCCGACCCTCCCAATCCCCTCTCTTCTAGTCTGGACTAATTTGTTGAGGACTCCACAGGAGAGGGGAGAGAGAGCCTGGGGCTGACCCTGCTTTTGACTGGCAGTTTTGGTCTGCCCTGTCCAGAGAGCCCTTCCAGGCCGGGTGGGGCTGCACCATTGTTTGCCTTGGAGCCTGCAAGTGCCTAAAGATATACAAACCTCCCAATCTCCTCGTCTACTAACAGGGACTGATTGTTGAGGATTCAGAGGGGAGTGGAAATATTTCCTAGCTGGGAAAAGGGAGGGGACTGCCAGAGAAGACTGGGGAACTGTCTCAGAAAGTTTGAATTACAATGCTCTTAGCTCCCAGGCAGGAAGCTCTATCACATTGATCTGGTCTGTGTCACAACAAATACACTCTGACCAGACATTGAATTGAGAGCTGCCAATGAGCACCATCTCCTGGCAGACCAAGGAAGTGTACATAAGAAAATTAAAAATATATAGGAGAGGCTTTTCCTGGCCTCTATACCCTACCTGCCCAAGGCCTTAGGAAATGACTCCATAACCAATTACTGGGTCCAGTGCCCAGTTTTGAGCAACCAGCAGGAAAATCCTAACAACCAAGGTTGAGCCAAAAATCAAAGAGCTGTGGTAACTCACAGCCTCCTGCCACTGAATCCCTATAAAAGAGAAAGAGATAGAGCATCTAAGTAAACTACATCCTAACCAGATGCCTAAACACCAGCAAAAAATTATGAGCCATACTGAGAAAATATATGACATGGCCCAAGAAAAGGAATATATCAAAGTCCCAGAATTTAAGAGAACTAATCAGTGAGATTAACACAAATTTTCAAAATCAAATTAATGAGATGAAAGGCAATATAAAGAGATAAATGACATCAAGAAGACATTTAACAAAGGCAAAGGAGAATTTGAAATCCTGAACAGAAAAGTAACAGAGTTCATGGGAATGAAAGGCACAATAGGTGAAGTCAAAAACACATTTAAGGCATACAACAGCAGACTCGAAATGATAGAAGAAAGAATAAGTGATACTAAAGACAGAGCAGCTAAAATTGATGACAGACAAGAACAGAGAGAGAAAAGAATGGAAAAAATTGAGCAGGGTCTCAGAGAGTTGAATGACAACACAAAACACAGCACATACGTGTCATGGGAGTTCCAGAAAGGGAAGAGAAAGGAAAAGGTGCAGAAAGAGTATTTGAGGAAATAATAGCTGAAAATTTCCCAATTCTCATGAAAGAAATGAACTTACATGTCCAAGAAGCACACCGTACCCCAATGAGAATAAATCCAAATAGACCTATGCCAAGACATATACTATTCAGAATGTCAAATGTAAAAGAAAAAGAGAAAATTTCAGAGCAGCAAGGGAGAAGAAAATGATCACATACAAGGATGTCCAGTAAGACTTAGTGCAGATTTCTCTTCAGAAACCATGGAGGCGAGAAGACAATGGTATGATATAATTAGGAAACTGAAAAAGAAAAACTGCCAGCCAAGAATTCTTTATCCAGCAGAACTGTCCTTCAAATATGAAGGTGAGCACAAAGTATTCACAAAAAAACAGAAACTAAGAGAGTTTACAAAAAAGAATCCAACTTTGCAGGAAATATTAAAGGAAGCCTTAGAACCTGAAAGAAAAAGACAGGAGAGAGAGGCTTGGAGGAGAGTACAGAAGAAAGAAAAGCAGAAAGAATAACCAAAAGAGTAAAAAGAGAGACAAAAACAAGATGACATATGAAAACCAAAGAAAAAAATGGAGGAAATAAATAGTGCATTTTCAATAATATCATTGAATGTGAATGGATTAAATTCCCCAGTCAAAAGATACAGGATGACAGAATGGATAAAAAGAACATGAGCCATCCATATGCTGCTCACAAGAAACTCACCTCAGACCCAGGGATACAAACTGGCTGAAAGTAAAGGCTGGAAAAAGATACTCAACGTGAATAGTAAACAGAAAAGATCAGGGGTACCTATACTAATATCAGACAAAACAGACTTTAAATGCAAAAAAGTGATAAGAGATACAGAAGGCCATTATATATTAATAAAAAGGATGACCCTCCAAGAAGATATAACAGTCAAAAATATCTACGCACCTAACCAGGGTGCCCCAAAATATATGAGACAAACTCTGGCAAAACTGAAGGGAGAAATAGACATTTCTACAATAATTGTTGGAGACTTCAACACTCACATCATTAGATAGAACAACTAGACAGAAGTCAGCAAGGAAACAGAGAACTTTAACAATATGATAAACAACTTAGACCTAACAGACATGTACAGAACACTGCATCCAAACTCAGCAGGTTATACATTCTTCTCAAGTGCCCATGGATATTTCTCCAGGATAGACCACATGTTAGGTCACAATTCAGCTCTCAATAAATATAAAAAGATTGAAATTATACAAAGCACCTTCTCAGATCATAATGGAATGAAACTAGAAATCAATAACAGACAGGAAAAAAGTAAATTTGCAAATGTGTGGAGATTGAACAACACACTCCTAAATAATCGGTGGGTCAAAGAAGAAATTGCAAGTGAAATCAGTAAATATATTGAGACAAATGAAAATGAGAACACAATGTATCAAAACTTGTGGGATACAGCAAAGGCAGTCTTGAGAGGGAAATTTATAGCCCTCAATGCCTATATTAAAAAACAAGAAAGAGCTAAACTCAAAGATTTAACTGAACAACTAGAGATATGAGAAAAAGTACAGCAAACCAATCCCAAAGCAAGCAGAAGGGAAATAATAAAGATTAGAGCATAAATAAATGAAAATGAGAAGAGAAAAACAATAGAGAAAATCAACAAAACCAAAATGTGGTTCTTTGAGAAGATCAATAAAATTGACAAACCCCTCGCTAGACTAACAAAGAAAAAAAGAGAGAAAATGCAGATAAATACGATCAGAAATGAAAGGGGGGAAATTACAAATGACCTCACAGAAATAAAAAGAATCATAAGAGGATATTATGGAAACTATATGCCAACAAACTAGACAACCTAGATGAAATGGACAGATTTCTAGAAATGCACAACCAACCTACACTGACGCTTCAAGAAATACAAGAACTTAACAAAACCAATCACAATTAAGGAGATTGAATCTGTCATCAAAAATCTCCCAGCAAAGAAAAGTCCAGGACCAGATGGCTTCATAGGTGAATTCTACCAAGCATTTCAAAAAGAATTAACACCAATCCTGTTTAAACTCTTCCAAAAAGTGGAAGAGCAGGGAAAACTACCCAATGAATTTTATGAAGCCAACATCACCCTAATACCAAAGCCAGATAAAGATTCCACAGGAAAAGAAAATTACAGAACAATTTCTCTACTGAACATAGATGCAAAAATTCTCAACAAAATACTTGCAAATCGAATCCAACAGCATATCAAAAGACTTATACATTATGACCAGGTGGGATTTATTCCTGGTATGCAAGGCTGGTTCAACATAAGAAAATCAATCAATGTAATACACCACCACATTAACAAATTGAAGGAAAAAAACAACATGATCATCTCAATAGATGCAGAAAAGGCATTCGACAAAATCCAACATTCTTTTTTGATAAAAATACTTTAAAAGATTGGAATAAAAGAAAAAATCCTCAATATGATAAAAGGCATATATGAAAAACCCACAACCAACATCATACTCAATGGAGAAAGGTTGAAAGCTTTCCCTCTAAGATTGGGAACAAAACAAGGATGCCCACTGTCACCATTGTTATTCAACATTGTACTAGAAGTTCTAGCTAGGGCAATTAGGCAAGACAAAAAATTTAAAGGAGTCCAAATAGGAAAAGAGGAAGTAAAACTCTCACTGTTTGCAGATGACATGATCCTGTATTTAGAAAATCCTGAATTATCCACAACAAAGCTACTTGAACTAATAAATGAGTTCAGCAAAGTGGCAGGATACAAGATCAACAGGCAAAAATCAGTAATGTTTTTGTACACTAGTATTGAACAACATGAGGAGGAAATCAGGGGGAAAATTCCATTTTCAATAGCAATAAAAAGACTTAAATACCTAGGAGTTAATTTAACCAAAGAATTACAGGACCTATATGCAGAAAACTACAAAACAACGCTAAAAGAAATTTACAAAGACCTAAACAAATGGAAAGACATTCCGTGTTCATGGATTGGAAGAATAAATATCGTGAAGATGTCAATCTTGCCCAAACTGATTTATAGGTTCAATGCAATACCAATCAAAATTCCAACAGCTTACTTTACACAATTAGGGACGGCAATTACCAAATTCATCTGGAAGGGTAAGTGCACCCGAATAGCCAAAAACATTCTAAAAAAAAAGAGCAATGTGGGAGGAATTTGACCTTGAAACATATTACAAAGCTACAGTGGTCAAAACAGCATGGTACTGGCATAAAGATAGACACATTGATCAGTGGAATAGAATTGAGATTTGAGAACCCAGAAATATACCCTCATCTCAGGTTTGTCAACTGGTTTTTTACAAAACTACCAAGCCCACACTAATGAGAAAAAGCAGTCTCTTCAACAAATGGTGCTGGGACAACTGGATATCTATAACCAAAAGAATGAAAGAGGACCCCTATCTCATCCCCATATACAAGAATCAACTCAAAATGGATCAAAGATCTAAATATAAAAGTCAGGACCATAAAACTACTAGAAGAAAATGTAGGGAAACATCTTCAAGACTTTATAGTAGGTGGTGGTTTCTTGAACCTTACACCCAGAGCATGTGCAACAAAAGAAATAATAGATAAATGGGACCTCCTCAAAATTAAACACTTCTGCACCTCACAGGACTTTGTCAGACGGGTGAAAAGGCAGCCAACTCAATGGGAAAAAATATTTGGAAATCACATATCTTATAAGGGTTTAATATCCAGGATATATAAAGAGATGTTACAACTCAACAATAAAAAGACAAATGACCCAATTAAAACATGGGCAAAAAACTTGAATAGACATTTCTCCAAAGAAGAAATACAAATGGCAAAAAAACACATGAAGAAATGCTCAACATCACTCATGATTAGGGAAATGCAAAGCAAAACTACAATGAGATATCATTTCACACCTATCAGAATGGCCACTATTAAAAAGACAGAGAACTACAAGTGTTGGAGAGTATGTGGAGACATAGGAACACTTCTTCACTGTTGGTGGGAATGCAGAATGGTACAGCCACTATGGAGGACTGTTTGGCAGTTCCTAAAGAATTTGAATATAGACTTGCCATGTGACACAGCAATACCACTACTGGGTATATACCCAGAAGAACTGAGAGCAGTGACATGAAGAGACTTCTGCACATCGATGTTCATAGCAACATTATTCACCATTGCTAAAAGTTGGAAACAACTCAGGTGTCCATCAACAGATGAATGGATAAACAAATTGTGGTCTATTCACATGATGGAATATTATGCAGCTGTAAGAAGAAATGAAGTCGTAAAGCATATGGCAACATGGATGAACCTGGAGGACATTTTGTTGACTGAAGCAAGCCAGACACAAAAGGACAAATACTGTATGAATGTGTTACTATGAACCAAATATATTGTGTAACATATTGTTTGATTCAAAAAAAATTTATATGTATCCATTACATTTAATTGAGAAATGTATATATTTATTCATCTTGTTTACTTTTTAGTTTTTAATTGTTTATATTTTCAATTATTAAATGCACAAAATAAAGTTAAAATTTTTTTTTTATTTTTATGGTCAGCCTAACTTAGCCAGTATACAAACACCAAAATATCATAGTTCAACGCAAGAAAGATATATTTTTCACACTAAAATCTAATAGGCTTCAGTGTTATTTGGGGGTGGGAGGGACTCTATTCCACATATTTATTAAGATGCTGAAATGGAGCTGCATGGCCTTCCATAACATGGACTCTTCCTGATTCAGCAGAACATTAGGAAAAAGAAAATGAAGAATTATATTTTAAGTAGCTTTGAAAAAAAAAAAAAAAAAACAGGCCTTCTCTAGAATTTATTTTTATTTCATTGGCTTACTTTCTTTTGCCTGGAACCTAGTCACATATCCCCATCTACTAGGAAAGAAGGATAGAAAAGTTAATTTATCTAAATATATCCAGGAGTGCCGCTTTGTTCCCGGACCTGAGGGTGATCAGCCCTGCTGCAGCCCGGGGGGCGACACTGGCTAGTTATGGGCCGTCTGGTGCGCACTCCGGGAACGGCGAGGGTGAGGAGGTTCTCAGGGAGCGGCGTCGGGTTGGGGGCTCCCTGGTCTCCACGGCTCAGGTGTGGGGGGTATCTGGTAAGGACCGCGCGTGAAAGAAAGACTCGAGACCTCTGAGTGCGGGGGAAGAAGCAAAGAGAGAGAGACTATTGAGGAAGTACAGTGCATATATACTCTTTAGGCTGGGGGCAGTCCCTCAGCCGATGGTGGAGGCTTATCATTGGGCAGTGGTTAGGGTCAGGGGTTGCTAGGGAAAGGGGCAGAATTTTGGGGCGGCAAGGGGCGAAGCAAGGTTGTCCAAAAAAGGCAATAACTGGGGCGAGAGCTCAGATTGGTGAGAAGGAACAAGGAAGAGGGAGAGAGGGAAAAGGGGAACGGGGGAGGGGGTTATGCCGCGCGGGTGAGGCCATGGCAAGGCTTGCGGCTTGCAGATATGGCAAGGCCTGTGACTTGCAGATACTGCATCTCCACCCTTTTTTCTTTTTTAGGCCAACAGATAGGGAGCTGGGCCTGTCTTAGGTCATAGCCGGCTGAGGCACTAGTAGCTCTTACCCGTCTTTGGGCTATCCCAGCAGCAGCTGTGCATGAACGGTAGGGACTGTGCCTGTCTTAGGTCAGAACCATGCAGAGAAAGGGGGCTGGATCTTACCCGTCTTTGGAGACTCTAGCAGCAATGATTGAGCCAGGCGCCATGGCAACAATCGGCTAGGTTCCTGTCTTAGGTTGTCCAGCGGTGCTAGTATAAGGTTCAGTTGCCCGTCATAGGACAACAGCCCAGCAGAGCAACAGCGGCTGGTGCCCTGTCTTAGGTTGGCTATCTTTTGTGCCTGGCTAGGTTGCCCGTCATTGGCTCACCAGTTCAGCTCTATCTTGACCAAATTGTAATAGGTGGAGAGGTTTGTTTGGAAGGGGAGGAGGGACAGGGTAGGGGCCTAGAGGGGTGAGTGATCGGCATGGATTGGGCGATTGAAGGATTGGTTGTTGTTGGAGAGATGTAGATATTCGACTTCACGGGTTTGGACTCGCTGATAGCGGACGGTCACTGGCTTATCGAAGAGGGAGTTGTGAATCGCCTGCAAGAGTTTTCGA
Organism: Tolypeutes matacus; assembly: GCA_026826555.1. Taxonomy (NCBI): domain Eukaryota; kingdom Metazoa; phylum Chordata; class Mammalia; order Cingulata; family Chlamyphoridae; genus Tolypeutes; species Tolypeutes matacus. Next base: position 32,816,607 of record JAKSZT010038599.1, read on the forward strand.
AAGAGGGTAGGGCCTAGAGAGAGAAGGAGCAGAATGAGTATTAAAGGGCCAATGAAGGGGAGGAGGTAAGGGAGGAGTTTGTCAAATCCCCAGGAGGTCCAGGTGTTGTTGCTAAGGGCTTCATACTCCTTTTTGCGCTTAGCCAGGCCTTCCCTCAGCTGGGCCATGTTGTCCTTTATGAGGCCGGAGTGGTTGGCATAGAAGCAACATTCTTCTCCTAACGCAGCACACAGCCCCCCCTGTTTTAGGAAGAGGAGGTCGAGTCCTCTACGATTTTGGAGGACTACTTCTGACAAGGAGTTTAAGGATTTTTCCAGATGAGAGATAGAAGTTTCTATACGGGCAATATCTTCATCCACAGCCATATGCAAGGAGGAAAGAGCGGTTCTGCAAGTCACAGGCCTTGCCATATCTGCAAGCCGCAAGCCTTGCCATGGCCTCGCCCGCGCGGCATAACCCCCTCCCCCGTTCCCCTTTTCCCTCTCTCCCTCTTCCTTGTTCCTTCTCACCAATCTGAGCTCTTGCTCCAGTTATTGCCTTTTTTGGACAACCTTGCTTCGCCCCTTGCCGCCCCCAAATTTTGCCCCTTTCCCTAGCAACCCCTGACCCTAACCACTGCCCAATGATAAGCCTCCACCATCGGCTGAGGGACTGCCCCCAGCCTAAAGAGTATATATGCACTGTACTTCCTCAATAGTCTCTCTCTCTCTTTGCTTCTTCCCCCGCACTCAGAGGTCTCGAGTCTTTCTTTCACGCGCGGTCCTTACCAGATACCCCCCACACCTGAGCCGTGGAGACCAGGGAGCCCCCAACCCGACGCCGCTCCCTGAGAACCTCCTCACCCTCGCCGTTCCCGGAGTGCGCACCAGACGGCCCATAACTAGCCAGTGTTGCCCCCCGGGCTGCAGCAGGGCTGATCACCCTCAGGCCCGGGAACAAAGCGGCAATTGGCGCCCAACGTGGGGCACTGCCGGCGGGATAGGATCACGCGCGGTCTTCCGGATCTGGTAAGCAAACAGAGGTCCCTTGTAAATTTCCCCTTTTCGGCCGCGACTGTTTCCTTTCTCCTGCTGCTAGAGAACATATGTACCTTGTTATCTTCCTTTTGCTTCCTATCATTCTTCTCTTCGCCTTTCGTATCTTGCTCCACTGCTTCCCTAGCGCCTCTGAGACCCCGTTCCTGCCAACAATCTTCTCTCTCCTGCTGCTCATTCTCCTCCTTGTCCTTGTTTCCTTCTTAGCCTCTGGACATGGGGGCCTCCTTTTCCAAGCACCAAGCGCCACAGGTTCGAGCTCTGGCGGGCCTTCTAGCATGTCACAATTGTAAAGCTTCCTCTAAACAACTCCAAGTTTTCTGGGATCTTCTTCTCCCTTTCAATCCCTGGCTTCCCACCGCCAATCTTTGGGACCCTGATACCTATCGCCTACTTATCGATCGGGTAACCTCCGCCATAGAGCATGAGAACAAGCGCTTTCCTCCTGGCCTTATCCCTACACTCATAACCATCCGCTCCTGCTTGCTCGGCGCCGCTCCACCTGTATCCCCGCCCTCCGAGTCAACCGCGGAGCCAGGCTCCAATAGCTCTGAAGACGCCTCCTCTTTTATTCTCGCTGTTAACAACCTCCTGGAAGACCCTTCCAGGTCTCATAACGAGAGTCCGCCTGCCTGCCTGCCGCCTAAAGTCCTTAACGCGGATCCTCTCAGCGTACAAGATGGCGCACTTCCCCTTTCTTCCCCACCCAAAAAGTGTGACCTACAAGATGGCGGACTTCCCCCTTCTTCTTCCTCAGAAAAGCGGAACCTCTCTGATGTCTTGTCCCCACCCTCTACGTCACATCCTCTCTACCCCCCCTTACCCTCCGCCCCTCCTCCATCTTCCCTCGGTTACCTCCCCCAGATTCCTGCTTCCTCTTCCTCCCCGCTGCCTCCTGCGCTCCCTGCTGCACTTGCACAGTTCTATGCTACCTATGGCAGTCCTCCTGCCGCATCCCCCCTCCCTGCAACGCCGATCGCGCCCACCGTCTACCCCGTCAACCCCGTCCCTTCACCCCAACGTCCCCTACCCTGGCAGCCATATGATGCCTCAGATCTCAAACGCCTTAGGGAGGCCGTCAAAGAGGATGGACTCAGTAGTCCCTATGCCCAACAGCTGTTAGAAAACCTCTCAGGCAATCTCAACCTTCCGCAGGACTGGCAAAATATCGCCCGGGCTGTTCTTAATTCCGGTCAATTTATTAATTGGCGCGCTCATTTCCAAGATCGCGCTGAGGCTCTACACCGTGACAACCTTGCCCTCGGAATTCAAATTCCTTACGAAGCCTTAACCAGGACGGGCCTCTACGCAGCGCCGCTTGCATACACTAATCCCCCTGCGCCTCCTGTCCTTTGGCAACAGATTGGCCAAATTGCTATGGCCGCCTTCCAAAGGTGCTCGGCTAACAAGACAGATAATATCACCAAGCTTATTCAGGGGAAGGATGAAGACTTTTCTTCCTTTGTTTCCCGAGTCCAGGAGGCATGTGCCCATAAGCTCAATAATGAGCAAGCCCAGGCCGCCCTTGCCAGGGAGCTTATTCTGGAAGGAGCCAATATAGTCTGTAAACAGGCTATTTCCGCCAAAATTACCGGCACTCTTCATGATTGGATTCTGGCATGCAGGGACACTGATCAGACCGCCCACCACATCGTCATAGGCATTGCCGCTGCCATGGCCGCGGCCGCAGGGCCGTGCTTCCAATGCGGCCAAACCGGTCATTTTGCCAGGGAATGCCCCAATCCGTCACATCAAGGCAGGAGTGCCCCTTCGAGAGGCCCGCCCCCTGCAGACCCAGGTGCTAGAAAAACCCTTCCTTCCACCCCATGTCCTCGTTGCCTAAAGGGCTACCATTGGGCCCGTGACTGTCGGTCTTCCATCGACAAATCAGGCCGTCCTTTAAACTTCTGGAGGGGCGGTCCCCAGCCCGTCACAAAAGGGGACAGGAACTCTCCGCGCCCCTGTCCGTGAAAGACCTTGAACAGAGACTGCTAACCCACCTTCCCCCTCTGCCCAGTCCTCCCTCCTCCCCCCCTCCCCTACACATCCGCCAGGAAGTCAGGGAGTTGCCTCCATTCACTGGACTCTCCCCATTTTAGCTAACCGCCCACTGTTCTCTCTAACAGTGATATATGGCTCTCTGGCACCCTTGACACCGGGGCCGAAATCTCTTGCCTTCCTGCCCTCTATTCTCACATTTGCAAAACAGGGCCCGGTCCTTCAGTATCGGGCGCCACTGGGATGGGAGGCTCCACCCAAGCTGTCGAGGACCTCCCTTGGGCAGACGAGGAGGGCCATCAGGGCGTCTTCAGACCTTTATTCCTCCCACCTCTGTCTTCAATCCTCTGGGGTCATGACGTTCTTGCCGGACTCGGGGCCAGGGTCTCCACTAGTCCTGTTCATCACCCCCAATCCTAGCGGCCATTGCCAGTTTTGCACCACCGAAACCCATTCCTCTTACTTGGGACACCGAGGAACCTGTTTGGGTTGAGCAATGGCCTTTACCGTCCCACAAATTACAGGCTTTGCACATGTTGGTCCAGGAACAGTTGCGGCTTAACCACATAGAAAGAAGCACTAGCCCTTGGAACTCTCCTGTTTTTGTCATCCAAAAGAGGGGTAAAAACTCCTACCGCCTCCTCCACGACCTTAGGGCAATAAATGCCCATATTAAACCCATGGGTTCCCCTCAGCCAGGGCTCCCCCATCCATCCGCAGTGCCTCTGGACTATTACCTCATCGTACTTGACATTAAGGACTGCTTCTTCTCCATTCCTCTACACGAATCAGATAAGGAGAAGTTTGCGTTCTCGGTCCCCCAGATTAATAATCGAGGGGCCAATGAACGATATCAGTGGAAAGTGCTGCCACAGGGCATGAAAAATAGCCCTGCCATCTGCCAAATTTATGTCAGTCATGCTATCCATCCTCTTAGGCATAGGTTTTTCGTCATCCATTATATGGATGATGTTCTCCTGGCCCATGAAGATTCCCGCGCCCTGTCAGAGGGCTTTCAGGAATTGGTTCAGAACCTTACCAACCTTGGCTTGACCGTGAATTCAGATAAGATTCAGCGCCACGCTCCCTTTACATTTCTGGGTTACAAAATAACTGAACATGTCCAACCGATTCCTCTTCGAATTCACTGCCCAGACAAAATAAGCCTGACTGAGCTCCAATCTCTGTGTGGCCAAATAAACTGGCTGAGATCCGCTCTTCCTATTACCACAGCAGAGCTGCAGCCTCTCTTTCAACTCCTAGAAACTAAGGGCAGCCTGGCCACTGCGCCCACCAAAATGGTCAAGGTTACCCCGGAGGCAAGGACAGTGGTTGAGAAGGTTTCTCAGCAAATCAATCTTGTGGCAAACAGGCGTTATATTCCTACTGAACCTATACAAGCCTTAGTTTTACTAACCAAAGGAACTCCTACTGGGGCATTATGGCAGAAGGGACCTCTGATCTGGTCGCACTTAGCAAAATCACGAAGTTCCAAGATACTTCCTGTAATCAAGGCTGTCATCCAACTTGCGCAAACATTAGTGCGCCTTTCTGTCCAAATTTATGGAACACCCCCTGAAACTCTTATTTGGCCATTTTCCAGGAGCCAAACTGACTCGCTCGCCCAATCTGATATGGATTTCCAAATTTTGCTCTCCAGCTACTCTGGACGCATAGATTGTCATTACCCAAATTCCAAACTACTACAGTCACTCTCTGGCCTCACAGTTTTGCCTGATGGTCATCCATTCCCATCCTCTCGACCAATACCGCATGCCCGTGTTGTTTTTACTGACGCTTCGAGGAAGGGCTTTGGATTTGTCTCCTTCTCCACCAGCACTGACACTCCCCACTGTCGCACCCTCAGGCTGATGGATTCTGTCCAGAGAGGGGAGCTTGAGGCAATCATACTGGCCCTCGTAACCTACTCGTCAGAAGCCATTAACATCTTCTCTGACAGTGCCTATGCCACACAAATCGCCAGGGTCATTGCCCTCAGTACCTTTTTCCCAACCTATTCTCCTCTTGACGGCGCCCTAAGTCAGCTCAAAGGGCTCCTTGAGCAGCGGATACATCCCTGGTTCATAGTCCACATTCGGAGCCATACTGGGTTGCCTGGTCCTCTCTCTGAGGGTAACTCCCTCATCGACTCGCAGGTGTCAGCCCTAATCCTGAAGGTTCACTGTGAGGACCTGGTAACCCAGGCTCACAGTCTCCATTCTAGATTTCATTTCTCGGCTGCCAGCCTGCAACACCTGTTCCCTGACCTGCCCATCGAAACGTGCAAACATCTGGTGCGCAGCTGTAAGCGCTGCGCTCCCTTCCTGCCGCTCGGGCCCCTGCAGCCCCAAGGAGTTAACCCCAGAGGTTTAAAGCCCAATGCCCGGTGGCAGATGGACGTCACTCACGTCCCATCCTTCGGCAGACTCAAATATGTACATGTGGTGAAGGACACCTTCTCCGGTTTAATTTCAGCAGTTGCCCTCCCAGGGGAATGAGCTCGGCATTGTATCCTAGCCATGAGACGAGCCATCCTCTTCATGGGAGTTCCCTGGGACATCAAAACCGACAATGGGCCAGCCTACCATAGTTCCACCTTCCAGGCCTTTCTCAAACTGTATAACATCACGCACCACTTTGGCATTCCCTACAACCCCCAGGGACAAGCCGTGGTCGAAAGGTCTCACCAACAGCTCAAACTCACTATTTTAAGAGAAAAGGAATTAAGCCCCTCGGGCACGCCTGAGGAGATCCTCACGGCAGCGTTGATTAAGCTCAACTTGCTTACCTTTGACAAAAACGGCTTGTCCCCCATGCACAAGCACTGGGGGGCATCCTCTCTAGGCACTCCCCTTCCCTCTGTCAGATGGAAGGATCCAGAAACCCAACAATGGCAGGGACCTCACCCTCTCCTATGTCAAGGGAGGGGATTTGCTTGTGTCTTTCCAGATGGCGCTCCACAACCTATCTGGATCCCGGCCCGGAACGTCAGACCAGCCCCATCGCATCATGAGAAGAAGACGCAAATCGCAAAGAGATAGAGGAAAAGCTGAAAAGCGTCGCCTGGCACTGAGATTCCCAAAAGCACGCCAGCAAGACACCCCTTGTACACCTGCACCCCCTCTGCTAATTTTTCTTTCATTCGCCCTACTTACCTTCACTCATTCAGGTAACGCCAACGATGAACATCAACCTTTTAACTGGACGCTACAACTCTGGCAAGAAAAAATCACTCTCCGGTATAATGTCACATCTGGCGCTCCTTCCTTTACCGTGCACGTCTGTTGCCTTACCAACCTGGGCATTAGTAGTCCTAAATACCCTGTCCTCTACCCCCAGGGCTGCGGCCCGCAAGGTAACAAAATACCTCACCTTGACGGGACCACATCCAAAGCCTGCCACCTACGGTATACAGCACGGACAGGAGGGCCCTCCCTTATAGCAGCCTCGCAACAGGCGTCAGGCTACTATATCTGCCCCTCTTCAGCAGGTTCTTCCCACTCATCCTGCCACGATCCCTCACATTACTACTGTCCCTCTTGGGGATGTGAGTCTATAGCTTATGGATGGTCCAACCCCCCTAACAAGGACAAGTACTTAATAGCTACAGGCTGGCCCAATATCACCTTAACAGTAAAAAATCCCGCCGACGTCCAATGGATGTCTGGCCGCACATGGGGAGTTCGGCTTTATTTGCCCCACTACGACTATGGCACCTTTTTCAAAATACAAAAATCCCAGCCTACCACTCCCCCTGGTATGGCAGTTGGCCCCAACCCCGTCCTCAACCCACAGAATCCCCCAACTAGGCCTCCGGTTTCTTCTCCTCCATCCTCACCCTCCCACGCAATTCATACCAACTCATCTAGCACGACTCATGCTCCCTCCGTCACTCCCTTCATTCCACCTCAACCCCCCAACATCCCCCTTTCGCTTGCCAACCCGTTTATATCTCTCCTCAATGCTTCTTTTACCCATTTAAATGCCTCCAATCCTAATCTCACCCAGGATTGCTGGTTGTGCCTCTCTTCCATTCTGCCCTACTACTAGGCGATTGCTGTTAATGCCTCCTATAAGGATTCTTCGGAAGAGAGCCCTGCCTCTTGCAAATGGAATCATACTAGGGGCCTGACTATACAATCGGTCTCTCGTAGTGGGCTTTGTGTGGTTAAAGTTAAGGGCACCGTTACCTCCTCCATGCAGTCTCTCTGCAACTATACCTTATTTCCTAAGTCAAGTTCTAAGTTTTTAATCCCCCACAACGATACGAAATGGCTCTGCTCCTCAACAGGTTTAACACCGTGCCTGAGCGTCGCCACCCTCAACACTAGTGGAGAAACCTGTGTGCTCGTTACCATTCTTCCCCGCATTTATTTCCACACTAACGATCAATTCCTTGCATTTTGGCAGCATCAATTACTCCCGGTCAATGTACAGAAACGTGAGATCATCACCGCTATAACTCTTGCTTCACTCCTAGGTGTTGGTGGGATCGCCCTCGGAGCTACTGCTCTCAGCACACAGGAGGAAAAGGAAATGGCTTGGTAGATAATTATATTGTCTCTGCCATAAGGAGAAAATAAAATTCATTTGGCTTTGTATATATTGAGTACGTTAGGGCAAGATATCCAGTAGACAGTTTAACATGTCAGTAGGAAGTCTTTAATCCACAGAGAAACTTTGGCTGAATTAGAATTTTGGGATGTTTAGAAAAGACTTCATGAAGGACCTAGAAATAAAAATAGATTTATTTAAACTAGAAAGGCATTAAAGTTATATTTTTGAAGGTCAAGATATTTCAAGTGACTTGAACATTATCAAGAGCAAATATAAAACAGCAGGAAAAGGCAGATTGTATTTAAGTGATAATGACTTAAAGTATTTGATTAAACAATAAAATATGAGTTGAGTATGGAAGTTCAGGTTTTAAAAACAGTTTGCATCATATTATAGGGTTCCTTGAATGCCAAATTGAAATAGTATGAACTTTAATCAGCAATTGGATTATATAGTCAGCTACAGAAGAAGTATGACAAGAAGACAGTGATGTTTTGAGTAGGTTACTATGGTAACATAGGGCAGAATTTATTGAATTTTAAAAGTCTGCTTTCAGGGAGTCATTTAAATATAATAGAAATAAATGATAATGCGTTTCTAAATCTACAGAGAATAAGAAACATTTTTGAGAGACATGAAATATGAAGAGAAAAATAGAGGAAAGAAATGACCTAAAGTAGAAGCGTGTCAAGAAAAAAGTCAGAAATAATCTCTTAAGTAACTGTTACCAATGTCAGGAAATGGGAAGTTATGGAGGTAAAGTCATATGTACATATCAAAATTAAAACGCTAGCAGGTCCACCAAAATAATTTATTTTCAATGATTTTTTCAGAATATGCATGTAAAAATATAACTTCCAAAACTATTTATGAGAAATAAATTGAATTAACAAAGACATATTTTTTGTGCATAATATTTAAAATTGCTCTATTACAGGAAAATCTATCCCCAAGTCTATGCAAAATGTCCCCTTTTAATTGCATTATCTATGTAGGATGTATTATACACTTTTCTTCTTATCAGACTGCCACCACTGCCCCCAGGTTGTAGTGATTTTTCACCCTCCATGCAGTAATAAAAGGGCTATTTGGCTGTAAAAATGGAGAAAAATGATTTCTTTTCCTTTTTCTGTAAACTCCTTGATCACATATAGGCTGTATTTCCCCATGTGCTTTCTTCTCTGATACAATATGCTCAGTGTAGGGACTTTAATTCCCATTGGAAAAGACTATTCTCCAATTGTTCCTTTTATAACCATACACTTTGCTACATTCACAGAGGAGTAAACCCTACTTTAGGGTTTGGTCCAAGCTCCTATCTCAATACAGCTTTACTGAGTAAATGCTGATATTTGATTTCCATCAGGCTTCTAGTATCTAGAACAAATAGAAAGGAGTGAAGGGATTATCAGTTGACAACACGCTTTCCCTGTCTGTATTAGTCAGCCAAAGGGGTGCTGATACAAAACACCAGAAATTGTATAAAAGGTATTTATTTGGGGTAGAAGCTTACACTTACCAGGCCATAAAGCATAAGTTACTTCCCTCACCAAAGTTTATGGCCACATGTTGGAGCAAGATGGCTGCCAACATCTGCCAGGGTTCAGACTTCCTGAGTTCCTCTCTTCCCGGGGTTCATTTCTTTCCTGCTCAGCTCCTCTGTATTCTCCACAAGGTGAGTTGTAGATTATGAGGCTCTCTAGGCTTTGCCTCTCTCCACAAGGCCAGCTGTAGACTATCAGGCGAATAGCTCTCTCTCTCCCCAAGGCTTCTGCCCTAAGGAACTGTGTATATTCCTCTGTGTTCTTCTCCTGTGTGTTCAGTTCCTGGGCTACAGCTCAAAACTCAAACTCTCTTCTTTTGCCAAGGCCCTACTGGCATGGCCCAATCAAAGCCCTAATCATAATTTAATTAAGTGTGAAACTTCAGGCAGACCAGTTTACAAACATAGTCCAATATCTATTTTTGGAATTCATAACTATATCAAACTGCTACACTATCTAATCCACACATATCACACAGAGACAAACTCTGTAGTCAGTACATGAAGAAATGGCTTGGAAACCTTGAAAGTTAAAATGAGAAGTGGCATATTTGCTGTTGACAAGAATTACAGCACCATTGGCCAGATGAATCCAAACAGTCTCAATATTTGATGTCAGGGAAATTACTTATCTGTGGCTCATTTTTCTAATTCATAACCTTGAAATAATACAATTATATCATAGTATTTTATGAGAATTAAATAAATTAACACACATAAAGATAGTAGAAGAATGCCCTACACCAAGTAGGCAGAGGAAACAGTCTGTGTGGGTTAGGATGAGGCAACAATGTTGGTATTGTTTCAATAGTTTTAAAAGGAAATACTAAGATAGTGTAGAATAATCCCTGTATTTTTATGTGATATTCAAGTAGATACAGTTATTGAAAGGTTGAGGCAGGTAACACTGGTCAGAAGAAAAGTGTTGAAGCAAGTGGATAAAAATGTATAGGTGAGTACAGAAGAGAGCACAGAAAGAAGATCAAGCATACAGAGATATGATGGGAAATCACAGAAAAATTAAATCTAGCACTAGACTGATTTTTGGACATCTCCCCAAAGAAGGGAGGCATGCATGTGAAAATTATATTTTTGAAATTATTTGGAATATATTTTTCTTTATACTTCATTTGTATTTTTCCAAGATTTCTATAAGATTTCATTTTATTTTATAAAAAAAATTCAAAATGCTCTTTATTTCAGAAAAAAGAGATGAAGGAAAATATTTTTGAGGATGTCTTTTTACTTGAGGTCTGGAACTCAACTTTTCTGTTTAGCCCCCCTCCCCCACCAGCCATTCTTGAAGCATGGGATGGGACCATTTTACAAATATTGGTATGTATTATGAAAATTTAGATTTTTACCCACAATAAAAAATAAGTTAATTAAAAAAAAAAAAAAAAGAAATACCTTACGCTAAGCAAGTGTTCTCTAATTTACCTACATCTTGAAAGCATGTTAAAATAATCTTATCCACTAATGCACTTTGAGTATTACAAAGTCATCCAAATTGTTTCAATTCTGTAATGTCAGTAAAATTTAATTTTTAATAATGACTTCTTAATATTATCTGGGACTTTTATAGAATAAAATGTATCATTTTACCTCTTAAAAAAAAAAGAAGAAGAAGCAGGAAACCAAGGCTGCTATCCATCCTAAAGGGCAGGGTCCGGAGTGCACCCCAGGGCAGGCTGTGGTGCACAGTTCAACATGGCTCTTCAAAGAGGTGTTTGAGATCTTGTGTACACAGTCTCTGCTCTTTGATTTTGTTTTTGGTGTAGTCTCTCAGTAGTGCCAGGACTTCATTTTCAAATATTTCTGGTGCTGGTTTGCTTCTGTGGCCCAGGAGTAATATCACAGTCATTACTGGGCTCTTTAATCAGATGATCATAGATGTTCTTTTGGTGCAGACATTATTGAGCAAAGAGGCTGCAGAGAATGCAGTTTCACAACATTCTCTTCTTTCTGTTCTCATAGGACAGGCAGGCTCTCTTGGCTGCTATGAATTTATCAGTTCAATCCTGCAAAGGGATTTCAATCTGCATCTTTGAGAGATTCACCACTGGAGAAGCATCTGTTCGACATCACACTAAGCAAATGAGACACCAGACTGCGTCCTGTTAGCAAGCTAGAATCCGTGCCAGAGCTGGGAACACAGCGACCACTGATATTTTCCCCCACCTGCACCGGAAACCTGCGGCCGATGGCACAGGGGTCTGGGCCAGAAGATGCATCACTGCTTATCCAAACTTTTTCTTCTCAGATCTGGCTTGCAGAGGCGCCCTTGTGGCCACTTCAAAAACCTCCCTCTTAAAGTGTGCTTGTGCTGTTGGGCTTGTCCTCTTGTGCTTCTAGTATTGCCTTAGGAAAGCATATTCTGGTTGGGTGCTGCTCCCTGGGGAGGGGGAGGGGGAGCTAGACGTCAAGAGTGTGACACATGGATTAGAGCAGCTACTGGCAGCCCACAGCCCTGCAGCTTGACAGTCATCTCTCATTGTGCAGCGGTGTGAGTGAGAAAGCAAAGTTTATTGCTATATGCTTTAAAAACAAAACAAAACAAAACAAAAAACACCTCCCTCACTCCATCTTTTGTCTTTGCTGAACATTTCCATGTATCTAAAAGAGCTGATCCTTTGTGCCCTGTCCTGGATGACTCCTGCTGTGCATGCTCATCATTCTCAAGATCTTTCTTGCTTCCAACTGGAATGGTGAGCATGCTGAGAGAGAAGTGCTGGGCTTCCAGGGCCCATTTTTTTGGAGTGTCTTCTGATAGTTTTATCAGTTCTGTCGATGGAGAAGCACAGAACAACATCAGTGCCAGGAGGAGAGCCGCTTCCTGCAATCACAAGCTTCCTGCCCTGCAGCGTCCCACAGAGCTGACTCTCCCTGCTTGCTGTCCACTTCAGTATCTGCCTCTAGTTCTCAAACACCATAGGCACATATGTCTGTGGGAACTGGTTCTTGATGAAGACTATGAGCAAGCAGGTTTTGCCATGGGCTCAAGCACCGCCAATCACCCACTTCTGGATGGCAGCTGTCCCTTACAAAGGTGCAGTAAGATGCATGGCTTGTGTGGCAGAAGCTCTACAACGTTCCTTGAACTTCTCAGATGAATGTCACTCAGGCAGCAACTCTGAGTGCAGGCTCTTGGCACCAAGGATGCTACTCCGCAAGCCACAAGCTTAGAGAGGGCGATGAAGGAATGAAAAAAACCCACAAAACGTGGCAGGCAGGGAGCATGAGTAAGGATGGGCTGGGGACCAGATCCATTTTTAAAGAAATCATGAAGTCTTACCACTTAGCAGGCCAAACCAAAGAAACTTGATGTACAAGTTTATCATCTTATCTACAAGAATATGGAGCCTTGAATGAAGTCATCAGAGGCAATCTGCCCTTGTCCTTGTCTATCAAGCTTTTGAATAAGGATGTAGAGAAACTGGTCAGAGAGTGGGTACCCAAAACCTGAGAATGCTTGCTTGAGCTAGTTTTTGTCAATGATCCCAGAATTGTCCCTGTCATAGGTGTGAAGACGTTCTGCCAGTCTATGATGTACTTTCAGACACCAGTGAACTCACTGAAGTTCACACCAGCCTTGTTCTGTCGGTCAAACATAGATATGATGGACCTGACAGTCACAGGATTAAATGGAGTCCTTGTATCGTTGGATAGTGTTTGCTGAAGTTCGTAGTCCAATATCAGACCACTACTGTCTTTATCAACTCTCTGGAAGACCTTCCACAGGAAGCTCTGGTCCTGCAGCACAGAGTGCATAGTACCAGGGCAGGCCCCAGGCCAGGGCTGTAAGCGTAGGAGGCCATGGGCTGAAGCACTGGTGAAGACAGGCAGAAGCACGGCAGCTCAGCTTCCGCCTCTCTGGGATATTTTTCATAGGGTAGTTCCTGAACTCATTTGCTTCATATTTTTCATGATTATGAGTTTTATGGTGAAAAAAATCTAGAAGGCAAATTAAGGACAAAAAATATCTATGCCTTAAAAAAAGAGAGAGAGAGAGAGAGGGAGTGGTAAAAGAATGAAAGCATGCTGATTCCAAAATTTGTATTCATTATCCACACGCCAGTTAAGGATAAATGCCATCAGGAGATGTAGGCAAATAATCAAGCAGCCCTGATGATAATAAAAAAAAAAAAAAAAAAAAAAAAAAAATTAGAAATAGAGATACCTATTTTTCTGTCTAAAGAAAAGATAAAGAAATGATTATTTTGACACTGATTTAGTACTCATGATTTGAAAACTTCAAATTTGAGGGAAAGAAAGATGTGGAGTAGAAGCACAGCACATGACCTCATTCAGTTTCTGGGGCTCCAGACTTCTGCAAATCATCAGTAGCTTTACATTAGGCATTATCTATTAAACTTCTGTAACTGTTTCAATGTGACAAAAAATAAGTGGAAAATATTCAAAAAAAAAGGAGAATTGTATTATACCCTTCAGTATTTCCAGAACCAAGGCAGAGATTGCATGAAGGATCTAAACAAGTGCCTTAGGGAATTATTGACAATAGAGAAATTTCAAGTATGTGCAAAATATTGGTGATAGAGAATTAAGATACAATTTTGGGGGGAATTTGATTTTTTGGGGACATTGGGACTAAGATTTTTTGAAATTTTTAAATTTAAAGCAGTTATAGGATTATATAAAATCATAAAGAAAGTACAGCTTTCCCATTTATATCCACACACACAGTTTTCCCTATTACTGACATTTTGCTTTAGTGTGATAACTGTTAAAATTGATGAAGCAATATTATTAGAAATAAATATTTAACTGTAGCTCATAACTTACATTAGGGTTCATGCTGTACTAGTCTATGTTTTTTAAATTTTATTTATTCTGTTAACATATATACAACCTAAAATTTCCCATTAAACCACTTTCAAGTAAACAATATGAGGTGTTAAATAAATTCTTGATGTTCTGCCACCATCACCACTACCTATTACCAAACTTTTTCCATCACCCAAAACAGAAAGTTGGTATCAATTAATAATTACCCTAGCCCCAGTAACCTATATTCTAATTTCTGACTCTTAAAAATTCAAATTTAGAACGTACTGAACTTACAAATTCTCATCTTTTCATATACATGTGATCATACAAGATTTGTCTTTTTTGTCTAGCTTATTTCACCCAACATGATATCTGAAAGATTCATCCACATAGCATATATCAGAACTTAATTTGCTTTAATGGCTGAATAATATTCCATTGCATGTGTATACCACATTTTGTTAATCCATTCTTCCTTAGTAAGGCACGTGGTTTGCTTCCACCTTTTGGTATTTGTGAATAATGCTGCTATGAATATCATTGTGCAAATATCTCCTCAAGTCCCTTCTTTCAGCTCTTTTGGTTATATATCTAGAAGTGGTAATGCCAGGATATATGGGAATTCTATAACTAACATTCTGAGGGACACCAAACTGTTTTCCACACTTATTGCACCATTTTACATTTCTAACAACAATGTAAGATGGTAAATATTTCTCCACATTCTCATCAACACATTTTTTCCTCATTTTTAAAATTTTTAAATTTACTGGGTGTAAAATGTTATCACGTTGTGGTTTGGATTTGCATATCCCTAATGGTTAATATTGTTGAGCACCTCTTCATGTGTGTATTAGCTACTTGTTTATCTTCTTCAGAGAAATATCTATTCATGTCCTTTTTTTCTCATTATTTTTTTTCAATTTTTAAAGAAGCTTTAGATTACATAAATATTACCTAAAAATATAGGAGATTCTCATATGTCCCACCCTCCCCTTCCCACACTTTCCCACATTAACAATATCTTTAGTTTGCATGTTTGTTACAACTGATGAACATATATGGAAGCATTGCTACTAACCGTAGAGTATAGTTTACATTATAGCTTACACTCTGTCCCACACAGTTTTATAGGTTATGACAAAATGTATAATGGCCTATATCCATCACTGCAATGTCATACAGGATAATTCCAATGTCCCAAAAATGCCTGCCCATGTTACACTAATTCTACCATCTCCATCCCCTTAGAACCTCTGGTGGTCACTGTCTTTATATCAAAGATAAATGTTCTTCCATTTCTATAATAATAACGTCTATAATAGAATAATAATAAGTCCACTTTAGTCCATTGTTCATTCCCCAATCTTGAGGATTTGGGGATGGTTATTGCCACTCTGTTTCTAATTGAGAGGGAGCTTAGATCCCATGGGGCAGATGGATAAAACTATCTTGCTTGCATTTGCAGACACTCTCTGTTCCTTGGGATGGGCGTTGTCCGCCATCATCTCCTTGTTAGTTGTCCTGGGTGAGCCCAGTGAACTGCAGAGTAGGTATTGCAACTCTGCTGAGATTCAAGGCTGAAACGGCACATGAACAGACCAAAATTTAAGTCTCTGGGACATATATTTAGCAACTATAGTGCTAATTATAGGTTCAAATAAATGGGGTAGAAGAGCCATGTGTAGGGAATCTTTAATAATTCTAACTCTTTTACACTGGGGAGCATAAATTCCAATTAAGGCACATTTCTTAATTTGGTTGTTTGTCTTCTTGCTGAGTTGTAGGAATTCTTCTGAATAGGAAACCTTTATCAGATATGTGGTTTCCAAATATATTGATACATTTTGTAGATCGTATTTTCACTTTCTTGCTAATGTCCTTCGATGAGAAAGTTGCTTTGTTTTTGTTTTTATATTTTAAGACCTTCCCTTTATCTATTTTTATCTTTTGTTGTTTGTGTTTGTGATGTAAGAAAACACCATTGCCTAGAAAAAGATATGAGGAGATTTCCTTATGTATTCTTTCGGAATTTTTAAGTTTTAGTTTTTGCATTTAGATCTTTGATCCACTGTGAGTTAATTTGTGAATATATACATATGTATGTGTATATGTTGTGAGTTAGGGTTTCCCTTTGATTCTTCTGCTTGTTTATATCCAGTTTTCCAAGCACCATTTTTTGAAGAGCTATCCTTTCTGCATTGAGTGGACTTGGGTCCCTCGCCAAAAATTAATTGGCCATAGCTGTGATGGTTTACTTTTGAACTCTTAATTCTATTCTATTTGTCTATATGTCTGTCCTTGTATCAGTTCCAAGATGTTTTGATTACTGTAGATCTGTAAAATTTTTAACATTGTTATAATGGAGGTGTGGGAGGTGGGCAACATGGGAATCCCAGTGGGTTCCGTGTAATATTCTAGGTAATCTAAGCACCTCTTAAAATATATGTATATATATATATAAAAATAACATTTTTGTAAGCAAATACACATATATGCATATATATTTATATATCATTTTACAAATGTTTGTATGTATTGTGAGAATTTTGATTTTTACCCATAATAAAAAAAAAAAAAATTAACATTGGAAAGTATGAGTTCTTCATACTTCCTTACTCCTTGTAAGAAGTAAAAAGCGTATTTACATACTGCTACATACATGATTATTGTAGCTTTGTAACATTTTTAAAATTGAGAAGTATGAGTTCTTCATAATTCATTACTCCTTGTAAGAAGTAAAAAGTGTAGTTATGTACCAAAACAACAATACAATAATTATTGGTGCTTTTAGTTACCCATGTGGTCACCTTTAGCAGAGCTCTATTTCTTTATGCCATTTCAGGGTTCTGTCTATTGTCCTTTCCTTTCAATCTGAAGAACTCCCATAGGTATTGCTTGTAGGGAAGGTCTAGCATTGATGAACACCTTTGACTTTCATTTATCTGGGAATGTCTCAATATCTCTATCATTTTTGAAAAACAGTCTCACTAGAAATAATATTCTTGATTGCCAATTATTTTTTTCAGCACTTTAAATGTTTTATTCCATGGCCTTCTTGCCTCCATGTTTCTGATGAAAAATCATCACCTGATCTTACTGGTACTCCCTTGTACATGACATATTGCTTTTCTCTTGCATCTTTCAAAATTATCTATTTGTCTTTGGCATTTGGAAGTTTGATTATAATATATCTGGCCATGTCTCTCTTTGAGTTTACTGTGTTTGGGATTTGTTGGGATTCTTGGATATGTATATTCATATCTATTTTTTTTATTTGGGAAGTTTTATGCAATTATTTCTTCCAATATTCCTTCTGCCCCTATTTCTATTTTTTCTCCTCTGGCCCAACCATAATGCATATATTGATATGCTTAATAATGAATCACAAGTCTCTTTTGATCTGGTTAGTTTTCTTCATTCTTTTAGCTATTTTCTCCTCAGCCATAATAATTCCATTTTCTTATATTTAAGTTTACTGTTATACCTTCTATCAATTCCTACATGCTGTTGAAACTCCCTAAAAAATATTTTATTTTGGCTATTACGGTCTTCAATTCTGGTATTTCTGTTCAGTTCCTTTTAAAATATCTATATTTTTATTGAGCTTCTCATTTTATTCTATCATTGTTTCCTGATATCATTTACTTATTTTTCTTTAGTTTTCCTTTATCCCCTCGAGCATATTGAAAATCATTTTTCATAAATCTTTGTCCAAAATATCCAAAGTCTGGTCTTCTCCATTGATGTTTTCTGTATTTTTAACTTTTTCCTTTGAATGGATCATTATTTCCTTTTCCTTGTTTTTCATATAATGTTTTGCTGTATACTTAACATTTTAATATTTTAAAATATTAACTACATGATTTAGTCCCTGAATTTTCTGTTCCTTAAGTTTGTATGGAGCTAGTGATATGATAGAGATTTCCTTGAGTGTCAGGATCTAACAAAGACAAACAAACTGATGCAAAAATAACCCCTTTCACGGTGTTTGCAGGTTGGCTTTTTGTTGGCTTGTGCTCTCCTTCAGAGCTTAATCCTATTACCTAGATCTGCCCAAGATGAAAGTGCAGGGCTCTGGACTTTTCTGGCCATTTGTCTTGTCCTGGGCATATGAATACCCTCTTTATCTTTATGAAATATAGATT
The DNA here is from genome assembly GCA_026826555.1 of Tolypeutes matacus. NCBI lineage: Eukaryota > Metazoa > Chordata > Mammalia > Cingulata > Chlamyphoridae > Tolypeutes > Tolypeutes matacus. Next base: position 32,834,675 of record JAKSZT010038599.1, read on the forward strand.
TCCCCTTTCCAGTGTACTCTATTGTGTGTGTTAAGTCCATAAGCCACTTTGTTTTGATTTCTTCTTATACTGATTGAGCTGTCTGCAAGCTGCTTCTGGTTGCAGGGAGATTTCTGAGATGGTGAGCCAGGGACAAGCATCCCACTTCAATTGTCCTCTAGGGTACCACAGATAGATTTTCACATACATATATTCACCTATGATGTACATAGGGTTTACACTGCTCTCTCCAGAACAGGATCAGGGACCCACACTGTGTGCTCAGGCCAGGACATACCAAGTCAGGAGTGTGTGGGACCAGGACCAGAAAGGCACCCAAGATTTTTCTATCTTTCCTGTTAGTACAACCCCTAATCTTTTTTTCAGAGCTCTGAGGAAGTTGTCTCTGGCAGCTTTTGCAATTTGTTCAGTTTCTTTGGGGAAACAAAACCCAGGAGTATCTCATGCCATCATTCTTGGTTGATGGGAAATCCTGTTATAAGATTTTCAAAAGAAAACTAATGGCTATTATTTTTTCTTTAGAAAATTATTTTTCATATCTTATTTTATAGCTTTTTAAAAAATTTTGCAAATACTCATTCTCCCTCTCCCCAATCCCCACATAAACTCTAATCTGCCTTCTATCTCTGAGAATTTGCTATTCCTAGTCATCTCTTATATGTGATATCATACAATTTTTGTCCCTACGTACCTAGCTTATTTTACTGAGCATAATGTTTTCAACGTTCTTCTATGTTGCAGCATGTCTCATAATTTCATTTTTTTCTTATTACCATGTAATATTCCATTGTGTGTGTACGTACCAACTGTCTATCCATCTATTTTTTTGGGATAGAAAATTGGGTTGTTTCCAGCTTTTGGCTATTGTGAATAATGCAGCTATAAATATTGGTGAGCAAGTACCTCCTTTTAAACCTGTATTCACCCTCTTTGGGTATATATCAAGAAGTGGGATCATTGGGTCAAATGGCAATTCTATATTTAACTTTTTTAGTGACTGCCATATTCCTTTCCATGGTGGCTGCACCATTTACATTCAACAATGAATGAGTGTTGTTCTTTCTCCACATTTTCTCCAACACTTGTTGTTTTCCACCTCTTCAATAGTAGCCCTTTAGGAGATGTTAGGTGGTATCATATTGTTGTTTTTGATTTGTATTTCCCTAATGGCTAATGATGAGCAAATTTTCTTGTGTTCTTTGGCCATATGCTTATCTTCTTTGGAGAAATGCCTATTCAATAATTTTGCCACTTTTTAAATATTTTTTTGCCATTTTTTGGTTGCATTGTAAGCATTGTAAAAGTTGTATTGTAAAAGTCCTTTATATATTCGGGATATCAAGCCTTTATATGATATGTGGTTTGCAACTATTTTCTCCTATTCTGTAGGTTGTCTTTTCACTTTCTTGGTAATTTCCTTCTATGCACCAAAGTTTTTAGTTCTGAAAAAATCAAATTTCTCTATTTTTCTTTTTTCTCATTATTTCATGATTTATTGTTGATCTCATGAAGGTTTGCTCCTTTGTTACCTTCTATGAGTTTTGGCATGTATATTTAGGTCATTAATTAATTTTGAGTTGACTTTGATATGTAATGTGAGGTAGGCAATTTCTGTCATTCTTTTGGATGTGCATATCATGCTGTCTGCAAATAGAGATAGTTTTATTTCTTCCTTTTCAATTTGTATAGCTTTTATTTCTTATTCTTGCCTAATTGCTTTGGCAAAGACTTCTAGTACAATATAGACTAGCAGTACTGAAACTGGGCATTCTTGTCTTGTTACAGATCTTAGGAGGAAAGTTTAAAACTTTCACTATTGAATATGATGTGAGTTGTAAGTTTTTCATAAATGGTTTTTATCATGTGGAAAAACTTCTCACTTATTCCTATTTTTCTGAATATTTTTATCAAGAAAGCACAATGAGATGTTGTCAAATATCTTTTATGAATCTATTAAGATAATTATGTGGTTTTAAAGTTTCAAGTATTTCTGCAATTTAATAAATTAATATTTTTTTATATGTTAAACCACCTTTACATTCCAGGTATGAATGACACTGGGTCATTGTTTACAATTGTTTTAGTTTCCTAGGCTGTTCAAAGTTAAGACCATGAAATGATTAAGATTAAACAATAGGAATTTATTTCTTCATGGTTTTGAGGCTGAGGAAATGTCCATATCAAGGCATCAATCAGGCAGTGATTTATTTCCAAAGATTGGCTGCCAGTGATCCTTGGCTCCTCTGTTACATGGGAAGACACATGATGGTTTTCACTAGTTTTTCTCTTCTCTTCTGGGTTTCCTTGATTTCAGTTCTTGCTTCCATGTACTTCTCTCTGTTTTAATTTCATTCTCTTACAAAGGAATCCAGTAATAAGAATATGACTTATCTGGATTGAGGTGAGCCACACCCTACCTGAAGCAACCTCATCAAAATGTCCTACTTATAATGGGTTTACACCCACAGGAATGGATTAGATTTAAGGAAATATTTTTCTGGGGTACATACAGCTTTAAACCACCACACTTATCACACTGAACCCAAGAAACATGTTCTTTCTATATGAAAATACATTCATTCCATCACAATATCCCAAAGCTTAAAGTCATTTCAGAAACAATGCTTTGTACAAAGTCTCATCAAAACTGGTTATGGGTTTGGCCTCTCCTGGGACACCATTCCCCTCTGTCTATTGAATTACCTGCCTCTAATATACAATGGATGGGCAGAAATAGGATAAACATCCTCATTCCTTTAGGAAAAATTGAAGGAAAGCAGTAGTCACAGGTCCCAAACAATCCAAAAACCCTGAAAGGGAGAGCAGATGTAACTCAGTGGTTGAATACCTGCCTTCCATGTAAAAAGACCCAGGTTCAAAAACCCTGAAGGGCATACTCTATTAGATTTCAAGGTTTTATAATCAATCTGTGGAATGATGGTTTGTACTCTGGGCCTGACTGAGTGACAGTTCAAATGTTTCTAAGTGCTTGAACAGTGCCCACGCTCCCAGTGAACAGTGGGGTCAAGGCTCCACTCTCTTCATGCATCAGAACAGCAGCCAGACTCTCCACAATCTTGCGAGCACAGACTTCACCTTCTGAGAAACCAGGGTGATGACCAGACCACATTCTTTCTAATCTCTAAGGCACAGATTCCACCCATGTCAAGCATTGAGGTGGCAGACAGACTCACCACAATCCCCTGTGTACAAGCTCCATGCTCAGAGAACACTAGGATACTGCACCCTTTTTGAACAATGGGGTAGAAGACCCACCATCTCCAAGCACCAGGGCAAACTCACCATTTCCACATACATAGATGACCCACTCTCTTGCCTGAAAAGATTCCTTGATATCATATCTCAGTTTCCATGGTTTTGCCCCTGAAGTGATTTTTCCTCCAATCTGTCCCTTATCTGTCCCCTTTGGTCCAAGCTGGCATTGGTTCCATTAATGTTTTTTCCATTAATGCAAAAAACTTGTCTGATTTGCACGTAGTATACAGGGGTGAAAATCATTAACAAAATAGCTTTCCATAAATCCTTCCTTGGAAAATGTGTCTCCAATCCTCATTAGAACTGAAATGGCTGACTGGATCCATTTTCAGTTAAACCCCACATGGAAACTATTCTGTTGGGACTCACTTTCCAGGAGCTCAGAATTTTCCAAGTCATCAATTTCTAGTTTCTTTGTACTCAGCAGTTAGGTTCTCAGCTTATCCTTTCCCTCTCGCTTTTTACTATAATCTGCATGGAGATCCTGGCTACAATTTCCACATGTAGCTTGGAAATCTCCTCAGTTAAATATCCATGTGCCTCACTCTCAAGATCTTCATTCCATTTGACTTCAGAATTCAATTTTTCCAAGTTCCCTGCCACTGTAAAACAAGAATTGTCATTCCTCCAGTTTCCAATAAAACATTTTCCATTTCCTTCTAAAGCCTCATTGGTAGTATTTTTAACATGCATATTTCTACAAACAGTCTCTTCAAAGCAATTTAAGCCTTTTCTATAAAACATCTTACACTTCTTCCAGCCTCTACTCATTACCCAATAACAAAGCCATTTCCACATTTTTAGTTTTTGCAATAGTGACACCCCACTCTCCTGGTGACAAAATCTGTTTTTGTTTCCTGGGCATTTCAAAGAAAATACCAAGAAATGGGATGGGTTAAACAATGGGAATTTATTTGCTCATGGTTTTAAGATTGGGTAGAGATCCAAATCAGGGCATCATTAAGGTGATGCTTTTTTCCTGAAGACTGGCTGCTCCAATCTTCAGTTCCTCTGTCACAAAACAAGGCACATGGCAACATCTGCTGGTCACTCCCTTCTCTTCTGGATTTCTTTGATTTCAGCTTCTTGCTTTCATAGCTTTCTTTGTCTCTTTCTCTGTATTCATTCTCTTTATAAAGGACCCCTTTAATAAGATTAAAACCCTTCCTGTTTGAGGTGGGCCACACCTTAACTGAAGTAACCTCATCAAAATGTCCTACATACAATGTGCTTGCACCAACAGGAATGGATTATATTTATGAACATGGTTTCCTGGGGTAGATACAGCTTCAGACTACAAGAATAATATTTTTAATATGCTGTTTGTGATGGTTAGGCTAATGTGACGACTTGGCCAAGTAATTGTGCCCAGTTGTTTGGTCAAGCAAACACTGGGCTAATTGTAACATAAGGACATTTATGGACTTTAGTCACCAGTGAAGTTTACTGCATAGATGACTGATTATATCTAAAATCAATCCTGGTGATTACCATCAACAATGAGTGACGTTTTATCCAATCAGTTGAATGCCTTAAAAGGGGAAGTGATTTCAGCATTCAGAAAGAATTTCCCAGCTCATCTTCGGACAACCAACATTTCCCAGAAATTCATCAAGGACTTTCACTAGACTTTCATCAGAACCCCTGGTTTGCAGCCTGGCTGCGGAATCTAGATTTGTGCAGCCCCAAGGTCACATGAAAGAATTTTATAAAATCTCATAATATTTACAGATATCTTCTGTTGATTCTTTTTCCTTAGAGAACCCTGATTAATACACTGTTATATTCAATTTGCTAGTATTTTGTTAAGGATTTTTTCATCTCTATTCAATAAGAGACTTGGTCTATAATTTACTTTTCTTTTAGTATTTAAACAGATTCTTAATTCAACATCAGGATGCTAGAAATTTATCTTTCATATTGCCATTTGAATTTCCTCTTAGAAAATGTTTAGAGCAGGCCCATGAAATAAGGAATAATTGGGAAGAACATGAACATTAGAACTGCCATTAATGCAAATATATAAAGTTGGCAAAAAAGTATATACTGTATTATAGGGTATTTAATCACACCCCCCCCCAAAGATATGTTCATATACCTTAGGACAAGTTCCTGAGAATATGAGCCCATTCATAAATGAGACCTTTGAACATGTTATTAGTTAAGGTTTGTCCATGTGAATGAGGGTGAGCCATAATACAATGTATCTTTAGTTCTTATTAGCAAAGAAATTGTATACAGAGGGAGGAAGCCACAGGGAACAAACAGAAGCTGGAAGTCTAAGGAATATTGGGGAAAACGATGCTACAATGTGCACTGCCATGTGCTGGAAAAGCCATGGGCCTAATGTTGTCTGCATCCACCTCCATAATATCACAGTTTTCAAGGAGAATGGGTTACATTGCTAATGCCTCAATTTTAGACATCTCCTAACCTCAAACCAAGCCAATAAATTTTCCTTGCTTACGCTAACATAATATATGGTATTTGCTTAGCAGCTGGAAAACTAAAACAGTTTTTGGTACCAGAAAGTGAGGTGCTGCTACAACAAATATTTAAAAAAAGGAAACAACTTAGGCATTGGGTAATGGGTACAGTCTGGAAGAATTATGAGGTGTTTAATGGAAAAATCCTGGATGAGCAAATAAACCAGCATTTGATGGTTTGGAAAATCCTCAGGCTCTCCAGATAGTATGCTCTGAGACTAGAGCCATATGCAGCTTTATCAGGAACCTCCCTGAGTTTCCCAGAAGTGAATAAACAGACAACAGGGCTCCATTTGAGAGTTTAAATGAATAACCTTTTGCTAAAGAAGGTTTGGCTACACATGGATCCAGTCAGTCATTCCAGCAAAAGTTAAGATTTGAAGTGGAGTTAACTAGGAAGGATCTGAGGAAAGTTCTTTTGTCTGGTGGTCTGTACCCACTTGAACTTTATGAACAGCCAACAAGATTTTTGAAAAATTTGTATTGTATGAGCAGAACAACTGTGAGCCTGGATTGAAAAGAACACAGAAGGGAAGAAGTGGAGGAAGAATGACTTCAAGGTCAAAACAATGAAAGTAAAAGCCTGCATGAAAAGATATCTTTAGCCAAAAGAGTGAGCTCACACACATGTATGGAAAGGACAGGTGTGACAGTTTGAGATTATTTATGTGAATCTCAAAAAGAGAAAGATTATGTTTGTAAACTAATCTATTCTGGATGTGATATACTTTGATTGCATTAGTCAGCTGAGATGTCTTTGATTAAATAACCTCTTAAGATTAGGGCTTTGATTGACCATGTCAGTAAGATGTGATTCAGGTTGAGTCCCTGCCCCCTTGGTGGGCTGATATAAATGGACACTCACTCAAGAAGAAACACAGAAGTGAGAACTTTGTCATTTTGATCCTGCCATGTGACAGAAAGGAGAAGGCTCAAACAGCTAAAGCCCCATGGTGATATGGACCATTTACCTGATAGCTTATAGCTGACCTTAGGAAGAGAGCCAAGACTGACACAGGAAACCCAGAGGGGAAGGTTAAAACACGGCAGAGATTGCCTGCCATCTTGCTTCAACATGTGGCAGCTGGCTTTGGTGAGAAAGTACCTCTTATGGTACCTTAAGTTGGATCTTCCATGGCTTTAGGACTGTAAGCTTTTTACCCTATATAAATATCCTTTATAAAAGCCAACTGATTTCTGGTACTTTTGGTTGACTAAAACAACAGGTCTGCCCCAGTGCTTGGATGGAGTGGGTTTTGCATCCTGTTGTTCAGGGAAAGTATAGCAACCCCAGTGATAAGAGATGGTGGGGGCTGTGTCCAGGCAGTTACAGAAAGCCTGGTTGCCATTCCAAAGCTTGTGTAGAAGATGAGTCCCTCATCTCAGTGTTCAAGGAGAGCTGGCCACTGTGAAAGTGTTTGGAAGGAGTGTGGCTGTTGCCTCATCAGACCTGGAAGCAAAATCTTCAACCCATAAATGGCTCTAAGACATTGAAAACTAATGGAGTTTGCCCTGCTGGATTTCAGACTAGTTTGGGAGCTGTGACCCCTGTTTGATTTCCAATTTTGCCCTTCTGGAATGGAACATTTTTCCTATGCTTGAAACGAGATTATAATTTTGAAGCAGATAACTTGTTTTCTGCATTTCACAGGCCCACAGAAGGTAGATTTGCACCAGGACAAACTATACCTATAACAGATTTTAATGAGACTTTATACTCAGCACATTTACTGAAATTATTTACAGCTTTTGGGATGTTATGATGTAATGAATGCATTTTGCATGTGAGAAGAACATGTCTTGGAAGTTCAGAGTGAAGACATTGTGGATTGAATCATCTCCCACAAAAGGTATGTTCTGCTCCCAATCCTTTGTCTGGTGAGTGTGCACCCATTTATAAGTAAGACCTCTCAGCATTTTAGATGTAAAGGTGTGCCCACATGAATGAGGGTGGGCCTTACACAAGATGGTTGAAGTCCTTATAAACAAAGGAAATAGGAAATGTAGGGAGGAAGCCACAGAGAACACCCAGAAGAGAGACGTGAAGGTAACTATGTAATAAAAAGGAGAAGGTGCTGCCATGTGCATTGTCATGTTATGGTAAAGACCCAGAATGTCACCGTTTTGGGGTAAAAAGCATCACTGAGCTGATATCTCAATTTTGGATTTCTCCTATTTTCAAAACTGTGAGCCTACAAATCTCCATTGTTTAAGCCAAGCCATTGTTTGTTATTTCTTTTAGTAGCTGAAAAACTAAAACATTTTGGTGATTTGGAGCTGTATGTATCCCAGAAGAAAAACATAATCTTAATCCATCCCTGTGAGTGTGGATCCATTGCAAGTAAGACTTCTTGATGAAGATATTTCAGTTAAGGTGTGTCTCACTTCAGTCAGGATGGGTCTTAAATCTATTATTGGAGTCTGTTAAAAGAAGAATGAAATTCAGACAGATGGGAGAGAAAAACTATGGGAAACAAGAAGATGAAATTCAACAGAACCTGTAAGCAAACTAAGAGGCCAAGAAAAACCTCCTTGTGCACTGACATGTGTCAGAGAAGCAAGGACTTATGATTCCTGGCAGCCAGCCCCAGAACAACAATCTTTGGGAAGAAAGAATCAACATGATGATACCTTGAGTTGGAATTTTCCTGGCACCGCACAGTGAACCATTAAATTCCCATTGTTGAAGCTAACCTATTACATGATATTTGCTTTAGCAAACAAGGAAACTACAACAAACTTTTGTACAGGAAGTGAGGTATTTCTGTTGAAAAATATCACAAAATGTAGAAACAGCTTTGGAATTTGGTAATGGGTAGAGGTTGGAAGATTTATGAGGTATTTGACAAAGAAAGCCTAGATTGCTTTGAAGAGACTCCTGGTGGAAATATGGATGCAGTTCCATCCAATGAGACTTTAGAAGGAAATGATGACTGTGTTATTGGAAATTGGAGGAAGGGTGATTTTTGTTTTAAAGTGGCAGAGAACTTGGCATAACTGAGTTCTGATGTCATATAGATGGCTGAGGAGATTTCCAAGATAATCATGGAAAGTGCAGCTTATTTTGCCCTGCAGCTTACAGTGAAAGGAGAGAGGATAGAATATGTTGAAAACTGAAATCCTGAGGGAAAAAAACAAAATAGAAACTCATGGTTTGGAAAATCTTGAGCACACCCAGATAGTGTTATCTGAGATTGGTGCCAGAAGTGGCTCTATCAGGGACCTCTCCAGGAAGTCTCTGGAGAATCATGCTTTTTGTTTGGATTTAACTGACAATGGGGCCAGTCAGCCATTTCAGGGGATGTCAGGATTGGAAATGTAGCTATCCAGGAAGGATCTACGAAAAGCACTTTTGTCTCATGGTTTGAACCTTAGTGAAATACATGCAAAGCTAACAAGTTTGTTTTTTTTTTGTTTTTGTTTTTTCTTTTTTTTTAATGTGTAATATGTATGAATGGAGCCACTGACAGCCTGTACTGAAATGGACAGTAAGTGACAAACTCTAGAAAAAATGACTTTAAGGCAGGAGTCCTTAAAAACGGGTCCATGAGCATGAATTGAAATTGTTCTTGTGTGTATGTGTTGGTGTATGTGTGATATAATTATTAAATAATACACAGTATAGTGTGGACTTAGTAAGGGGTCTGTGGTTTTCACCTGGCTAGCAAAGGGGTCTGTGGAACAGAAAAGGTTAAGAGCCCTTGCTTTAAGGAGGAACCATGAATGTCGAGGTCTGGAGCAAAGAGATCCTGCAATTTGAAGGAGCAAGTCATCTGCCCTTGTGCTTGGAGGAGGCAGGCCTTCTACCCTATTGCTCAGGGAGAGTGCTGCCACCAAGAGGCTTGGGAAGGGTAGTGTCTTCACTACAGTGTTTGGGAAAAGGATGGCCATTGTGCAAACTCTTTTAAGGGGTGGGGTTGCCATTAATTAGTCTCAGAAGGCAAAACCTGGATCCATAGATAACCCTCAGACCTTGAAATTTAATGGAGTTTTCCCTGCAGGGTTTTAGAATTGTTTGGGGCTTGTTTTCCTTCTAATTTCTCCTTTCTAGAATGGGATGTCTATCCTATGCCTACCTTCCATTATATATTGGAAACAGATAACTTGTTCTTTAGGTTTCTCAGGTCCACAGTCGGAGGAGAGTTGTGCTTCAGGACAGACCACAGTCATAACCAATTTTGACTAAACTTTGTACTTAGCATTGTTGCTGAAATGACTTAAGACTTTTGGAGATGTTGTGATGGAATGAATATATTTTGCATCTGGAAAGAACATGTCTTTTTGGGGCATAGGGGGTGGAGTGTGGTAAGTTGGAGGTACATGTACACCAGAAAAATATGTTATTAATCTTGATCCATTCCTGTTGGTATAAACCCATTTTAAGTAGGAAATGTTGATGAGATCACTTCAGATAAGGTGTGGTCCACCTCAATCAGGATGGATATTAATCCTAATACTGGAGTCCTTTGTACGTGGAATGAAATTCAGACAGATAACGGAAAAAAAGCCATAGGAAAAAAGAAGCTGAAGTTTAATGGAACTGAGGAGAGAACTGAGAGGCCAGGAGAGACTGCCATGTGAATTTACTTTGTGCTTGAGAAGCCAAGCACAAAGGATTGCTGGCTGCCAGCCCTAGAACTCCAGTCTTCAGGAAGAAAGAATCACTTTGATGATGCCTTGATTTGGATATTTTCCTGGTATCACAACTGTAAGCCATTAAATTTCCATTGTTTAACTGACCTATTGCATGGTACTTCCCTTAGCAGCCAAGGAAACTGAAACAAATGTGTACATTGATAAATTTCCTCTAAAATTTTGAAAAATATACTGTCACAATTAACCTCTTAGAGAAATACGTTTTCACACTGTACTCAGATTTTGGACTGGAATAGGTGATTTAAACAGACTGGCATTTTGGAGACTGAGTTTTAAAAAATTCTATCTTCTCCCTTATTCTCCCTCCATCTAAAATATGCCCTTATATGCTTTCTGCCTGGCAATGTCGGTCAAGGTTATGCTTTGTACTAAATTCTGGGAACCACATTTTACATGGGGTTAGTGAGTTTCTGATAGGTGCATGACTCTTAGGTAACCTGAGACCTATGGGGAACAGAATATAGAATCAACTTTGATTTAGATTTTTAAACTTTTGAATTTGTTAAGGAGCTACACCTATTATATCTAAGGAAGACTTTGAAAGATAAAACAGCAGAAGATCTAAATTTCTGAGACTATATAAAATTAAACAACCAACATTTTATTTTTTCTATCAAATTACAAAGCTTTTCCAAATTTATCTTTCTTACAAATTTAATATAAAATAGATCCACATTATTCATATTTAAAGCTTTTAGAAATATTACTGGAATTTTATTATTTTCAACATGTTTAGCCATGTCATTCATTGCTAATTGTATTGGGAAGTCATTCAGGAACTCATTCTTTGCCTTAAGTGTAATGCCCACCTAAAAATTATTTAAGAGACTTTTAAAGACAAAAGTAAAATAAAACAAAAGCAAAAACCAAAATCAAGAAAACTAAAAAAATGAAAACAACACAGAACAAAACAGTAAACTTTCAGGATATTACAAGCAGAGTAGCACTAATTTCAGTAATTACTGTTATATCTAAGATTAGGACAGTTGAAGTGTCAGTACATAAAGAGAAGATAATAATCTAGCATCTGAATTAACTTGATGATTGACTTTTTTCTAGTAACATTGCTGCAATAAATAGATGAAAGCAAGACTGCATGGCTTAGGATGGTAAGTAAATAGATGTATTGTTGTAGACAACAATAAATTTCTTCCAATGTTAATAAATTTCTTACATTGGAAGAAAGAGAGATAAAAATAATTGTTCAAAGGCCAAGGTATCCCTTTTTTTCCTTCTACTTAAGACATGTAATTAAAGCAAAGGCTAACGATCCAAAAGAAAGGATAATATTGAAATATATTTGTAATAGATTGAAGACAATGAACTTACACAAATATATTATGAGCGATTTTGAAAAAACTGAATATACATGCCTTTGTAACAGGGGGAAATATTAAGACAGATACGGTTTGATAAACAGATTAATGGCAGAGTTGTTTTTGGCCAAATATAAACTAAATTTGCCCTGATAAAAATTGCCAACAAAAATAATCAATTTCTGCTTTTCATAGAATATAAGATTGAAATAATGGTGCCTGCATTAGGTTTGCAGGAAACTTAATTAAATCCTGTAATTATCAATAAATAGGTCATCATTTGAATCACATCATGTTGAATTGGTGAGCCACTTAAAAAAATATAAAGAGCTTAGTTCTTAATGTTCTTAATTTACTGGTAATCTAAAGTTAGATATTAATTTCACAAAAATTCATTGATATAAATGTATATAACTATAACATATCAGGCATGCTGCTTTTCTTTCTTTTAATGAAGTAATTAATAAATATTTCACTTCAGAAACCTTTAAAAAATCTCCCAAATGTGGCAATGGGAATCTCTGAGAATTGTTCCCTTGCTTAATAAAAGAGAAAAAAACTTCAGTTTAATCTAATTGAATGTTGTGTCCCCAATTATACCTGTACTTTCAGGCTTCTCTAAGTTGCCTCTATTCATTCTGTTGCCTAAAATTGATTTTCAACTATATGTAAATAATTATATTTTATAAAATAAAGTAAAATATTAGCTGTTCTAGTAAGTATATTCTTTTCCATTCAGTGGAAATTTATCATTTCTCTCGAATATATGCTTTACCAACAATTTATCACCTAAGAGCATGGATCATGTTTTAATCATGTATTCATCTTCATCAAATGGCAAAGTACCTGTAAAGCTATAGGCATTCAATAAGCCTTTGAATAAAGTCATAACCAAGACACAAATTCAGGAAATACAAAACAAAATAAAAACACTAAATATCCAGTTCATAATGGCAGGCTAATCTTATGCTGCACAATTTTTTTCTTCAGCTCCATTTAACTTGAGATAACAAAGAATATATAAAATCATTGACTACATGTATAAGCTGATCAGAAAATCAGTGGTGTCTTCCATAGTCAAGAAACTAAAAGAAATCCCAAAAGGAAAAAAAAAAAAAAGCAATATAAATAAATTTCACAGTCTCACAAAGCTTCAATCAAGTTTTCAGGCAGTGCTGTGCTAGTATCTAAAGGCTCCATTGGGGAAGGATCTACTTCCAAACACACATGGTTATGGAAGCATAGAGTACCTGGCAGACTGTTAGATGGAGGATCCCACTTTCTTTCTAGTTTTCAGCCAAAGGTTACCTTCATTTTCTTTCCATCTTGCTAACTTCTAGCAAGATGAGTGTCGCAATCATACGTATTATTATTATTTACATGTAATCACATACATCTTGTCATGTTTGCCGTGCAACTTGCCAACAAATTATTTGTTTTCTTCTTCATGACTCTAAAGAACTAACTGGTTTTAAACTTTATATCTAGAATTGTTGTAACAAGTTCTCTGGTTGAAGTAGGCAAGGATTTCACTTGCCCAATTTATAACTATAGGTACAGAGCCAAGAGCCTGTGAGCTTTACAAGGGATTACCAAAGTATATGAGATTAGAAAAAAAAATACATCTTGACTTTGAAGTATAAGAATAAAACGAGAAATTTGAAATTAATAAAGCTTATTTAAACACTCCTAAAAAAAAAAAAAGTAAAACAAATCACAGTTAAGGGCAAGGGATTACACAAGGACGTAAATACCAGCAGGCAGAGATTATGGAGACCACCTTATCCTCGGTCTGCCACACAAAACAGAAGCAACACAAAATAACCTCCACCACCCATGAAGGAATAATGACTCCTAGGACTGTTCTGTAATGCAGCAAGAGAATAAATTTAAGAAATGTATGCAATAAAGTTCAGGGTCAATTTGGGACCAACAGAAAACTGAGATTTTCAAAACCAGTAGTAGAAACAGTCAGGCAGTTTAAGTACACTCACCCACTGGGCAAGATGACAGCAATGAGGTCTCTTTTCTTCAAGGTGCTATCAGGAGATAAAGGAATGCTTGTGAGAGAGAAAGAGACAGTGAAAGCATCCAGGAGGAAAACATTGCTCAGGGCTGTTAAACTAGAAGTATTTATACCCATGAACACTCTCTGTTTTAATCGAGCATACACTGATAATCATGCAGCTATTACAAAGAGAGCAGAGAATATATTTTAGTACCTAAATTAAATGATAAACAAGCAAAAAAGTATCATCAATATTTTCAAAAGTTAATTAGCTATAAAGAGACATCAGGTTAACCAAAAAGCTAAGTTACTTCTGAGGAAACATATTAGATTAAATAAGCAGTGGTAAATGTAGAAAATTATGATTAGTATACTCAATTAGATATGAGAGAATATCAAGGATATGAAATTAAACAGAGATCATTGGAATCTAACCATGAATGTTAAAATTTAAAACTAAATCAGTAAATACTTAATAGTGGACTCTATTGGAACAAATACAACTAGAAAGCAAATTAATGTGTTAAACATTAACTTGACAAGTTTTTTAAGTGCAATAATACACCAATGAATGACATGATGCAAGAAAATTCAAAGACACAGAGAACATGTTCAGATGGTTTAAATCTATTTAAATGGAGTTGCAAAAGATGTAGAGTAAATAGAGCTATGGCTCAATAGAAAAACACAAAAAAAGTTGAGGAAAATATGCCAAAAAAGGAAGTAGAGTCCTCATGCTGAAGGGTGATGAGGTAGGGGAGAGAAGGAAAAAACAAATACACAAACATTGTGCACAAAATCCATGGGATGTGGTAAAACTGTTTTTAGAGGAAATAATATAACTGTATTTATGATGGCATAAAATAAATTATATTTGGTACATTGTCACCCTGCCTGGCTCAACTCAAAGTTCCTGTTTTGAGTGTGCACCCCAGCTAACTCTGCCCTCGGCAAGGCCTGCACCCCTACATGGTTTGGATGATATGCACTGCCCCTAGCTTCTCTGAAAGGCCCCTACTGCTGCTTCTCTCAGTAGTCTCTTGCTGCTTCTGTCCTTTGGTTATGCATAATTTACTAGTAGGACAGTTTCTTCTATATGTATTCAATTTTCAAAAATATGATATGTCTTGACATGAATTTCTTTGGCCTTATCCTATTTTGGATTCACACAGCATCTTGAATATACCGATTAGGTCTCCACGTTTGGGAAATTTTCAGCCATTATTTCTTGAAGTACTTTTTCAGCCCTGACCTCTTTCTCCTCTCCTGGGACAATAATGTTAGATCTTATACTTAGAGTCTCACAGGTCCCCGAGACTCTATCTAAAAAATCTAAAAAAATAATAGATTTTTCCCCCAATCTATTATTTATCTGTTTTTCAGGTTGGGTAGTTTCTATTGATAGAAATCCATTAACAATTTCACTGATTCTGTCCTTTGTTCTCTCCACTGTATTGTTTTTTGTTTTTTTTTTTTGTTTTGTTTTTTGGAATTTTGGTTACTGTATATTTCAGTTCTAAAATTATCATTTGCTTCTTCTTTATATCTTCTATTTCTTTGCTGAGATTGCCTATTTTTTTCGTGTTTCAAGTATGTCCTTAAAGACTCATTGAAGCATTTTTGGATGAATGTTTCAAAATCCTTGCCAGATAACTCCAACATCTATGTTATCAGTGTTGCTGCCAATTGTTTTTTCTGATCTAAGTTAAGATTTTCCTTACTCATGGCATGATAATTTTAATAATTTCCTATTGAAATGTGGACATTTTGAGTATTATGCTATGATACTGTGGAGCTTATTTAATTTTTCTGTTCTAGCAAGTCTCTTTTAACACCACTTTTACAGGGGGAATGAGATGTCACCTCAGTATTCCCAGGTGTGGTGGAAGTTTAGGCTCTTTACTTTGCATCTGTTGACACCCAACAAGGAGAGGCTAATTATTTCTGCTGGGCAGTGATGGGACTTCAGACTGCCCACCAAACCTCCACAAATAACACCCTAATTAAAGAAATTAAAATGGTATATAATAATATTATTATTACTATAGGGAATTAAAGGATATTAAAATATATAATTTGATCATTGGTGCTACATTCCAAGATTCTCCTTAGAGCAAATATTTTGATGTAAATACCTGTTATTTGACTTCCATAATGTTGTGCTTTTCTCTATTTACTCAGAAAATATTTCTATCACATTTTTGTGTTTGACTCTCCTGAATATTTGATTTCAAATCAATTTTTTATTTTACTTCCTGTTTTATGGATTGAATTGACAAAAATTATCCCCTAGAAACAAAATTATAATTTCTCTTAATATTGTAAAGAAATTATACTATATGAGTAAGCATGGAATTTAGTTTAGTAAAAAATATCTTGCATTTATAAATAAAACATTTTTTATAATCAGTTGCTTAAATTAAATAACCATAAACAAAATGGATGAAATTTACCTAAATTTAGTAGCTGGCAAACAGACTTCCTTTTTGCATTTTTCAAATCTGTCTCTATTAGCTATACAGAACTGTGCTTTGCTCTTGGCCAAAGATCCTGGCATTTAAAACAATGATTTTACACCCAAAATTCAGGAATGAAATTATTTGAAAATCCAAGGAAAATAATTGAAGAAATATATCTAGAGGCATAAATTCTATTTTTGCTATAGGTTTCCAAGAAAACAAAGGAACAGGCCCATTAATCTATAGTGTACACACGGACCAACTCTGTCAAAAAATTAAAATAAAAGTTATTGCATTTGTTGAACTCAGTTTTGTTTTCCTAAGTGAGTTTAGAAAAATAGCTTCCATTATTTAGGAAATGTGTATATCATAAGAGTAAAAAATGAAGTTTCTCTATTCAACACATAATAAAAATAGAGTCCTCTAGCAAAATTTCATAGCATTTAAATAATATAAACTCGCTTAAAAAAATAACGCTGTTCATATTAAAGAGTGCCTAACCTGTGATCATGTATTGCACCTGGGAATGAAATCTTAAGGTGTGTTTCTCTCTATTGTTAAAAATATTATCTGCATTTGAGTGTGTCCTCAAAAACATGCAGCTGAAAAAAAGAGAACTGATTAAAAATTTAATGTTATTATTTATTGATCACCTACTTAATAATGAACATAGAAGAATAAGACAAGTTTTCATGTATTTGTCCTCGTATTGTGAAATACTTGTTCTCTTTTTTATTTCAGAAGACCAAGAATAACCACATTAAAAACAACTACCACCACAACAGCAAACAACAAAAGGGTTCTATTTAGCTACTGCTTAAGTTTTTATAAATATTTTTATATAATTCCTCATATATTCTGATTCTTTTCTTTTATTGCTTGCATTTCTTTCAGCATCCTTTTATTCCTCTAAAATACTTATTTTATATTTTAGAATATTTTTCTTTAATAAATACGTTATTTTAAATATATAGTTTTCAATTTTACATTTGCTTTTTATTTCACACTAGTTCTGCATTCTTTAATTATTTAACACACTCTAAAACTTAGAAATTCAGGTACATCATGCATGTATATATTTTTCAGTGAAATAGAAAAACTTAGCTCTTCAAATCTCAATCATTCTAAACACAGAAATAACAACAAAAAACTTTATATTAATGTTGGATTATTCAGCTGGACCCTGCAAATCTTTATGGTGCACTTTTTTCTTTCTTTCAGATACTATTTGTAACCCGCTTTTTCATAAATTTCTCCTTAGTCATTTTAGCAAAGCCAGGAAGGAACATTGCAATTGATCGACTTGCTTATATTTCATAAGCCTCCAAGGTTGTTAGAATATAAATATTCAAAAAGAAGTTATGACTGGTGACTCATGATACCCTCTCCCTCTGCCTGGCAATGAACTTCTGAAAAACGTATCTCTAATTTCCCACAGTAGATATGGTTGCTGCAAACATAGCTCACTGCAAAGCCATCAGTTGCTGGTAGTTACAATTCCCAGAGGTCTACAATAAATATTTGCACCCAAGTTCAAATTGTTTGGCGTCCAAGTTTAGAATTCTTCCCCACCTCTCAAGGCCACTGTTAGGATTATTGCATAAATACAGATATCATTGAGGGATAGTCTCTCTCTTATGTAGCTCAGATACCTATCATTTCCAGATCCATTCTGGAATGAGCATACCTCTGTCACAAGAAGGCATAGGAGACCCTTTGTGCTTGCTGACTTCAATGTGGAAGTTCTAGCTGGATTCAAAGATACCAACACTGCAGTTTGCAGAACATTCACCCATAATATGAACCATTAATGTTCTACTTGATTTTGACCACTCTTTTGGCATTTAATACAACAATATGCTGAAGATGGTTAGAGTTATATTTATTTTGAACTCAAATCTCTTAGTTCCAGAATTATGTATTCAACTTCCTACATGACACCATAAATTTAATGTCTCGTAGGGACCTGAAAAATAGCATGTTCAAAAGCAAATTCTTAATCTTCCCCAGAAATCTCCCACTTCGGTATTCTTTACCCCAACAAACACATATTCATTTGCTTGAGCCAGAAAATAAGGAATTGTCCTTAATTCCTTCTTTTTTCCTTAAACTCGAAATTATCCATTTTATTCTTTATCCTGATCAATTCATCCCCTGAAAACCTTTTGAATTTTTCTACCATTATCTCTCACCTAGGGCTACTGCAATTTTCCTCTATTTGGTATCCATATATTTTTTTTATTGTTACTTCATTTTATTTCCCACGAAGCCCTATGAATATTCTTTAAAACATATATAAATGGAGCACATTTACTTTTACAAAACTCTTTGTTGGCTACACTTGATTATTCTACAATGGTCATGTTAGAAATAACATTTTACATATAAGTGCATAAATAGCTGATAGCTAGTAAAATGTTTAGCACAAAATCCTTTTTCAAAAATAACCATTTAATGACTGTGTAGTAGGATTGATGGATTTAAACTATTCATTGGTCAATATTTCTGGGTATTATTTTCCTTGTTCTAAGATTCATAATATTTTATGATACTTAATGATCAGTGGATCTAGAAGCTACAGTGTCAACATTTGTCTCTTTTTCTTTTCTCCTTCCTTTTCTTCTCTCCTTTCTTCTTTATTTCCTTCCTTCTTATTTTCACTTTTTTCAAATAAAATGAAATTTTGTAATGTTTTAAAATTTCTAAAGTTGAATATAGACTTGCCACGTGACCCAGCAATACCACTACTGGGTATATACCCAGAAGAACTGAGAGCAGTGACACGAACAGACATCTGCACACCGATGTTCATAGCAACATTATTCACCATTGCCAAAAGTTAGAAACAACCCAGGTGTCCATCAACAGACAAATGGATAAACGAACTGTGGTCTATTCACACTATGGAATATTATGCAGCTATAAGAAGAAATGAACTCATAAATCATATGACAACATGGATGAACCTGGAGGACATTATGTTGAGCAAAGCAAGCCAGACACAAAAGGACAAATACTGTATGAATGCATTGTTATAAACCAGATATACTGTGTAACATATTGTTTGATTTAAAAAAAGTATATGAATCTAGTACATTTAATTGAGAAATGTATATATTTATTCATTTGTGTTTACTTTTTAGTTTTTAATTGTTTATATTTTCAATTATTAAATGTACAAAATAAAGTTAAAAAAAAAAAAAAGCTTACTAAAGAAGCATATCTCCTCCAATAAATAAAACTGGAGCTAAGAAAAAAAAAATCTAAAATATGGATAAACAACATTGACTTATTTTGAAATAAGTATATGACTTATTTGGACAACGTATAACTAAAGATTATCATTCGATGTAGGTACTATTTTTCATCCAGAGATTTGTTGAAATGTATTAATTATTTTATATCTGTCTGTAATCTTATTCTATATTATATCAATATTTTAAAATTTGTTCCAATTTGTTCTGTTTATATATATTATACAAAGAAAAGGCATCTTTTTATCACAAACATTGATTTCTATAATTATTATAATTAATTATAGTAGCCTAAACAAAATTTGAGAGTGGTTCAGAAGCTAGATCTGCATTAAGTGGACAGATAACAATGAACTATGTGATCTTTTTGCTTTTGATATTTGTGTGGTGGTGGGCGGAGGAAAAGGATGAGTTTTGTACCATATATTAGGTATACCTAATAAGGATACTGACTGCTAAAATGTTTACTAAAGATACTCATATATAAGAAGGAATAATTTTGTCTTTGATAATTCAAAAGATTTTTAAGGAATAAGCTTGAACAAAAGATGTGACTTACGGGACTTGGAAAAGTAGGTAAATGTATACTACAAAAGAAAAATCATTAGAAAATGAAACATTGTTCAAATGCACTGTAAAATATTTATAAATCATTAGTTTAAATTTTTGTACATCATACATTTCTGTTTTAGTTTTTATTGTATATTGCATGATTTATTAATATTAAAAGATTCTAAGAAATACCCTCAGCTTTATGTTATGGAGAACACTACCATGTCCATTTTCTTGTTATCTCTATCCTACCCCTAAACCCAATGATTTACTCCAAGTCATGATTTGACCAGAGTCCAGGACCTCTCCCTGCCTCTTTCTATGCACCATCCTAATAAAAATTACCCAATATTGCCAAATGAAATGTTTTACATTATCCTTAAGACCATACAAGATTTTATTGGCAGATTTGGCTAGGTCATTAATTTTTCTATTAATTGCAGCATATTGCCTCTAGATTCTGTTGGGCAGAGGTTGCCCTTTCCAAAACAACCAAGATAAATTTATATCCTTGTTATTTTGAAGAAAATTATCCCATTTGCAGGTAGGCAGCACCATTAATTAACCATTTCCTGATCAACTTTGAAATCCGTTCCAGGTCAATGAAGTAAAACATTATGAAAAAATAAATTACTTTAGTTGTGAAAATGACACATTAACTGGAGCTTGAGTTAAGTTAAATAAAACAATGAACCCTTTAGAAAATATTTTGTGAAATGCTCAGTTTTGAGGACTTCACTTATTTAATTTGGAAAAGAGGTGAATTAGTTGCCACTTAAACAGAGTGGTGTATGAGCTTAGTCTTTCATAGTATGATTTAATAATTTTCAGTGTTTTCAAGTTCTGCCCAAATGCTCAAATTGTTGGAAACGTGTATAATTGAAATAAATGTATAATGCAGAAAAGGAAGGAATAACCTGGGTCTTTCATATTTTACTTTTTAAAATTTTTGCATTGCTTTAGGATCCCATTACCTTTCCATTTTTAATGGAATAGAAATATTAATGAGCAGGCAGCCTTGTGATAGAACGAAATATCAAGGATTTCTGTGACAATTTTTCAAATTTATTTCAAGCTGACATTATTAGCCTAATTCACTTTTAAAGTGTTCAGTATTAAACAATTAACTGCTGATTACTAAGTTAAATGTCTTAGATTTCCAAGGATTCATTTACACAAATGATTAGGGAGGACACTTCTATTAAAAATGGTTGAATTTAACCTACTAAACAAAACAAACCACTTTTATTATTATTTAGATTACTGCAGTTAAATTATATTATTACTTTTATAGAAAACTAAATGGCTTAGTACTTAAGGAATTTATAATGAGGCATGGACAATCCCAATCTTAACAGACAATAACCATTGTTCTTAATGGCAATCCAAGTAAATTTTAAAATGAATGAAACGTAGAATAGTGTCAGGAATTTAAATCCAATAACTAGGACAAAAATCTTTCTTATTATCCTGCTTTCCTCTTGGTCACATGTCAACTCGTGGCCTAATTTTACGTAATCTTTCTCTAATATGTACATATGTGTATTTATATATTATGTATGTGTAAACATAATGTAATAGAGCTACACAATAAGCTGTATTATTAGGAAAATACAGGGGACTTCCTTGTCTGTTACAGTTCTCACATGTTATAATTAACATTTTAAAACAGATACATCATTTTATAACTATAGCTACATAAAATGTTTTCTCATTTGTTGTTTAGATTTTGAATTAAATATATTTTAATTGTGAATTAAAAATAAAAGCAAAATAAGTATTTGCTTTAGAGAAAAGAAAAAGTGTCACAAGAATCAAATAAATCAAAGAAATACGATAAGCATAGTGGTTAGTGGTGAAAAAATAATAGGGGAAAGAGGCATTTTCAGAAAGTAGTATAGAGAAGCCCAGTACACAAAAATAAACCTGGTTTTATTCAGCACATCTTTAACATTTTCATTTAAAATATCTTTTCTTACTAAGATATATATTTTTATTGCTGCTTCATTTCTTTTTTTAAAAAGATTTATTTTTATTTATTTATTTCTCCTCACCCCCTCATTGTCTGTAATGTGGGAGGGAGACACCTAATTGCTTGAGCCATCTCTGCTCCCTGCTTTGTTGTGTCTCTCATTGTTTTCCTCCTGTGTCTCTCATTGCATCATCTTGTTGTGCCAGCTTGCCATGCCTGCACATCACATCAGACAGCTGTCTTGCTCATCTTCTTTAGGAGGCACTGGAAACCGAACCTGGACCTCCCATGTGGTAGGCGGGAGCTCAATCACTTGAGCCACTTCTGCTTCCCTGCTATATTTCATTTTAAAGTGTTTTGTACTTAGATTTGTCTTTAGTTTCATGTAGGAATTCTTGATCTAAAAAATTAAAAATATTTTGAGAGATTATTAAGATAAGTTATGGCAATATATAAACAAGAAGATCAAATATAAGGAATTGAACTGATAGGGAGTAATTATTTCATCTGGGTATTTCCCAGCTATTAATACGCTTGCATTTAAAATATGAAAAATAGAAATAATTTTGAAAGTCAATTTTACTTTTCTCAACAAATTTTAGATAACTATAAAAAATAGATATCAAGTGCCAAAACACTATATATGGGGAAAATGAGGTATTCAGATAATTGAATCAACTCTCTTCAAGACAAAGTTCAAGTTAGATAAATGCGTAGTAGTGAAGGCACTCAAAGGCAACTCAGAAATCAACAGATTTCCCCCTCATTGGCTTAATAATCACAATAACTGTAGTTTCTTGTCCACATAATACCATCCAAGAAGTTCAAGTCTGGGTATGATTAAGCCTTTTTCTGTCAGATTCTATTTTATATCATATAAGAAACTGTGATTTTTACTTGTTTTTATTTTTCTTAAAGGGTTTCTTTGCATATCAATAGAGAAAACAAATGAAACTACTGTTTAGATTGAAGTTTGAAGTCCTGAAAATATTGTTGCTTTTCAAAGATAGTGCACAAACTTACAGTCATTAAGAGCACATTTCTTAAAGAGCTTGCACGCTAACACACACGGTAGCCACTTAGCAATAATTCAGATAAGTAACTCTTACTAAACATTTAGTGCATTTCCAGAGATCTTTTAAGTATTTACATTTACTTAGTTAACCAAAATTATAAGACTGGTATGATTATTACCATCACTTATTGGATACGGAATCTGATACACAGAGAAGATAAGTCAATTTCCAAATATAAGGCAGTACAACTAGCAAATAGCAGAGGCTGGACTCTAACCAGCTTCTGGCAAGCCCTACAATAAACTCTTCTTTCTCATTTCTATGCCTTTGCTCCTGCTAATCACTCACCCTGGCATGGACCTCCATCTATAATTTTTGTTGAGATCTTATTCATACTTCCTGGTAAACTTTTGCTCTTTTGGGCTGCCTATTGTCCATTCTCCCCTTATTTTGATATAAATATTCCATTTTTCCTTTAGGAAACAGTCTTTACTCCACTCTAAGTCCAGATGCTTTGAAGAGACTCACTCTAATCCCCACTCCAGAAATGAGTAGGTAATAGAAGGCTAAGACATTCTGCATGCCTTAGCCACTATAACTGTTTTGGAATCAGCATATGATTCAATTTTGGCCAGTTGGTGTGGCCTAAGACTTATTTATTTCAAACTGTTTGGGAAAGAAAACTTGCCAGTGAATTTTGAGCCTGGAGCACATGCGGATTGAACTGGTTACCACGTGGATCTTGGAAATTATGCCTGTATACAGAGAGGATCAGGCCAAACTGAGAGAAGCAAAGAAACTGTGTCATTATCACATAATTTGAGACCCTGATTTAAGCAGTATAAGAATATACTTTTTAGGATCATTACAAAATAAATTCCCGTGTTGTATATTGCATAGGAGTTGGGTTTTGGAATTATAACAGTGCTACCTTTATCAAAAGCTATGATATGTGACATAAATTTCACATCATTGATGTTGTCCTCTATCACCCAAATTACGCTATCACCTCTGCTGCAACTTATTTCTATGAAGGCTGATAATTGGTGTATTTTTTTCACATGCATAGTACCAAATATGATACTTATCATATTAAACATATTAATGCTCAATAATGCATTTTAGAATGAAAACAAGTGAATCAGAAGTGAAGATCATGAACAATATTATAGCTATTTGTGTGTAGGTATGACAAACTAAACTGCAGAATAACCCATTTATTCCTTATTCAGAAAATACTCAAAAAAACTACAACGATTTCTTAATAGACAGTATTCAGTTATTAATTAAAGATTGACTTGAATACTTTTATGTTTGTAGTATGGTCATTATTATTATCATTAACTTCTTGGCATAATATATGGTTTGGCTACTGCTCAGAGGGATTGGAAGAATTAACCAAAATCACAATTTTTAAAACAAAAAATCTGAACCTTACACATAATATGCTTTTCTTTCTGGGCCTGAGGAAAGAAATAC
Organism: Tolypeutes matacus; assembly: GCA_026826555.1. NCBI lineage: Eukaryota > Metazoa > Chordata > Mammalia > Cingulata > Chlamyphoridae > Tolypeutes > Tolypeutes matacus. The sequence goes on from JAKSZT010038599.1 coordinate 32,859,149, forward strand.
AAAATAATGTTTCTTTAGCTAGCATTACTTAAAATTTCTAGGTTTATGACCTTATAGTCAACCAGTTCAAAATTATGATGATTTTCCTCTCCTATTCCTCCATTGGTATAGATTAGAAAGACTTTTGTAGCTTTTAATCCTAAAACTCTTACTTTGAAACTACATTTCCATTTAATGCTTTAAGAATATGACTAATTTGTTATAACCAAACAATTTTAGTCCTTATAATTGAAGTAATATAAGGAAAGATTTTTATATATGACCTTTACTTTGATGTCACTGGTATATTTATGTAGAAGAGGAAGAAACAATTAAGGAAAGCAAAAACCCAATTCTCAGGTAAAAATGAAATCTAAAATCAATTAGAAAAGGTTATGATTTGGAGCTGAAATCTGAAATTTTAATATTAATGTTTATATATTTTATTTGAATTACATGTGAACATTTTCCTGTAATCTTTAGGAACAAAAAGCATAATAAAAAATTAATTTAGTGAGAAAGTTTTTATTTAAAGCCTAGAAATACATCAGGGTCTTATAATTTGATGAGAGAGGTGATATAAAGGTGAAATATACTTTTATTTTGTAAACTACCCCTTACTGAGATTTGCGCTAAAGGGGCAATGTTTGAAGAATCAAATCAGAGGAGGTATTGATTTGCAAAATATACTGACTCTTTAGAAAGGCAAAAGAAAGCCCAGGAATGAGTTTCATGGAAAGAGCTATGATGATATAAATTATTCTGCATAATGAAGTTGAAATTTATTTCTTGTTTTTATTTTGAAGGTGTTACACTTTGTTTTGTTGTTAGTGCATATAGTTCAGCAATGTAAAGGGCTAGGAAATTGGCAGAATCTGGAACTTGTTTTCCAAAATAGCCAAAGGACCTTTTAATAATTAAAATGACATATATAGTTATTTTTTTCTAAGTTCTTCATTGAGAATTTTCTCCATTTTCTTAGGTTTTTAATAATATTAAGCTTAAGAAAATAATTGTGTTATGCTTTTGTTTCTGTTTATTTAAATGTTTAGTGTGTCATTGTGTGTGTTTGATGTCACTGGTATATTTATATAGAAGAGGAAGAAACAAGAGTGAGTGTGTGTGAGTTGTATGTAGTGGATAGAATTAAAAAATGATGTTGAGGGTTTACTTGGATCAACGTGATAAGGACCTGTGGTGCCATGTGTAGGACTTCAAGATATTCCATAAACTAAATTAATTGAAAAGAAGTCCTTAGCTAGAGGAGGGCTATAAAAACTATAAGTCATCATCTGTCATCCTCTTCTTAGAATCTCCAAAAAGATTGCTATTTAGGCATGATTTCTAGGGTATATGCCAGGACTATGAAAAATAATTCTTGGGAATTTCAAAGGACAGACTACATCTGGGTTATAGATTTATTAACTATCATACTATCCTAAATTTAAAAAAATAAAACAAAAAAACACAGGTAGTTTGTAATGAAACTCATAAACTAAATTTCTAGTTCCCTGTAGCAAGCAAAATAATTTGAAAAATATAAGTTTTTTCTTATATGTTCTGGTTTTTATCTTTCAAATAGTGAAAGTGCATGCTATTAATAATTATAGAAGGAAAAGAGTCTTTTGCTGAAACTGTCCCTGGCAAACAAGACACATGGTGATCCTAGTTTCTTTGTTTTTTTAGGAACCGGGGCTGGGGATTGAACCTGGACTTGCCACCTTTCACCATCAGATGAATCCAGGACCATACCCAACGATGGTATTGAAACAAGATAGAGGAAGCCTGTGATTCTGACACTATGCATCAGAAAACCATATAGCCTTGCATAACATTCCTTTGGATACTGTTTACATAAGAGAGAAATAAACTCCCATCATTATGGAGCTACCTGTATGTGGATTTGAGAGTGATTTGCAGCTACCCTTCAAACCTTACCTAGCCAAATCATAGCTATTTTATTTTTCCAGTTGTTTCTATGTTGTGTGAGCTTCTGTTGTGTCCCTGAATTGGGAGGCTATAGCAGTCCCTCATTATGGTTATTGTACATAGTCCCTTACTGCAAGGACCTTTTTCCTCTCTGCGCCCTACACATATTAGGAGGTATGTCATCAGACTTACCAGAAGAAAAGTTTATAAACTTTTTGCAGGTATTACTTTTACTCTTCCTCCCAAACCATTGATTTATTTTATATATAGGAAAGAAAATTAGCATTTATTTTCTTATGTAGGCTTCCAACTCTACTGTCCTGAATACTCCAGATTTATGATTTTGTACCTCACAAATGTAAGAGTCCTATAAGTCTAAAGGTTTGGCTTATAAACACAGAAATGCTTTTCTCAGTTTTTTTTTTTTTTTTTTGCTTCATAACCACAGCTTCTCTCTCAATGTGAAATGACAATGGCCGCAGAAAATGTTGAGGAAAATAAAACTTGCATTTTTATCTCGAAATATTATTTGACCACAAATATTATGAATATTCTATAGATGTGTGTGATTATGTGGTTGTGTGTCTGTCTCTCTCTAAGCACATTTTATCTTCTCCTTCTCTAGAAATTTATTAACAGGATTTCATTTGTAAGCATTCTCCAGATTTTTACTTGTGTCTCCATTTATTTTAAAGGAGTATTAGCAAAACATTCTTCCACAGTACGCAGATCTTAAATCTAGATGAGTAGTAGTTTTACCAATTGTAAATTTAATCTATTATTGTGAGATGCATCTATTTTGTTCTATACACATGTTAAAACTTGTCATAGATCACTAAATTGTCAGTTTATTTTCTATGCACATGGATAGCTTGTAAGGAAAATAGCTTTTGGACTTAGGAAAACCTAGTATTAAATTTTAAAAAGAAGGTTTTCCACTTATTACTATTTAGCTTGCTAGTACCATATTATCCTCATGTATATAATAGCACAGCAATAATATGAAGTGATTACTATATGAATAGATAAGTTTCACATAAATAGAAATGACTATATTTGGCTTATAACAAATGGTATATCCTTTCCTTCTTCACTTTTATTGTAATCCCAATGTACCAATTTATGGAAAAACTTGAATCACAATTTATTTTAAAACTTCTAAGTGCTTAATTGTATATTATAGGAAAGTATAACTGTCACAGGTTTGGCCTGGATTGGGTGGAAGAGGAAGTAGTAGATAAGAGCATATTTCAGTATGGCCTGTGAATTTTATAATGTTGGGGGAACTAAGTGTTTGGAAAGTTAACAAATGAAGCTAAAGTGAATGCAGGCATTTCATATACAAGAGTAGCTTTAAGCTAAGTTTCTCTGATTTTCTGAAATACATTGTACTTAACTTACACATTTCCAAAGACAAAAAAATAGACAAACTGTGAAGAATATTTAATGGAGTCCAGTAGAGCACCTTTATTTAGCACTTGCCTGTGCAAAACAAATAAAATAAATATTACATGATAAATGTCCTTGGGGATTAATGATCTAAAAGGAAATGATGGATATGTAAATAAATAATTTAATATAATATGAAAAAATAATAAATTATATATGTACAAGTTGTGTATGTCAACAAAGATGACATAAACTTTAATTTAAAAAATATAACAAGAAGATTCATGGGTATTAGAACTTACTAGCCAAATATTACAGTTGAAAATACCGAGAAAGGACATGAAATGGAAAGTTAAGAGCAATACAAGTATTTTCGTACTGTTAAAGAGCAACTTTTAGGGGAGATGTGATTGACAAATAGGAATTGTCAGATAAACGTTTAATAGGAGAGTTGCAAAATATAAAAATTTGAAGACTAATATACTAGGTAAAAATATACTAGGTAAGTATATTTTTATACTTAAGAGCAAATTGTAGAGAAAGAAATTAGTTGACTCTGAACTTTGTCATACATTTTATAAAATCAGTGACTTAAATGCTAAATTAAAAAGAATTTTTTTTAGAATAAAATTGGAAATGCTGACATGCATCTGCCTTAGTGCTTTTCTATACCTTCCACCTGTGACTTGAAATTATGGGGTTGTTCATCTGCTATTTTACATTTAAGGACCATTATTACACTACTACTAAGATTCTCAAAATTGTCCTTAGAGTAGCTAACATTTAATGCTTACTCTAGGCTAGCCACTGCAGGTAATACAATAATATTTTATATGCATTACTTTGATTCATATTCTCTGGGCCCTCATTTTTAGTGCCAGTGTTGCTGGTCAACCAGGTGTGCACATGTTGTTTTCTAAAACAGATGCTAATATTAGGGATTGCAAGGGGTCATCACTCCAAGAGACAAGAGAAGCCCATGGATTAGTTTACCCCTCTTCTCTGTCTCCAACAATCAATTATAAGACTCACTCTATGTGGTTTGTTTGAGCAGGGAAATTAAGCCCTAGTTCACTCACAACTGTAGCAAGCTCATTCCTAGACAATTAGGCAGGGTTTCCTATGTTCTTTGTTTTCATCTACTCAGTCCCCACTCTGTTCCTATGATATACTTCCCATATTGAACTGCATGCATTTGAGCCCTTGAGCTAGACTCTCTTCTGGGCACTGTGGGACCAGGTTCATATCATTGATAAAGAAAGTGGTGCTATTGAGGAGAAACTCAGCATGGAATTTTGGATAAGAGACACTTTGTTGTCAGACATTGATGGTGCATTGATGCATGGAGACAACCCCTGGCATGCAGTAGAATAACAATTACTAAGACTCTCACAGTGGATGACTGGAGTGAGGTGCAAGTGAATGGTACAGCCCTACTTTAAGGCCAGGATGAGACTTTAATGGTATGGGACAATTAATGTCATCATAGATTGTTGAGATCACTGGCACTGGCTTGTGGCAATGGATTTAGAGACTAGAAAAAAAATTACAGGCTCAAGTTTTCTGATATCACGTCAAGGCATACAGTCAAATAAAAATACCTCTATTTATTAAAAATACCTCTATTTATTTCTTTAAATACCAGTATTTAAAGAAACCCATAGCTGTTACGGGCATAGGAAAGATTCTCCTGAAATTAACATCTGGGATGTAATAGTAAAGATAACATATATAAAAAGAAATAAAATACATAGTCTCAAAAGTTCTCTTTCCAAGGTCACCTATGGAAAAATACTGGAAACATGAGACCCAGACATTCCAGTGATATCTGTGTGGAAGATTCTGAGAATTTCGAACATACAAATTTCCCTTAACCTTTTGGCAAGTGAAATCTGCTCTTTTCCCTTGATGAAGGAAAGTAGCTTCCCTTCCAGATAGTTCTGGAACTAGTAATGTTAGAATACATTTATTCTGTCACACAAATCTTTGGGCTGTCCATGTACCAGCTGGGCCCTGAATCTCAACAGAGTTGTAACACCTACTCTCCAGGTCATTGGACTCACCCAGGACAACTAACAGGAAGGTGATGATGGACAACCACCATACCAAGGAACCGAGAGAGTCTACAACCCCAAGCAAGAGAGTCCCATCCATCGGCCCTAAACATCAGGTATAATAAGGGGCATTTTTGGGACATTGGAATTGTCCTGAATGATGTTGCAATGACAGATACAGGCCATTATATATCTTGTCATAACTTACAAAATTGTGCAGGAGAGAGTTTAAACTATAATGTAAACTATAATCCACACTTAGTGGCAATGCATCAATTGTAACAAATGTACCACACTAATGAAGGATGTTGTTAATGTGGGAAAGTATGGGAGGGGTAGGGAATGGGGCATATGGGAATCTCCTATATTTTTTATGTAAAAGTTATGTAATCTAAGTATCTTTTAAAAATATATATCTTTCAGTACAGAGAATCAAAATCATTTTACTTTATTTGTGGATGACAAAAGTATTTATTCAATATCTTTCCCCAAAGTTTTTGATTACTTTGCTTTTTGTCCCATTACATTCCTCAAGTTCTTTGTTATTCTTGATAATTCACAGAACATAATGCTGGTTCATTACAATGGGAACTTTATGCTAAATTGACCTGAGGATTAGGAAATGGCAAATTCTGTGGAGGCCCTGTTGAGACAACTACATGCTAAAAGTGTGTATTAAGCCCCACAAAGATTCTGGTTATGCCCTATGGATAAAGTGTTTGGGGGTTCAATGACTCAGAACATTTAAGACATAAAATTAAGAACACATTTTTGAAACTTGCAACTCTGCCAATAAAAAAGTGACACAACACTTGATGGGTCGTTTGTATCCTGAATGTAGTACATATCACTTCTGAAAACTCTACACTTTCTTATTAATCAGATGCTTCAGGTGGTTCCCAGTTGTGTGGGGCTCAGAGAAAAAGAGAGATCTCCAGCAGATCCTGGCTATAATCTCAGGCTAAATTATCCAGAAATCCCTAAGGTGCTAGTGGTAACCATGTCAGATAAGTTTGCTATGTGTGGTCTATGGCAGGCACACAAGAACAGATCTAGATTTATTGAGGGTTCATCATCAGAAAAGAGCAAGGAACCCATTTTACTTTGAAAAAGATGAGAAAATAGGTATATGACCTGGGGAACAGGAAATGGCAAATTAGTAGCCAGCCTAATAGAATGGCAGAATGACCTAATGAATGCTCAGATAATCTGTTAGCTGAGGAACAACAGGGTTTGGGATTGAGGCTTTTTCATTCAAGATACGGCAACTGCATGAAACCAGTGGCTGATTTGTGGCAACAAATAACCAGAATAGGTGAGTCTGGAAGCCGGGATAGAAATAAGGTTGTAAGTTTCAACAGAAATAGAGTTGTACCTTTCAACAATCACTCCCAGCAGCCCATTAGTGAAATTTTTTCCCATTCCAGCAACCTTAGTATTAAGGACAAAGAGTCCTGTTTCTCAAGGCAGGAGGAGGGAGGCACTTTTAACCAGTGATATAGTAAATATTTCACTTGATTTGAAGCTATGACAACTTTTGATCCTTTGTTTTTACTCATGCTAGTGGATCAAAGACTAGGGAAATATTTAACATAATGGTAAGTGTTATTGACCTTCATAATGATGAAGAGATTGTTTTGCCTTTACACAACAGAGAAAGGAAAGCATACGCAGAAGACAAGATATTGCATGAAGGGTCTCTTGATGCTTCTATGACCAGTGATAATCTTGAATGAGTAGTTGTAGCAAACTCAGCCTTACAAGTATAAAGTGATAAAGTATTGTAATATTTTGACATGAAAGTTTAGTCCCTGGCCAAGAGTAAAGGAAATCTAAAGTGAATAGGAAGGAAGAAACTAAATGATCAGTTATAGCCATATGACAAATTGCTGCAGTGGAAACTGGCTGGAATATTTAACCCTCCTATATTGAGTCTTTTCTTATAAAAGAACACTGTGGAGGTTCTGTGACTTTTTGTATTTATTGTAAATTATAAAAGCTGATCTCAGTCTTTAACTGTGTATCTCTGGAGCGAGTTGCTATGTGGTGCAATCATGGGAACACAGGCTCAGGTACAACAGAGACTTTAAGCAAGTGACCTTTTTATTACTTACACAACACAAAGGGTCCAAAAGAGCAGGGGAAAAGAGTGCACCATGGCTGGTCCACGGGGGAGGCCAAATCCTCTGATCAAGGTCGGTGGGCTCCCTGCTTTGCATCAGAGATGAGGGACCAATTGTGGCTGCTCCTTTGGGAGACTAACCGACCAGCAGCTTGGCATGCCTTGTTTTGCATCAGAGATGAAGGACACCTGCACTGCCTGAGTGATGGGCTTTTATTCATTCCAGGGGGAGGAGGCTCTGCCAATGAGCAACCATTGTGCTCTGGCAAGCACCTGCTCTGGTTAAGATTTAACAGCTCCCCTGTTGTGTGCAGTCTCTTATGAGATAGATATATACCAAACACCTGCACTTAAAGAAACAAAAGTGGAAGCATAATAAACACTTGTATGCAAATAAGCAAGAAGGAGGAAAGAGTGGGTAGGCATGGGCTGGGAGGTGGCAGCTGAGTGTGTCCATGACTTCCTGAGCAGTATCAGGTATATCTTTTGTCCTATTACACCTCCTTTGGGACCACCTTTTTTATTCTAGACAGTGATGTGACAACTAGCTGGATGCATTTTTATAACTGCTAGCACCTCACTTCAGTTACATTACATTGTACAAATTTTTCATTTTCTGCCCTGTGTCTTTTCTGTGATGAGATTATTTCTCTTCTGAAAGCTGCTTAGCCATTCGGGTGCATAAATAAACCTGGAATTTAACGTTCCACTGAGCAACACTTGACCAAGTGTGGAAAGGAGCCAGTGGAAAAATATTCTCCACTTTTGGGCTTTACAAGGATAATTCTGAGAAATATTCTACAAGGATCCTTAAGAGTCTTCTCAGGAGAATGACGCTCCCATAATTAAAATGAAAGCTAACTCAGTTAAGCACATTTAGATTTACTTTTTCACCATCATTTCACCTTAGCAGGCCCATTCTGTTTCTTTGTAAAATTTTCCAAAATAGACTACCATATGCCAACACTTTAATCAATGCCTCTTTTTGGAATGAATTTAGGCAAAGACATATCTTCCCAATTGTACTATGTGAAGCAGTTATTATTCTTTCCATTTTACATATAAGGAAACTGAGGCACAAAGTTGTAAGATAAATGTTACATTGTGATTCACTGAAGAATTGCAATTTGAACTCAGTCTAAATTAAAGTTGATGCTTTCAAATAATACTTAATATTAATATACCCCAATAAAATGAGTCAAATAGCCAGAGGAGAAAGATTAAAATAGAAAAGAAATTTGAACATAATATTAAAGTAGAAATTATTAAAATAATATTAATTATCTTTTCTTGAAGAACTGATTTCTGAAATTACCAGCTAATTTTCACTATACTTAGATTTAGGAAACTACTTTTATAATGGAGTAGATTTAAGGCTAAATACATAAATGAAAGGGAAAAACCAAGATAGGACACCAGCTGTGAACTAAAGTAAACCCTTTTGATAAAATCATAATAGCCTGGGAGGGAAAACTTCCTAAGTTATAAAAAGTGCTCTACTAGCTCTGTAATATATGAAATGTTATGAGCCACTCATTTTTCATCCCCATTAATGTCAGAATGGTTTTAACTAAGTCTTTCCACCTAACAGCTTTAGAAATAAGCCTTCATTTAACACAGTTATAATGGGAGATACTTTGTCCAGCATAGTTTTACTCAGTTTGGATGTGAGGGAAATTTTTATGAAAGATGACAATTCCAATCATTTTCAGAGCAGAGCATGATTAAAATGGTAACAATAATTTGTTTTTCCTTTTTAAAATTGCTTGAGTAGCTACTGCTTCAGGAATATCACTAAACAGCTCAAACCTCAGCATCTTATAACCACAGACTTTATTTCTTCCACTCACTGTTCTTGAGAGTGGGCTTGGACAATTATTTTAGGTTGTAGGTTTTCTGGGTCTGGCTTCTGGCCAAGTTGTGGTCAGTTTAGAGCATTTCTACTTGTCTCCATATTCTCCTTTGAATAGTATCTACTTGGGTATATTCTCAGGGCAGATAACAGGAGCACACCAAACCTAACACCAAATTGCATGTATACTTTGAAACCTTCTGTTTGTAACATGCCCACTAATATTCTATTGACCAAAGCGGGAAACATGGTGAATTTACTAAACAGTAAATTGAATGATTTGTTCCAATTCTTGGATCCATCATGTAGCCACACCCTTTGCTACTGCAACATTGGATATACCCTGGTGTTTCTTGTCTTTGAGACCATTCACTGACTTGCTTTAGCCAATGGAAAGTCAGCAAAAATGATAATGTGCCAGTTCCAAGTCTCAATCCTAAAGGCTTTATGGCTTTCTGCTTTCCCTCTTGTATTTCAGTCATTATCATGACAAAAATATTATCATACTATCCCACTAGGTGATGTAGGATGAGAGGCACAGGGATAAGACGTGCACCCAACCTGCGTCTTAGAGCACTGTGGTAGCCCAAGGCTCGGGATACACCCCCTTAAATGAAACACAGCCCAAAGCAAGTTAGCTGCTGGTGTAACCTGGACACTCACTAGTTAAAAAGTAACAAGCCTCCCCAGAGGAAAGAAATGTATAGATTGTACTGTAAACTCTAATTTTCTCAAGGCTGTATACTCCTTTCCTACAATAACATCACCAGACACCCCATTTATGCGTTTCATGTAACTCTTGCAGAAACTCTGTTCTCATACGCTGTGGAATGTCTTTGTTCTGAGACCCTTATATTGTCCCATCTTTTCTTGCCTTTATGTGGAGCTACTTTCATTCTTTAGTCTGCTGCCACCAGAGATCCTCTCCTGTCCGTAAGTCCCAATAAAGCCCATGTCTGACCCAGTGCCATGTGCATTCTTTTGTCTTGCAGCTGCCCCAATCAGTGCTCTTCAGGAGTTGGGTTGGAACAAGCACCTAGCCAAGACCAGTTTTCATCAGCAAAACCACCTCATTTGACCTGAAGACATGTAAGCTACAAATGCATATAGTTCTATACCACTATGATTTTAAGGTTATTTGTCTACTGACTGCAAGTCCAACATCACCGAAAAAGCAAAAATACTCCACCCATAGGGGAAGATGGTATAAAATTACATAACTCAGAAGGCAGAGGGATTTTCCTACTATATAGAAGTGAATAATTGAGAAGAATACTTAATTTGCCAGAATTTAATACTCTTTAAAACAATTGGTTACATTTTTTTCTGGAATTATGACAAATAGTCAATGCATTTCATTAACATTTTACTTTGATCATCATATACAATGCTAAAGATATATTTGTAAAATGAAATTCATTAAATGTAAGTGTGGAGATAAAATTCTTTTAATATATAGGACATCTTTTTTTCTTTAACATCTTTTATATCTTAATTCAAGTCATAATCATAGAATATATTAATATTTCCTAAAAATATGAATGTGTATAAAGAAATAAGTTAAAACAGTATTCATTGATACCTTCATTTAGGACAGATAAATGACATGGATATATGTGTCAACATATATCTTACAGTGAAGTAATTTGTGATTTGAAAATATCAGAATAGGATGTATAGAGGCAAGAAGTGTTTTATGCTTCAGTGTTAGTATTAAAATTAGTGCAATAAAAAGCTGTGAAATACTTTTAGCTGCCTGAGTGAACAGTTGAGCTCCTGAGAGGTGCCCTTGGGTGGAGTTATAGATCTTTAGTCTTCATTATAAGCTCTAGATTTCAACCTGTGGAGGAGGACTGTATTAATTATCTGCCTAGGGTTCCCTTAAACAAATGATGTAATAGTGTTTGGGGCCATTACTTCAGCTTCCCATGTCATTTTAAAGACAGTTGATGAGACAATTAGTCATAACTAGAGGGCAGAGTGTTACCAGCTACATATGGGTCAATAAGTGTTAGCCCAAGCACAAGATAGCCAATGATAGGCCAAAAACAATTTAGAAGACAAAGCAGGATACTATTAAAATATGAATTAGAATCTTCCTTAAAACTCCACTTGATGTTTAATATTATATCTATCTGCCTCCCTCTCTCTCTATAAAATCCTATCTGTTCTGAAGAACAGGAGAACACTGACTAATATACATACTATTAATATTTATTTCTCATAATTTGAATAGGTTGTAGAAATAGTCTATGTAATTCTTTACATTACTGTAATACATGGATTAGTAATACATGTTTTAAATACACACTCACTTGTAATATATTCTTAATATACAGAAAATGATGAAAAACGCATTATGCATTTTTTTCCTATGATCATATTTCTACATCATAATGCACACCCTCGCAGCCTGATAAAAAAATAAGAGGGAAAAAAGACATGTGATTGTGGAGGCAGCAATGGGAGTACAGAAGTATATGTGTATGTGTGTCTATGTCTGTAAGTATTATGTAACTGAAATAAGCATATAACACAGTTTTCATGGAATTGGGATAAGGAAGGGAATATATTAAGAATCTAATCATTCAAATTATTAAATGAGATATAACAAAAAAAAAAGAAAAACATTTTCCTCACCTTTCCCAACATTTGATTTACTCTACTGAAGTCTATGTGTATTAATGTCAACTTCCTCTAAAACTCTGTAGAGATAATTACATTTAATTTTCCCAGATTTTGGACCTGTGTCACTTAGATTCTCATTCCATTGACTCTCCTGTCTGTCATATCAAAATTTTCAGCATGACTCCCAAGTACTTCCTTTATATTGCCTTGATTGTCTTTCTGTTTCTCATCCTTGAACATTCACAGCATGAGAATAAATTCACAGCTGATAAGAATAACTTTACTGATAGTTAAGAAGCAAGATGGGTGAAACACTATTTTTAATACAGTAATATAAATTACAAATTAAATCTTTGTTGACCCAGTGAATATTTTACCAACTTAATACTGCATGGAATCATTAAGTTTTTCTTTTATTTTTAGAAGGCAAGAGTGGATTGAATGTAAAGATAAAATTTGATGCTTGATTAGACCTGCTGTATTCTATTACTAATGACTGTGGGAGAAATAATATATAATTTATTATGTATAAACATATTTCATATATATAGCATATATTTTATAAATATATATTTGAGTATATATATATATACATAATACAGCAAAACTTATACTAGTGCTTTATTATACTAATGCTTTATTTGATTCAAAGCAGATTTTCTCTGCCCTTACCCCATCTTAATTTTGATTTTAGAGTCTGTTTATGTTTAGATTTCAGCATTTGAAAACTACTTTTAAACTTCTTTACTGTAGATTTTGCAGCTCCTTGCATGTGATTTTGTACATTATGTGTTATTTAATATACATACTTGACTTTCTAAGATCTAGCTACAAGTTTCAACAAGATAAAAGTTAATTTATTGAGGCTTAAAAAGAGAAAGACAAAACTGATTGTGCTCGCCATGTATGCTACTTAAAAAACTAACGGTGAAAAATGTTGAGAAGTCATATTTACCTTTTCCTTGTAATTTCAAACATTTTTCATGGTTACTTGAAACTATGTTCCCGAGTTCTTAACTGACAAATTATATAAAATTTATTTCTAGTAAGTTATTACATATCCATTTATTTTTATTTTTATTGAAAATATTATGTCAACCTTATAATTCTATTTAATTGTAGAGCCTAAATGAAACAGTATTCAGTGGGATATTCTAAAGTTGTAGCCATTATGGGATTCTCAAAGAATCATATATAGCAGAAAGGAGTATAAGAATTTTGATATACTTAAATTTTAAAATATTTAATATTCTGTCTTAAAAATGTTTGAACTTGTATATATGCATTTTCTAACCTGGATTTGACAATAAATTTCTATCACATTTGTAAAATATTGTGAGTCATCTGTTGGTGATATAACCAATATCTCTAGATCTAGGTACTTTGCAAAGTTTTTTTTTCTTTTTCTTTTCTTTTTTTTTTTTTTTTAGTATACCAACCATTTCAAATTCCTCTGGGATAAAGTTATTCTAAATTATAGATAGGTAAATGCTTTTTATGCTATATAATTTTCCTAAATTAAAAATGATTGTTATGCACTTTGCCCTACCTAATAAGAAAAGCATGTACTCCCAAACAATTTTTTATATATTAAGCAAGTCAATGCTCTGAACGTACCAAATGAATTTATTTAAAAATAAATGTTAGGTGGAAACTCAGTTGCATTTTCTTTGTACAAATGATTAAATCATTGATATTACATTGACATGACATTTTACATCCTGACCTGAAATGCTTTACTATTTACATAAGTTAAATTCAGTGAAAGTGGCTCCTCTTTGTAGTTTTTTCATGCATCATAATGCAGCTGCATATGTTATATGTCCTTGGAAGCAATATGGATTGATTTTCCAGAACTGGTTGGAAACATTCAAGTATAGGAGACCCTTAGCTTTCTGGATCCCGAGGAGTTTCTAATAAAGGATTGTGGTTTTTTTTTTCACATGAAAAACATTTTAAAGTCATTGGCTCAGAATGGTAGTGGGCAAACCTTTTAAAGTAATAATCTTCATTTACTCTGATGATTATAATTTCTAGAATCCCAAGGGTCAGATGCTTTCCAGTGCGTAGACATCCCTGAAACATATTCCCATATTACAGTTAACTAATGTAGATAAATTTGAATATATTATCCAATAGGTTATTGTTGACCATTTTAAACAATAAAATTGGATTAAATTGGAAAATATTCAAGGAGTAGACCATATAATCTGTTGAGAAGTGTTAGGAAAAGAGACTCTCTCATGCATTAAAATGGAAAACAAAATGATGCAACAGCTATGGATGGATAATTTGGCTATATCTGTTATATATATATACTATATATATTTAGTTTATGTTATATACCAAATAATATGTATAAGATATACTAAAATATATACACACATTTACTGTTTGACCCATCCATCCCACTTCAAGGAACCTATTAAAATGACTGCAACTAAATATATGTATATAAATAAATACACACTGAAACATTATTTGCATTGACAAAATATCGGGAAGAACTCAAGTGACTATCAATAAAAAAAATAGCTTAATACATGTATTAGTCAGCCAAAGGGGTGCTAATGCAAAATACCAGAAAATGGTTGATCTTTTTAAAGGGTGTTTAATTGGGGGTAGAAGTCCACAGTTACCAGGCCATAAAGCTTAAGTTTCTTCCCTTACCAAAGTCCATTGCCACATGTTGGAGCAAAACAGCTGCTGACGTTTGCTAGGGTTCAGGCTTCTTGGGTTCCTCTCTTCCTGGGGCTGCGTTTTTCTCCAGGCTCAGCGCCTCTGGTTTCTCCACAAGGTCAGCTGTAGACTATGAGGCTTTCTGGGTTTTGCTTCTCTCCACAAGGCCAGCTGTAAACTATCAGGTGATCGGCTTGTCTCTACCCCGGGGCCTTCTTTCTTTCCTCATGACCAAGCTCCTCTGTCTGCTCGCCTCCCCAGGCTCCAGCATCAAAACTGCAACTTCAGAACTGCTGCAACTCTGTTCTTTGTGATGTCTTTTATATTTTATTCCCCACCCATCAAGGGGTGGGGCTCAACACCCTACTGACGTGGCCCAGTCAATGCCCTAATCATAACTTAATCATGCCCAGATGAACAGATCAGTTTACAAGCATAATCCAGTATATATTTTTGGAATTCATAATTACATCAAATTGCCCAATGGCTACTATACACTATGAAAAAAAAGGAAAAATTAAAAAATGAAATAAAATAAAAATACATTATGGACTGAAGAATTATACAGCTATTAAAAAATACAGAAACAAAAGTATTCCATAACATAAAATGGAGCTATTTCTAGAAAATATTGTTTTAAAAAAAGTAAGTCACACAAGAATGTTATATAGTATACTTGATAAGTATTTTGTATAATTGGAAAGAAATTGGTTGGTTGCAGGTCTTAACTTCTCTGTCTTCACAGGGAGGCCCATAAAGAGTGACATGATTTACACACCTCCCCTTGAAAACATGGTAATACCCAGACCTCCACCTCCTAGTAATCATACTAATGTTATTTCCTAGTAGATACATGATGGAGACTCTTGTCTGTGAAATAATTTTTAAAAGGATGCGTTTTTTTCCATCAAACTTGCTTATAGTAAGTAAATCCAGAATAGATGAACTAATAAGGCATGGATGCTTGGCTATATAATTTATAGGATATAAAAGGAGATATTTGTGGTAGTATGAGTCTTTGGTGGATCCCAGAAAATTTTGTTCTTAAATTCATCCATTCCTAGGGATATAAGACCCTTTGATTGGGTTGGATTCGGTTGAGGGCCATTTGATTGGATTGCTTCAGGGAGGCATAACCAAGACAGTGGGTCTTGGTTCTCTTGCTGGAGACCTTTATAAATGGGAGAGAGAAAGCCACAAAGAGACACAGCTCAGTGAGACACACTGAGCTGAGAGAGAAGTCCCCATGTACCAGAAGCTGAAATCAATTAAACACAGAAGCTGAGAGGAAGCCACTTCAGCCAAAAGCTGAAAGCAACAAAGCCTAGAGGAGAGGGGAGAGAAGAGCAAATACTGCCATGTGCCTGATCAACAACAGCTGCAGCTTGGGGAGAAAGTATCTCTGATGATACCTTAATTTGGACATTTTCACAGCCTCAGAACTGTAAGTTCAAGTTAAAAATCCCCATTGTCAAAGCCAGTCCATTTCTGGCATATTGCCTTGGCAGGTTTTTGGAAACTAAAACAATGTTCTATAACAAAAATGATTCCACTTCAAACAACAGTTCATGTTTAATGGTTATTCCTTGCACATTAAGCAGATCATGTTCTATTACAAGAGAGAAGACATTGAAAGTTGTAGATGACCCTGGACCTCTTCAGAGAAAGAATGTTTGGCTAGTACCTTGCTTTTATCTGTATTTATTATTTTGATAAAATGTAAATAGGAGCTGAATAAGATCTATAATCAGTATCAAGTCTGATTTAACAATTTAATTAATGTTATTTTAATAAGAAAAGGAAAAAGATAAAGGAGGACATTTTCTTTTTAATATATGTGCACATGTATAAAACACACACATGCACAGGCATACCTGTGCAAAAGCAAACTGAAGTCGATTCAGGTACTAATGAAAGTGTTTTCCTAAAGAAAGTGAGTTGGAGAAAATATGGATGGTAGTTAACTTCTCTGAGCATATGTTTTTCATTTTTGACTTTCAAATAAATACATGTTTTACATATAAAAGCAATATAATTGAAGCAAATAGAAAAAGAAAACAACCCGAAAAATTCAACACAACAAATAATAACTCAACTTCACTACAAAGTGCCTGCCTTGTACCCAGATGTTAGATTTAAAATACCATTGTAAACACCCACTAATAGAATCTAAGTCTTCTTATATACATGAGTGTTCTGATGGAGGAAAAGTGAAGGTGGGCATCAGATGCATTGTTGCAAGAAGTGCCTTTAGATAGCCTCATTTCAAAAGATAGAAGAGTTAGAATAAATAGGCCATCCATAGTCAGATTTATAATGTAAACAACAAAAATCATGATCATTATTAATTATGAAACAATGAATTAACATAATTCCTAAAAGGAAATAGAAAAAAAGTGAAGGAAAAGTACCAAAACACTTCTTTACAGAAACCCACCCGTTTAAGTAAAACAAATAATGTAATTAGAAAAATCACTATTTTATAACCCAAATGTAATAAATGATTTGGGCAAGGAATATCACCGAGTATTAAAATCATTTACTGACATATTGTTGGAAATTAGGATATTAACAGAGCCAAAAAATCTCTCCACAGGTAATTTAACTAATTACAAAAGATAAAGTAGCTATCTAGTGGAAAACTCTCAGTTCCCACCCTGATCAAAAATCAAACTTAAATATGTTTAATATCAGTACAACCAGTCATTAAGTGCCTCCTACTGAAAGCATTCATAATCATCTACATCTAACCTGAATCTGGCTAACTTCTGACATTCAGTTTATATGAAAAACAGGTGAAATTATAACAACTTAAATAAACCCTAAGGAATCCATCAAAAGAATCCTATAGATGAGCTTTTTTATAAAGTCAATGTCTAGAAAGAAAATCCACGTGGGGTTACTATCTCTATTTTTAAATGGTCAAAGAAATCTAACAAAAACTACAATGGCTGTCTTGATTAAATTTTATAAAAGTCATTTTTGGAAGGAGAGAGAAATTTCAAGTTGGACTGGAGAATAGATGACAGGATGTGCTCACTGCTAATTTTCTTAGATATTATGATATTTTGCTCATGTAGAATATTTTTACTTTCAGCAGCTCTGTGGTGGTTTGAAGTTGAATGAAACCCCAGAAAATTATGTTCTTAAAGTTAATCCACTCCAATGGGTGAGAACCTGTTGTAAGTAGGGCAGTTTGATTAGGTTACTTCAATAATGTGTGGCTTGCCGTGGGTCTTAATCCTCTTCTTACTGGAGTCCTTCATAAGAGAATGAAATTGAGAGAGAGAAGACAGAAAGCCGAATTCAACTGAAAGAAGAAGAGAAGGGAGAGAGCAGCGGATGCCTATATGTGCCTTGCCACGTGATTCAGGAGTCTAGGATCACTGGCAGCAGGTTTTTGGGGAGAAAAAAATCACCTGATGATGTCATGATTTGAACATTTTTCTCAG
The DNA here is from genome assembly GCA_026826555.1 of Tolypeutes matacus. Lineage (NCBI taxonomy): Eukaryota > Metazoa > Chordata > Mammalia > Cingulata > Chlamyphoridae > Tolypeutes > Tolypeutes matacus. The sequence continues at coordinate 32,877,233 of JAKSZT010038599.1, forward strand.
CCTTGAAACTCTAAGCTTGTAAGATAATAAATCCCCATTGTAAAAAGCCAACCCATTTTTGGTTTATTGCTTTTGACATCCTAATAGACTAAAAGATATCCCATGAAGTATTTAGGGATGAAGTATCATTAATGCCTGCAACTGACTTTCAAGTTGCTCAGTTTAGTTTATACACATATTACAGAGTCATAGAGAGAGAGAAGGAGAGACACAGAGTGAAAGATCGATAATGGCAAAATGTTAGCAATTGGTGAATTTAATAAAGGTATTCAGGTTTCTTTACATCACTTTTTCGACTCCTGTGCCAATATTTATTTTTAAATTTAAAATGTGGGAAAATAAGAAATTGGAATCATTATTCCAACTGTGCAAGTAATTAAATTGTACCTTGAATCGGCATATGACACCTCGCTAATGGACTTTGGAACTGTTTCATTTATGATCAACACATGGATCAAAATGCTTTGCTCAAAAAGAGAGCCTCCATTCCTTGCAATAGTGTTCTTTGCTGTATATAGTAGAATCAGTTTCATCTCCTCCATCATTATCAGTTTTGTCATTTTGCTTAAGGATCTCTTTAAAGAAAATAAAAATATTTTTCTCCCTTCCTGCTTGCTACCCCATTAAAATTCTTTCCATCATTCAATTGTTTCTTTGGAAATCCTGATACTTTTTACTCTATTGGATTGTTGTGCCCCTTATATTATGTTGTGTCACATAGAAAATAAGGCTTTTTATCCAATCCCCTCATTATTTTTTTCTTGTTTGGCATGTGCATTTGTGTGCGTGTATTTTTGAATATGTGTGAGTTTAAGTGATTTTAATGCAACTAATTGGAACAGATTCTGAAGGAAATAAAAAGTTAATAATGCAAACATTGAAACAGAATAGATATATTTCTGAAAATTTATGACAGAAATAGTGTAATTTGGTCAATATTTATCCATTGATGTCTATAATAAAACATAAGACTAAACCTTCATTCCTAAGTGATATTAGAGCAAAATTTCAAAATTTAACTTTTATATTACTCATAAACATTATAAACCCTTGATTGGGTCCCAGAAAAATATATACAATACATTTTAATTGGAAAGATATTAAGTTTAGGGATTAATTTGTTTTGTATTTGACTTTTGGGGCACATTAAAATGAGATATCTTCCATATAGTTAGATTTCCTGCATTCAAATCCACTTGAACCCCGTATTTATTGGTTATGCGACTTTGAGCAGAATACTTAATATGTCTGGACCCCTGTTATCTTAGTTGTTGTTAATGTTAGTGCAATTAATGTAAGTAAAATGCATATCAGAATTCTATATATTATAACAGAAAAATAATTATAGGTATTATTATTGCTATTTTCTGAAGCACATATGTAAATGCTGTATTCTAAACTTTAGATTTGAGAGATATCAATAATTAGAGCAGTTAAAGCATATACAATTAAAAAATATATAATTTACATGAAATTTTCAGGTGAGAATGGATAGAACGAGAAATCAAAGGGATAAAGTTAAAATTAGAATCACCAAAAATTGTCCATTTAATTAACTATGAACTTGTAAAGGACAGAAAATAAAATGACATAAATTAAAATGTAAGAGATCAAGGAAGGTGTTATGGCTTGGAAATTATGAAAGAAACAAGTTTCAAATTACTATCTTTATATTTAGATATTACTTCCTAACAGGCTCTGTTATAAGCAATTTTTTTGGTGATACAATGCTACTTTATTATTTTTTAAATGTATGTAGAATTTTTTATTTTTTTTAAAAAAGATACTTAGATTACATAAATGTTTCACAAAAAATATAGGGATTCCCTTACGCCCCAACTCCCACACCTCCCACAACCTCCCACATAAACATTCTTCATCAGTGTGGCACATTAACTGCAACTGATCAACACATCCTAGGGCTTTGCCATTAAGCATGGACCATAGTTCACATTGTAGACCACACTCGCTCCCACACAGTTCTGCATTTTATATGATGATATAAAATGGCCTATATCTGTCATTGCAATGTCACTCAGGGCAATTCCCAAGTCCCGAAAAATAAGCATTTTAAGTGTTTTTTTTTTTCATTACTCTTCTCTTAATGGTCGACAGATACAAAAGACTATTCTGAAGAATTGTAGTAGGGTGGTATGACATAGTAGTAACAGATAGACCCTAGGATGTATAATGGTTCCTAAACAATAAATATATTTCTCAGTCAGGTGCATATCTTTAATAACTTAGATACTTTCCTTCACCTGATAATTTAGAGACACCCTTTTCCCCCTCATTTTTGATTCCCAAATATCTAGAAATGTGTTTATGTTTTCAGATAACAGAAATATAGTCATAAAAAGGGCTTACTTACATTTCAAATGCCTTGACTAGGAGACAATACACTTTACAGCTGATAATATTCCTTTGGCAAGTAGTGGTCACATGACAACACCTAGAAACAAGGGTAACAGGGAAATACATTTCACGGTTTTTCAGCATTTTCCTAGAGACAACAGTATATTATATAAAAGGACTCACATTTTGGTGATGGTTAACTATCTCTGCTTCAGGAATTCTGTAAAAATTTCAGCCTGAAACTGTCCCTGTAATTCTTTCCTGTCAATGTTATTCAATTCCACCCAAAATGCAGAAGGTTAAATTCCACTGAGAGTACTCCATAGAACATCTGCTAATATACATTTTTTTCAGGAAGCTGTTGGGGAGCCAAGAATTGAGATGAACTCTCATTAACCTTAAGCTTGGGCCTAACACCTATGCAATTTGAGGTCTCTCATTAAGAACATAAATGTAAGATTAGTTTAAAAGTTGAATATTTACTTATAAGAAGAAAATTATCACAACAAACTATCAATTGATATCAATTAAAAGCTGAAACATACCACAAACACTATTTTTCTTTAATTCATTAGTTGGATGGGACAACTGTCTAGTGCTTTTTCCCTATATTTTTGCTTCAGTTTTTATGGAATATAAGGTGGTAGCAGAGTGTGAAATACTTCTATGCATATTTGGGAGTACAAATGCCATTGGTGATGGATTAATTGGAGTTGAGTGTTACTGAAAGGGGAGATTCAAGGATAATGAACAAGCTGAATCACCGTGCTGCTTATTGGAACAAGGCATCCTGGATAAGACTACAATTGGTAATGCTAATTGTATTAGGAATAGGTCATGATTTTAGTTTGGGAAATTGTAGTTTTGAGATGCCTGAAAGATTTCTGGTAAGCCATTATACATAAGAATTGGTAGCTCTGCAAAATGGCAGAACAGGAGAAAAATGTCATAACATCTTTAAAATTAGCCAGTATCCCCAAATATCCATCCTAATAAAATAAAAATAGATCTAATTTGTGCTTAAAATTTTTAACTATGATATTTGGAACCTGTCACAGTAGTTTTGCTTTTGTCAAAGTAGTTTAGAGTACAAGTATGGTAAAATCACATTCCTCACCTTTCAGTTCCTCTGTCATTCATTCTGTGTTCTGGAACCTAACACCTACTTATACCATGAGGCATAATGGGAAAAAATAGGAAAATTCTCTATTCCTTCTTTATTCTATTTCCATCATAGGGAAAAAAAAAAAAAAACTCACCGTATCATCTTGAATGTCCATATTGAAGGCAGGAGACAATTATCCTTTCCTACTGATAACTCAGGGAAGAATTGACAATGTCTGCAAAATTTTCTAAGGATATATGTTACAGTAAATGATATATCATGTAGGAGTACTCTCAAATATCCAAAGGTCTCCACAATCTTTTAGAAAAAAGGAACCATAGCCACGTCTTCAGCCTTTTATCTTCTCTTTTTCTCAATCCGTTCTTCTGAAACTATCCCTTCAAAACATACTGATTATGAATTATAATTTTAAAAGGTTTATTTGAATTAAATTCAGCTATCTTCTAAAAGCCCAGATCATGTATTATTTTGAATATAAACCACTGATTATGCAGTCAGAATGCCTGTTTTCTTATAATTAGTAGTTTAGGTAAATATTTGGCACATTATTTAATCAAGTAATTAAACTTCTTTACTCCTTTATTTTTTCATAAAACAGTATCACCTGCACTTTTTTGAAGTTCCTACGATATTAAAATTGGATAGATTATTTGCACAGCTTCTGCAAATCATTCAATAATATTAAATCAAATGAGGGCAAGATACTGTCATACATACCATCAATTATTATTAACACCCTTTTGAAAATCACCTTTAAAAGAAAACACTATTTTAAAGGTGACACATAGTGAAACTCCCCAGAGCTACAGGATATGTTTTGTGTTATTTTGGTGGCGTTGTAATGTGCAAAACTTGACTGAGCTGAACTACATTTTCAGAATTGCCTTTCTTGTATGTTTTTGGTTAGAGTGGTCATGAAAAAGTTTCTTGTGTTGAGATTGAGAGGCTGGAAATGTAGCTGTAGCCATGTAGTAGCTCATGCACATGGTCACTGCTCTGAGAACTCACTTCTTGTGCATGAGGCAGAAACTTTCCACTGTATCCTTTTCCAAAATCTCTGACCTTTCACCAGATGTATGTGTGCTAGCCCAGGATGAATGGTCCCAGTTTTGGCAGGCACAGCACCAAGTTCAAAAGCAACAAAAACTGACATGCATTTCCATGTATCTCTTGGCTTCTGCTTATACTTGTGCATCGCAGCTTGCTTCCACCTTCCTGCCTAGCTGCCTTATGAAGCTTTGTAATTAGATGTGAATACAACAGCCTCACATCTCACAGAAAATACTTAACCACTATCTACCCACCTATGGTCAAATTCCTGCAACAAATCATGCATGTGTTTTTGTGCCTGTGTGTGTGTGTGTGTGACTTATCATCTATAGGAAAGCATCTATAGGAAAGACCTTAATGTTAATGAAAACTAGACACTATAGCTGATATTTCATTTCATACATTTTATAGTTAATAAAATAATACAAAGTATTTTAATTAATATGAAGCATTAGCTTAGGCCATATGAGATGTAGATCCATCACTTTTAAAATGAAATAATAATCAATAAATCTTATTCTGAGGAAATATTCCTTCATCGATTTACAAATGGAGGAAAGTAACAAACTGATACATCAGCCCCTTGTTGCATGATTTCAGGAGCAGGAATAAAGGCACACAATGAGGGATTGAGTGCTGAATAATAATTGGAGCAGAACAGAACCAAGTGAATGTAGATGTCATATCCAGAGCACTGAGAGGAAGAGTAATTTCACATAAGCCATCCTCTCTTCCAGGAAGGAATAAGAAAATAGAGTGAAGAAAAAGTAATAATGCCCTGGAAATCAAAGTCCAAATACTTTCAGCAAAAGCCATGAGATGGCTAGGGATGCCAAGAAGAAAGTCGATCAGCTTTAAAGGTCTCATCTCTGACGTGGTGGGAAAAATGGATAATATTTATTATTTGATATTAATATATAAATGATAAAAAGATTCAAACATGGATTTTACACACAAGAAATTTCCCATTAATAAAATAATATTAGATTTTCTAAACAACAAGGAGGATAAAATACATTGCAAACACAAATGCAAAGCAAGTGTGTACTTCAGCATGTGGAGAAGAAGTATAATGAAAGCTTACTACAAATTAAGATATTAGGAATAACACAAAAGATCAATGTTCAAAATCTATACAGGTTGATTCATATTTTATAATTAAAGCAAAATGCAATGCCATTGAAATGGACAAAAACAAAAAACCCAGGTACATATTATAAAGAAAATACAATGTTTAGGAAAGGCAAAAAAGAATAGTATAGGCACAATACATGACACAAAACAGAAAAGAAGTTGGGCCAATATTAATATTTGTTAAAGATGACATGAAGGTAAATAGCCTTAAAGAAAGAGTTTTATTTAACATGATAAAATAACAGTCATAAAGAAATAATGAATCTTTAGGCACTTCCTAAGATCCTTAGTAAGTATGCTGGTTAACTCAAAGTATTTTATAGCCCATAAATTTGGCTAAATCTTCCCAACTTGCCACTAAATTATTGTTGATATATTCCTCCTAAGAAGATCCTAATTACTCACAAAGTTAGGAAATGTGGCCAACAAGAAAGATAGCATGGACTGATATACAGATAGAAAGAGAAACAACAATTGTAGAAAGACAGGCGATGAAAGAAGTATGAGAGGAAAGTAAGACAAAAGGAAAGCACATTAAACAATATTTGAAGTTCTTATTCTAATTTAATTGTGATGCTTCAAAATATACTTTGGTTTCAGACCACCACAATAAAGCAAATATCACAATAAAGTGATTCACAGGAAAGTTTTGGTTTCCCAGTGCATATAAAATTTATGTTTGCACTATACTGTAGTCTATTAAGTATGCAATAGCATTATGTCTAAAACATAATGTGCATACATTAATTAAAAATGTTTGTTGCTGTTCAGTTGTTTATAGTATCCTCTTATGATCCCTCTTATTTCTGATTTTATTTATTTGCATCTTCTCTCTTTTTTTCCTTTCGGTCTAGCCAAGTGTTTGTCGATTTTGTTGATCCTTTCAAAGAACCAACTTTTAGTTTTGTCTATTCTATCTATTGTGTGTGTGTGTTTTTGTTCTTTTGTTTTTTTCTTGAGGTACCAGGGGCTAGGGATTGAACCCAGGACCTCCTATATGGAAAGCTGGCACTCAACTACTGGGCCACATAGGCTTCCCAGAGTTGTTTTTTGTTTGTTTGTTTGCTTGCTTGTTGTTTGTATTTATTTTTTCAGGAGGCACTGTGAACCAAACCTGAGACCACCCATGTGGGATGCAGGAGCTCAACCACTTGCACCACATCTGCTCCCTCTTTCTGTTGATTTTTTAATTCTCAATTTCATTAACTTCTGCTCTAATCTTTATTTTTTCTTTCCTTCAGCTTGGTTTGGTATTAGTTTGCTGTTCTTTTTTAAGTTCATCCAGGTATGCAGTTAAGTATTTGATTTTAGCTCTTTCTTCCATTTTAATGTAAGCACTGAGTGCTTTAAATTTCCCTCTCACCACTGGCTTTGCTGAATCCCATATGTTTTGTTATGTTGTGTTCATGTTTTCATTCATCTACAGATATTTGCTGATCTGATATTTGCTGATTTCCCTTGCAATTTCTTCTTTGACCCACTGAATATTTAAGAACGGGTGGTTTGATTTCCATATATTTGTGAATTTTCCCTTTTTCCATTCATTATTGACTTCCAGCTTCATTCCATTATGATCAGAGAAAGTGCTTTGCATAATGTCAATCTTTTTAAATTTATTAAGACCTGTCTTGTGACCTAAGATACTAGAGAAGGATCTATGAGCATTTGGAAAAAATGTATATCTTGCTGTGTGGGGATGTAATGCTCTATAAATGTCTTGTTAGATCTAGTTCATTTATCATATTATTCAAGCTTTCTGTTTCTTTATTTCTCCTCTGTCCAGATGTTCTATCCAGTGCTGAGAGTGGTGTATTGAATTCTACAACTATTATTGTAGAGACATCTATTCTCCCTTCAGTTTTGCCATTGTGTATCTCATGTATCAGGGCACCCAGGTTATGTGCAAAAATATTTATTGTAGCTATTTCTTCTTGATGAACTGCCCTTTTTATTAATATTTAGTGACCTTCTTCCTCCCTTATAACAGTTTTGCTTTTAAAATCTATTTTGTCTGATATTAGTATTGCTACTCAAGACAAATATTGTATGTTCTCCTTAATATGAAATTTGATGAGTAACATCACTGAGGTAAACTCTAGAGTAAAGGTTACTAAGTAATAGATTGTGGGTTGAGAATGGGAGCTGATTAATGTATATAGAATTTTTAATACAGTTTATTGTAAAAACATGGAAATTAATAGAATTGATGGTAACACATTATAGTGAGTATAATTAACCCTACTGATATATGAATCTGATTGTGGCTGAAAGAGGTTGTCTGTGGACATAAATGTCGATTGAAAAGTATGAAGAGAATAATCCAGGGTATGTATAACATAGTGATACATACTATGTATGAAGACTGTGGTTAATAGTATAAATACAAGAATTTAGGAATCCAGTGGTGGAAGATGGACTGTGGTTAACATAAAAAATATGAAAATGTTCTCTCATGAAATATAACAAATATATAATATTAATATATGGTGTTAATAATCTGGTGGGTTAAGGGAAATATGTAATATATGAGCTATAGTTAGTAATAATATTTTTTATTTTATTTTTAAAAGATACTTAGATTACATAAATGTTACACAAAAATTATAGGGATTCCCATACGCCCCACCTCCCACACCTCCCACAACCTCCCACATAAACATCCTTCATTAGTGTGGCACATCAGTAATAATATTTTAATGATGCTCTTTTATAGTTTGCATCAAATGTTTCACAACAATGCAAGTAATTGTTGGTGTGATGTATGGGAGCCCTGTATGATGACATGCATGTTTGTTTTGTAAGTTCATAACATTTACTATACACTTATTGTTTATGTATGTTCATGTATGAACGATATACCCCAATATAATCTTATAAAAAATTACTTTGTTGCTAACCATTAGCTGAGCATTCAGCAAGTTATAATCATCTTGCTGGTTTAGGGTTTGCCTCAATTTTGGTGGTTTCTGAGTGATCAGGGTCATGGTTGCTGAAGGTTGAGGTGGTTGTAGCAATTTCTTAAAGTAAGACAACAATAAAATTTGCTAGACTGAGTCTTCCATTCATGAATGTTTCTCTGTAGCTTGTGATGCTCTTTAATAGTATTTTACCCACAGAACTTCTTTCAAAATTGGATTCAATCCTTTGAAACTCCACCACTGCTTTATCCACTAAGTTTAAATAATATTCTAAACACTTGGTTGTCATTTCAACAATGTTCACATCATCTTCACCAGGAGAAGCTTCTATCTCAAGAAACCACTCTCTTTGCTCATCCATAGGAAGCAGCTCCTTATCAGTTCAAGTTTTATCATGAGTTTTCATCAATTAAGACACATCATAAGTCTCTAATTCTAATTCTAGTTCTCTATCTTTACCACATTTGCAATTACTTGCATTACTGAAGTCTTGACCCCTTCAAAGTCATCCATGAGAGTTGGAATCAATATCTTCTAACTCATGTTAATGTTGATATTTTGACCTCTTCCTATGAATCATGAATGTGCTTTATGGCATCTAGAATGTTGAATCCATTACAGAAGTTTTTCACTTTACTTTGCTCAGGTCCATCACAGGAATCACTACAGTAGCTATAGCCTTATAAAATGTATTTTTTAAATAATAAATGTTGAAAGTTGAAATGACTCCTTGAGCCATGGGCTTCAGAAAGAATGTTGCTTCATCAGGTATGAAAATAACATTGATCCCATTATACATCTCCATCAGAGATCTTTGGTAAACAGATGTATTATCAACGAGCTGTGATATTTTGAAAGGGATTTTTTTTTTTTTTTTTCTGAGCAGTAGGTCTCAACAGTGGGCTTAACATATTCTGTAATACATGTTGTAAACAGAAGTGCAGTCATCCTGTCTTTGTTGTTCCATTTATAAAGCACAGGTAGAGTAGATTTAGCATAGTTATTAAGGTCCCTTGGATTTTTGGAATGGTAACTGAGCATTGGCTTCAAACTAAAGTCACAAGCTGCATTAACCCCTAAAGAGAGAATCATCCTGCCCTTTGAAGTTTTGAAGTCAGGTATTGACTTCTCTCAAACTATGAAAGTCCTAGATGGGTTCTTCTTCCAATAGAAGGCTGTTTTGTCTACATTGGAAATCACTGCTTAGTATATCCACCTTAATTGTCTTAGCTAGATCTTCTGGATAACGTCCTGCAGTTTCTTCAACCTTGCTGTTTCAACTTGTACTTTTATCTTATGGAGAAAGATTATCTCCTTAATCCTCATAAAGACCAAACTCTGCTGCTAGCTTCAAACTTATCTTGTTAAGCTTCCTTACCTCTCTCTGTCTTCATAGAATTGAAGAGAGTTAGGGCATTGCTCTGGATTAAGCTTTGGCTTAGGGGAATGTTGTGGTTGGCTTCAACTTCCATCCATACCACTAAAACTTTCTCCATAGCAGTAATAAGGCTGTTTTGCTTTCTTTTTATTTATGAGTTCGTTAGAATGATAATTTACCTCAAGCACTTTTTCTTTGAATTCATAACTTGGCTAACTGTTAGGTTTAAGTGGCCTAGTTTTTGGCCTACCTAGATTTTCTTTTTTTTTTTTTTTTTAAGATTTTTTATTTATTTATTCCTTTATCCCCCCCTTGCTGCTTGTGCTCTCTGGGTCAGCTAACCACGCCATGCGGGCGGGCTTGCCTTCACCAGGGTTCGGTTCCCGGGGCCTCCCATATGGTAAACGGGAGCCCTACTGATTGAGCCACAGCCGCTTCCCAACCTAGACTTTCGATATGCCTTCCTCTCTAAACTTAATCCTTTCTAGTTTTTTATTGAAAGTAATACATATGCAATTCTTCCTTGTACTTGAACACTTGTAAGGTTATTAATTGGCCTAATTTCAATAATTTGTTTCAGGGACTAGGAAGGCCTGAGGAGAGGGAGAGAGTCAGAGAAATGGACAGTTAGTGGAGCAGTCAGAACACGCACATTTATCAGGTTTGCCATCTTATATGGTCGTGTTTGGTGGCTCCACAAATTATTTACAATAGCAACTTCAAAGATCACAGATCACCATAACAGATGTAATAATAATGAAAAATTCTGTAGGATTTTGAGAATTACTAAAATGTGACACATAGACACAAGTGAGTACATGCTCTTGGAAAAATGGTGCTGATAGACTTGCTTGACTCAAACTACCCAGAAACCTTCAATTTGTAAAAAGTGCAATATCTGTGAAGCACAGTAAAGCAAGGTGCAATAAAACAAGGTATACCTGTAATTGCATATTTACAGTATGGCATATCAAGCATGATAGGGACTGAGGTGGAAAAATATTATCACCCAGGAATGGTTGTGATTACTTATGTTAAACTCTTCTTTTTCAGGGGAGAGCAAAGCTATGTTTTCTGTTATATAAGGGTAACTGTGCTGTGTTCAATTGTTGTTACTCAGAGGTTTAAATATAGGTTGAATGGTGTGTAGGAATTGTGAGTTGACCAGAGTTGCAAAGCAATGATTCTAATGTTCTCCATCACAGATGGGAAACTCAAAATTTGCTCAGAATCCTTTATCCATGTGAATCACAGTTGAAGTTACTAATGAGAAGTTCTTAATAGGAGTAGAAGAGAAGGAGAAGCCTTTGTTTTTTTCCTGGAGGAAGTCACAGGCAAATCTTGTGCAAAGTTCTTTGTTTTGTTTTTTTTTTAATCAAGAGCATTGGTACTGCAGAGAGCTAAAATTGGCAACAAAACACACTTCATTTGCTGAGATTCACTGTAGCTTCCAAGAAAGCTGCTGAAAAATCTCTGTGGTGAAAGCTTCCAATAAGATTGATGATAATCACTGTGGCTTCCAGGTGAGAAGTATCACCCATGTATCACCCATTTCTGACATCATTTTTGTGATGTAAGCTCCCCTTGACTCAACAATAATTGTGTTGGTCTTAATTCCCTATGACAAACCTTTTCTAGTATTAGTATCTTCTGCTTTTCTGAACATATTCTCACTGATTAAGTGACATCTCCATATTATCTTCTAATTATTTTTACTTTTAAATTTTTTAAAGATTTATTTATTTTTTGCTTTATTTCTTTTAATTATTTATTTTCAATTTATCCTCCACCCTTCCCCAAAATGGTTCTCTTGTCTGTCTGCTCATTGTTTGCTTGCCTTTCTCCAAGAGGCACTGGGAGTTGAACCCAGTACTTCGCACATGGGTGGTGAATGACAAATGGCCTGAGCCACATCCGCTTCCCTACTTTTAATTGAATTCAGTTTATCTTTCATGTTTGAGAAAAATATCAAGGATATAAAAGTTATATCACAACAAGAATCTTTGAACTTATTTCTCATATTACCAAGCATTGGGAAATATCTTAAGGAAAGGCACTCTCATGCATTGATAGCTGGACTGTAACTGATTTTAAAAATTGGAAAACTGATTGTAATTATCTTGTGAATTTGAAGTAGTCTATAATTCTGATCCAACAATTTTACTCCTGCTTATATGTCCTAGAATAATTGCTTACACATGTTCAGATGAGATATGTATAAGTAAGTTCATTAGAGCATTTTTAATTGTAGTTGAAACTGTATGCAATCTAAGTATCTATCAGCAAAGGGATGAATGAGCACATAACTGTGGTGTATTAGCAGAATTTTAAACCATATAACAAAGAAAGTGAAGAACTACAAATACAGATAACAAGAAATGTGAATCTCAGAAAACTAAGCAAAAATACCAAATAGAAATATTAATAAAATGACTTCATATATATAAATAGAAAAGCAAAAAAAAAAAAAAATAAAGAAATGTGATTTTTTAGAGTTGTTTAGATAGGAGTAAAGGAAGGAAGGAAGGAAGGAAGGAAGGAAGGAAGGAAGGAAGGAAGGAAGGAAGGAAGGAAGGAAGGGAGGGAAGGAGGGAGGGAGGGAGGCAGGGAGGGATGAGGGAGGGAGGGAAAAAGAAAGAAAACAGTAATCACACAATTTAGGACAGTGGTTACAAAAAAGAGAGAGGGGCAGGTTTCTTATCAGTGAAGATAGACATGTGATTCCTGGGGTTCAATAAATATAATATTCCCTGGCATATGTGTAGTTATATTGGGATGCAATTTCTAATATAGGTACAATACATATATTTACATGTTTAAGTTGCATTAGAAAATGAAATAAAACAAATAAAAAATCAAAGAAAAAGAAAAACAAACAGACAAAAAAATAAAAATAAAAACCCTGATCAAACAAAACAACAAAGCAGGAGCAGCCAAGATTAACAATATTGCTCAGTTAGCTAGAAGTTACTTTTGTACCCTCAAAGCTATAAGTTTCTGATTATTAGTCTGATACCAATTTCACTGATTTTGACTCCATAGGGCATTCGCCACAGTATTCCTTCTCAGAGAAGAATATATTGAGGAGTATATTTTCTTAACCATGTGGCAATGATGCTCATATCAAGCAAACTCAAGTTTACTTCAAAAGTGTTTTTATTTTGTGATGTTTTATTATAATAATTTTGTTATCTCTGGTAAGAATGAACTTTTATTTTTTTAAATATTTATTTTATTTATTTATCTCTCCCCAGCCCCTCATTATTGCACTTGCTGTTTCTGTTCATCTTCTTGTTTCTTTAGGAGACACTGGGAACCAAACCCGGGACCTCTGATGTGGGAAGGAGGCTCCTAATCACTTAAGACACCTCCGTTTCCTGCTTTGTTGTGTCTCTAGTTATGTTTCTCCTCTTGTGTCTCTTGTTTTGTCATCTTGTCATTTCAGCTTGTCATGTCTACTTGTTGCAACAGCTGACCATCCTGCTTATCAAACTCTTTAGGAAATACCAGTAGCCTCTGCTCCCTATTTTTCTGTTCCTCTTATGATGTTTTTCTTCTTGTGTCTCTTGCTGTGTCATCTTGTTGTGTCAGCTTGCCATGCCTCCCCATCACGCCAACTTGTTGTCTTCTTTAGGAGGAGCCAGGAACCTAATCACGGACCTCCCCTGTGGTAGGCGGGAGCCCAATTGCTTGAGTCACATCCGCTTCCCAGAAGGGTTCTGCTCTCTCTCTCTCCTGTCTTTCTCTTTCTCCCTCTCTCAATATGAATATTAGTCTTTCTTACTCTTTTCAAAATTGTGTCCAAGATATTGGCTAACAAAAGTCTCTATAAGATAGCTTCAAAAATAAAACAAAAGGAAATGAACTTAATATCATATCTACCCTCCATTTTATAATGGAGTTTAAATTACTTTAACTATTCAGCTCAATAATCACTATTTTTAACTTCTATAAAGTTAATTTTTTTTTTTTTTTTTTTTTTTTTTTTTACCTCAGAAGAATTGTCTATACAAATAATATTTCTTGCTTTCTGGCTTAAGAAAAGAAATTTTAGCCTAAATATAACTGTTTCAATCTTGCTTCAAATAAAATAAGAAGCCATTGAAGGTTTTTAAGCAGAGAAGTGATAAAAATCTAACTTATGAATTGTGATGCACTGAAACTGGGACACATAAAATTCACTTGTAATTTAATCCATCTATTTTTAATTAATCAAAACTTCACTTTCAGCTTGATTGACAACTGTTTTATTTTAAAATACTAACTCCCTGAATTCAAGAGAACCAGAATTACTCATTTAAATTTCTTCTCAAAACAAAGATTTTCATAGATTTTCCTTTAATTAGATAACATTTTGTCAACACATAGGAATTTAAAAGGTATAATTTTGAGCATTTTCTAAAGGGGAAAACCTATGCTTTTCTAGAATCTCTTGCAAATTGAGATACAGATTTTTGAATTCTGAGTTTATGGATTCATTGACATATGTTATATGCCAGATAAACATTGTTCTAGGATAATTAAATACAATATAGCCATGTGTTCACCAAAATATGTTTGACAACTGTGGCAATGTTTCTTTGAACAAGTTTTACTAAAGAGGTTTCTTTTTTAATTACTGAAAACATACAAGGTTATGCAATGACTATATTTGTGTATAAACTCTATATTTGATGATTCTAATAAGAAATTATCAGCATCAAAGTATCAGAATTATATCTGAATTAATGCATTGCCTTCCATTGATTTATTCAAGATAGGTAAAAATTTGCACTCATTTCAATATAGTATTTAAACATACATATATATCTATTTTCAATCCTATTTCCTTATTAACATTATTTATATGTAGTAAGGAACATCTATATCAGAACTGAAAATTGGGGAAGGATTCCACTTAGCAGCCATATATTTGGTAACATATACCTTAGGTCATAATATACTGAATAAGAAACCATCCAACTCTGGTTTGCTAGAGAATCTGGCTTTCAGCAAAGTTTCATCAAATCTTTAAAGATGAAGTAGATATTATGCTTCTTGAATGATTACAAAGATAGGAAATTAGAAAGCCCTATATTCATTTTATTAAAGAATCAGAACTAGTAATTAAAAGTCATTACAAATAAATATAGAGGTTCAGTCACATTTTTCTGTACAAATGCCAAATTAGCAGTTAATACATTAGGAAATTAAGCAAGCAGGATATGGGAAGTATAACATATATATATATATATAAAGATACTATTCCAGGATTAATAAAATAGCTTAATTTTAAGCAACTATAATATCATCATGAATTGCACTAATAAATGAAACAAAAAAACCACATTACTATTCAGTGGGCCTTCATTGTATTTTTAGTGCAATTTAGCCTCTCTTGTTAAAGAGATATTTAAAAATTGTAATGAAAGATTCCTCCCTCAATGAACTAAGGAATATCTCCACAAGTCAATTTCAGAATTATAGTTAAATGTGGACTTGAAAAAAGTATTTTCTTTAATGTGGGAATAATGAAACAACATAATTATTTAACACTGTTTTGGGAATTCACAAAAATGAAAAATAATTAAGAAATATAAATATATTGTTGAGTGAATGAAAGAAGTTGCTAAAGAGTTTATAGAGAAAAGGTCACATTTTAGAAAAAAGTACTTTTAATTACTCAGGTAAGTGAAACTCATGAGGTAAATCAAAGATGATTTCTGAGTTACAATGAAAAGTTGAATTCTACTTAAACTGTTAGCTATTCCTCCTTTTGAATTGGAGCCTGTTTCATACTAGGATCCTGCAATGAGTAATAAAAGGCTTGTTCAGCCTCTTCTCTCTTTTTCATCCTTGCACTTGACAATTTCCCACTCATTTTTCTAACCTGTTTTCTGCCTCCACTATGGTGTAAAGTGAAAGAGTAAGAGAAAAGAAACAGAAAATGTATGACTTAACTAAAACTGACATGAGCTAATTTAACTGATATGAACATAGCAGATTTTAAAATGTGACACTTTCTATTATGGGGCTCAGCCCTCCTCCAACCTTCGTTGCTAACACCCCTCATCTAGAGTCTTCCTTGACAAGAAGATATTTGACAAGATCTAAGAAAGATCCCAATAGCTTTTACACATGCCTATATTGTATCTTAAATGATTGACTATAAAACAGCTCTTCATCTTTTAAAAAACCCTAGGAGTGCAGCCTAATTCAATGTACCACCAGCATTTGCTTCTCTCCATCTTCTCAGCAGTTGGCAAGCCAGTCTTTGCTCATGAGAATTACCATTTAATAGGCTCCAAACTGGAAATATATGTGAACTCTCTGAATGATCTCTTGAGTGGTCTCCCCACTGCAACCAAGAGTTAAAAATTAACAAATGATTATGTTTAATGAAATGCTATATAGATGCTTTTTTGCTTCTTAGTATATTATAGAATAGCCAAAAGTTAGTACCTAAAATTACTGGAACTGGTCTCACCCTTGTTTATGATTATTCTAGACGGACTTCATCCTTGGTTATACTTGCTATTATGATGGTTATCCTAAACTGGCCTCACCCTTGTTTATGGTTATACCAAACTAGTCTCACCTTTCCGTACACTTGCCTTTGTGATGATAACCATGTCACTCTCCCCAGTTTGAATCCAAAGAAACCCTAAACTCCCCCAAATTAGGAAAACATTTTTAGGCCTTCAAGTCATCTCTTCTCCTTGCTATGTGCAGGCAATGTACTCTATCTTTAAAATGCCAATGTCTTAGTAATTGTTCAATTTTTGCTTGGTATCAATTTGGTGACTTTGACAGGACCAGGGACTAAGGGTCCCCAAGGAATAAGGAGTCCAACTGCCTGAGTTTCTGGGACCCCAGAAAGAGAGACACGCATGGTAATTGATCCTTTTGTGGCCACTACACCCTATTGGTCTAAGGGCTCTGAAATTGTTTTTTTCTTATCTTACTGGCTCCCCAGGCAACCATGGCATTTTAAAGTTTCAACGAGAGAAACAGTTCCTCTTCCAGACCTAAATATCAGACTAGATATAGGGATCACCAAGGTAGAAGTGGATCTGGAAGTTTGTTTGGCAGTTCATGTCCCCTGGACCTGCTGTTGAGGCTCTGGGTCCCACTTCCAGAATGATGCCCCTTGCTCTGACCTCTACACCTTTGCCTGGTTTTCTGAGTACCAGCCTGTATGGGATTTTAGGTCCCAGACTGAGTCTGTCTGTTGAGTATTTTCCTGAGAAATAAGTAATCCAACAATTAATTGGTACTAGTAAAATGAGTTTATTTGTTAATTGGTACATTATTTAGATATAGTAAATGCTTGTTAACTGTCTGTTTAAACTGCTGATTTAGTATGTAACTGCATTTGTATTGCTCAAGTGTTCCTAATTGGTTACTGGTAACTGAAATTCTTTAAAATTCTACTAACATTCCTAAATATAGCCCTTTAGGTTGTATTTTGAAAAACTGAAAAAATTTTAGTCATGGGCCTATGAAAAAGCAGGAAATATATATATATTTTAATGTAGCAAAGTTTGGACTCAATAGAATGTAGAATTAAGAGAAAAGGGACAGGAGTATGGTTTTATAGAAAAGGAAAATGTCTCTCAATTTGTCCAGGACTGCTCTCTAAATTCAGATGCTGAGCTGGCAAAATTTCTACTCCTTGGGGAAGTGTCTCCAGGAACAAATGAACAGGGAGGCCCAAAAGAATTTGTTATGTATGAATACCCCATTCCCCATATCAATATATATAACTGGGGGAATAATATCCCACTCTCTAGAGAAGACCCAAAGAAAATAAGAAAGGTTAATTGTTTCAACCTGTAATTTGGCTGATATTAAGACCTTGTGGAATATCTTGATATCTTAGTAACAGAGAATGGTAATTGAAGAAGCTGAGCAAGAAGCAGATAAGAAACAAAGAAAAAAAATTGTGATCACCAGTGTATGCTGGAGCAAAATTAGCAGCACCATTAAGGAATCTTAAATGGAATCTAAATGATGCTGAGGACAGGGCTAAATTAGAACTAAAACAGGCCCCTAAAACTATAAACTGACCAAAGATAAGTGAGGTAATACAAGAACCAAAGGAAAGTCCTTCTGCTTTCCTAGAAAGAATTTATAGTACCTATTGGTGAAATAATAATTTAGATACAGAAATTCCAGAGGATACCAATATTTTGAATATAACTTTAAATATTATTATTCAAAGTTTTACTGATATAAGAAGGAATCTCCAGGATATTAACAGAGGACTAGAATTGCTTATCTTTAGATTAGTTGACAATAGGAACTGAGTTAAAGAAAACCAGCAATTTAGAAGGCAAGAGACACCACTCAAAACTTTATTGAATCAAAGACAGTTAGAAAAAGAACCACAGAAAGTTAAGATCTGTGGGCCCAACCCATACTCCTCTAGTGATGGGAGAAAATCTTCAAAAATTAAAATTAAGAACCAATCAATGTGCATATTGCAAGGAAGGACACTGAAAAAGGATTACCCTATTTGCCCCCAAGAAAAACCCCAAGGAAAACAACAGAGACCTGGAATGGAAGGACCCAGAGGAGGGGGAAGATTTACTACTGAATTAAAACCAAATATTTAAAGCATAGCCTCCTGTAATTCCTCGCTTGCTAGATAACTGCTAACCCAGTTTATGCCCAGATAATGTTTTCTCCAGTTTTTTTTAAAGCAGAAGTCTCTAGAAGAGTCCTTTGCATGACAAGCAACACTACTGTTTAAAAGATGTGAATCACCCCTATCCCAGAGGAAATAATGAAAGGTGTGTTTGTTTGTTTGTTTGTTTGTTTGTTTTATGATGGAACATCTGGAAACAAGCCATACCAAAAAGAGTGAAAACTATTGTTTAAATTAGTTAGTTTTATATTTCTGTGTTTCTGTGTTGCATGTTTTGTGTTTGTTTTTTCAATGTATATTTTCATGCTTCTGGATGGTAATAAAAAATTAACAGATGGAAATTCTTAAAGTTCCAATGACTAAGATTTCAAAAATGAAACAATTGTATATTTCCAGAGCCTAGTAATAAGTATGCTTTGATGCTATTTATAATTCTAGGGTATTACGGAAACAAAGAGGTTTTAACCTCCTATAGTGGACGAGAAAAATGTACATGTCTTGCATAAACTGTTTATTCTGGAGTTTAATCTTATGCAGGTTTCAGCCAGATAGTACAAACTGCCACAGTAGGCAAAGCCCCAAGCAACAGTGTTCCTGAAAACACTGAGGAATATAAAAAAAAACTAGAAAAATTATTTCCCCAATGAAATATAGTTCTACTTTTATTTAAACTTATAATTTTCAATTTACTTATTAAGTTTATGTTTTGGAGACGTAAAGCCTCTGCATTTTTTCCTATGCCAGATAATCTCTGAAACCCAGATGGACCAGTCTCTTCAAAAATGACAACAGTTTCATTCTTTTTTTTTTTTTTTGATGCCCCTTTTCAGCATGAAAGATAGGGGAGGTGTGAGTTTGGCTTAGAATTCTTTCTATGTGGGCTGGAGATTAAGAATAATATGGACAGAGAGAATGTTACAGAATAAAATATGTTTTGAATAGTTTGTCCTGTAACTCCCCAATTTAGAATTTTTATGTTTCTGCCTTGGGATGAAAATAATTGAATAAAATCCCATTGTCAAATTTTAAAACCTCCAGTAGGTAAAGGAAAATATCCTTGAAAGTTATGGAAAGTTTTTTTATGTTATGCTTGAATAAAATGAAATGGTTGTATATTTCCAGAGCCTAATAATAATTATGCTTTGAGGCTATTTATAATTTTAGGGTATTATGGAAGCAAAGAGGTTTTAACTTCCTATGGAGGACGAGAAAAATGTACATTTCTTGCATAAACTATGATTGCTTCAATGTCATTCTACTTTGGTATAATCTCCCTAGATATATATGCGCATGGGTAAAATAAGTTAACATTATATCTCTTAGATCTTTAAAATGAAAAATATTTTTGTGTTTAATGAAATTATTACTTTGAGAAGTGCTCAACTGTGTATGTGTTTAAATAATTGTGTCTTGCAAGATACGTGAAGGCAGTTCAAGGCTCTTTTGGATAGCTTGAAGTGTGGAGGTATATTAACTATGCAGGATATATTTTGTTAGAGAAGGGAATGTAATTTTCTCCAAAAGTACAATGGCTAGGTTTTAACAGAATGAGAGGTAGAAATATATGATACAAGACCTGAGTAAATATGGAAAGTTGTAGAGGTTTAGTGTAAGCCAATTATGCATTAGTAATGCTGTCTAAAATTTGATAAACTTGTTTGAAGAAGTGTGGTTTTGTCCTAAGATGAAAGCATGAAGAAATTAGAGTAGTCATCACCCCAAATTTTCCCTCAAGATTGAGGAAAACTTGACAGATCTAGAAGGAGTTATAACCTAGAAGTAACAATTTACAAGTGATTATGATTACTGAAACAATAAGATGCCTTTTTGCTTTCTAGGATATTATAGAATAGTCATAAGTAAATACCTGAAATTACTGAAACTGGTCTCACCCTTGTTTATGGTTTCTCTAGAGTGGCTTCACACTTGTTTATACCTGCTATTGTGATGGTTATTCTAAACAGGCCTCACCCTTATTTGTGGTTGTACCAAATTAGTCTCACCTTTGTGTACACTTGCCATTGTGATGATAACCACTCCACCCTCACCTGTTTGAATCTATAAAACCCAAAACTCCCCAAAATCGGGGAGACAGATTTTTATGCCTTTAAGCCATCTGTTCTCCTTGCTATGCACTGGTAATAAGCTCTTTCTCTTTTTGAAATCCTTATATCTCAAGAATTGGTCATTAATGAAGCACATCAGACAATGAATCCCACTTTCTGTACAGTATCATCACTCCCCAGGTAACAACACCCTTCAAAAAAAATTCTCTTGATCTTATTATTTTTCCTGATAATGAGCTCAAAACTTAGCATGTAAAACCTAGAAAAAGAACAATCCTGAAGTGTTATGGCTCTATCCTGTATCCTAAAGTGGATGTTAATTTGAAGAATACTGAACAAGATTTCTTAAATTATAAGCTTATCTATTAGCTTGAACTGCAAGAAGACAAGAAGTTAATCCATTATGCCCTTCTCTAGAATAATAGGTAACTACAGTTTATCTATACCATACATCAATGTTGGAGTACCGTATACGTTTGTTCAAGAATTATGAAACAGTCTGCAGTAGTTTAAACTTTTGCATACAGTTTGAGAAGGACAAAGTCACTTGCTTATTTCTGTCTTTCAGTTTTAAAAGTGTTTATGTTAGAAATGCTTCTACCTTAGCAAACTTAGTTTTCAAATACTGCCAAAAATATTTCCTCCATTTTTGTGCTATTCACTATGTAACAGCCACAGACATGATGCACTTTTAAACTTAATCCATAGTATTAACATTTCCTTTAATCACTTTCTGAAGTCAAGAACAGAGCTTAGCAAATTACAGCATGAAATCCAAATTGACCTGCCACCTGTTTTTGTAAATAAAATTACAATGGAACACAGTCATAGCCATTTATTTTCTTATTCTCTGTTCAGCTTTTTGCAGGGTTGAATAGTTGCTAAAAATGCTATCTTACCTTTTACAAAGAAAGTTTGCCGTTTCTTTGCCTAGACAATGAACAAAACAATAAATCAAGAGATTTAAATCTCTTGGATGTGCACCTAACAACTCTAGTACTAATTATGGGTTCAAATTGAAGGACAGAAGAGCCAAGTGGAGGGAAACCACAACTGAGTCCAACTCTGTCACCCTGGGGAGCATAAATTCCAAAGCAGTGCCCACTGACAAGCCACCAAACTCCTGAGCTATCTGCCATGATTATAGTGTCTGGATGTCTCGAGAGCCCTAAGGAGCCCTGCTATTTAGGATAGTATCTAGTTTGGTAGTCAATGAAATCCTGCTAGGACATGCATAAGCGTAACCTTTGGAATGACCCCCGATTCACTTTGAAGTCTCTTAGCCATTAAAAACTCATTTGTCTTTACTTTTTATTAAGGTATTTTTCCAGCTGCATTGCTAGTTGGTGCTTGGTAGTAACCCCTCAGTGCCAGGGAGGCTCATCCCCGGGGTTCATGCCCCATGCTGGGGGTTATATAATGTATTTATATGCTGAGTTCAGCATAGAGAAAAGCCATATTTGAGGAACAAGGAGGCTCCAAGGAGGCAAATCTTAGGCACCCTATAATACTAGGCTAAGTTTCCATTTCAAGAGTAAAGGTTCATAGGTACAGTCATCAATATCAAGGGCCCATCAATTGACCATCCTCCTTCACTAGTGATTGCCTCTGTACTCAGGAGATTCTTGGTATTTCATTAGAGAATGTGGCATAGCTCTCCAGGAAGGGAATTTGATATTCCTTCAGTTATTGTCTGAATCTCCACCCACCATGACAATGCCCCATGAACATCTGAACACATTTATATGCCTTGTATGTATGCCCAGGTGAGCTTCCTGCCATGTATCCCCCATCACTGACACCCTGCACAAATGATCCTCCACTGTCACAGTTGAAACTCTTCTGTGATCCAAAACTTCTTCAAAAATGAAGCCAATAAAATAGCCAAATACAATTAATAAAAAATGAAATAACAATAACTTTTAAAAATAAAAAACAAAATACCAAAATATTAAAAAAAATATTAAAAATTGGGGAATAATAGAAGCTGATGAAAAATATTTTAAAATTTTTTTTGACATTTTGCCTTTTTTCACTGTAAGATCTGTTGTCCTATATGTACAGTGATATTTTTTTTTTTCCATTTATTCCCCCAGTGTCTTACTTTTTTCATTTTGTCTTCTAAGAAGCTTTAGGTTACAGAAAAGTCACATACTGCATACAGGGGACCCCCATATATCCAACATCCTCCCGCTTTTCCCTCATCCCCTATTAAAAACATTTTATATGTGGATGGTACGCTTGTCACAGCTGATGTACAAATGTTGAAACATAGCTACCAACCATAATCAGTGGTTTACATTATAATTTACATTTTGGACCATACACTTTTATAAATTTGGATGTAATTTAACATAGCCTGTATCCATCATAGCAAGATCATGTAGAACACATCCATTACCCCCAAAATGCCCCCTGTTGCATCTATCCTATTCCTTCCTCCCCCTCCCCTAGGGACCCCATGGCAACAACCAGGCCTCACTCTTAAAAGGACAAGATTCGTAGTTACTTATAACAACACTGAGGGCTTGGCACACTGGTCTACCCTGCCCTATTGGTCACCACCTATACACTCGAGAGATTCTTGCCCCTCTATTTGATAGCATAGTGTATGTCCCCAGGACTGGAGTCCACCACCTTTCTGCTCATTATGTGGGTCTCCACCCACTGATATAACACACTATGGCAAGATGAACACTAACATAATCCCTAGAAACCTGTCCCAGCTGTCCCCTGTCCCTAATGCTCCCCACATCCAACACCAAAACCAGCAACCCTCACTTTCCATATTACCAACAGAGCATTTCCAATATTGTAGTTTCAATCATGTACCTGCCAATCTCCACTGTTCACCTATTCCTTCCTCCAACCCTCCCCTCAGTTCCATGGATGGTCCAGCCTACCCTCCCCACCCCACCCCCTTACAAACCAGCACTGCACATCCCAAGAGTATCATTACATCACTGTCATGCCCCTACACTGAGCAACTACACACTTCCAACTTATCATAAATTTTGCCCATATGGGCATTGGCTCAGAACCTTCTATTCCCTATTTCCTGTAAACCTATCTTCCAGACTCTAGCTCTGTGAGTCTGATCAATTTTCTTAATTCATATCAGTGAGGTCATGTAAGATTTGTCCTTCAGTGCCTGGCTTGCTTCACTCAACATATTGTCCTCAATATTCATTCATGTTATCCCGGGTGTTAACATTGTATTTCTTCTTGCAGCTGAATAATATTCCATTGTATATACGACAATTTGTTTATCCGTTCATCTGTTGAAGGACATTTAGGTTGATTCCAACTTTTGGCAATAGTGAATAATGCCTCTATAAATATTGGTGTGCATATATCTGTTCCTGTCCTTGCTTTCAGTTCTTCTGGGTGTATACCCAGCAGTGGAATTGCTGGATCATATGTCAGTTCTATAGTTAGTTTTCTGAGGAACCACCAAACTGTTCTCCACAATGGCTGTACCCTTCTACATTCCCACCAGCAGTGGATGAGGGTTCCCATTCCTCCACATCCTCTCCAACATTTATAGTCCGCTGTTTTTTTTCTTTTTTGGCTGCCAGTCCAGTGGGTGTAAGATGGTATCTCATTGTAGTTTTCATTTGCATCTCCTTAAAAGCTAGTGATATTGAGTATCTTTTCATGTGCTTTATAGCCATTTCTATTTCTTCTTTGGAGAAGTGTCTATTCAAATCACATGTCCATTTTTTAAAATTGATTGTCTTTTTTATTTTTGAGGTGTAGGGTTTCTTTATATATGCAGGATATTAGACCCCTATCAGAAATATGGTTTCCAAATATTTTCTTCCTTTGAGCAGGCTGCCTTTTTACTTTCTTGACAAACTCCTTTGAGGTGCAAAACTTTTTAATTTTCAGGAGGTCCCATTTATCTATTTTTTCTTTCACTGATCGTGTTTTGGGTGTGAAGTTCATGAAACCATTTCCTATTATAAGATCCTGTATATGCTTCCGTACGTTATCTTCCAAGGTCTTTCTGGTCCTGGCTCTTATATTTAGATCTTTCATCCACCTTGAGTTAATTTTTAGATACAGTGTGAGATGGTGTACCTCTCTTATTCTTTTGGATACTGATATCCAGTTCTCCAAGCCCTGTTGAAGGGGCCATTCTGTCCCAGTTGTTGAATGGGCTTGGTGGCCTTGTTGAAGATCAGTTGCCTGTTTATGCAAGGGTCTATATCAGAACTCTCAATTCGGTTCCATTGGTAAGTATATCTATCCTTGTGCCAATACCATGCAGTTTTGATCATTGTAGCTTTGTAGTATGTTTTCAAGTCTGGTAGTGTGATTCCTCTGATTTCATTTATCCTTTTTATTAGGGTTTTGGATATTCGGTGCCTCTTGCCCTTCAAAATAAATTTCAAGGTTAGTTTGTTCAATTCAATAAAAAATGCAGTGGTGATTTTATTAAGATTGTGTTAAATCTGTAGATCAGTTTGGGAAGCATAGACATCTTAATGAGGTTTATTCTTCTTATCCATGAACAGGGAATATTCTTCCATTATTTAAGTCTTCTTTGATTTCCATTAACAGTGTTATGTGGTTTCCTTGTAAAAGTCACTTACATCTTTAGTTAACTTTATTCCTAGGTATTTGATTCTTTTAGTTGCTATTGTAAATGGGATTTTTTTCTTGATTTCCTCCTCAGATTTCTCGTTATTAGTGTATAGAAATGTTAATGATTTTGATCTTATAACCTGCAACTTTACTGAACTCATTTATAAGCTCTAGAAGCTTTGTTGTAGATTTTTTAGGCCTTTCATGATATAGGATCATGTCGTCTGCAAATAGTAAAATTTTACTTCTTCCTTTCCTATTTGGATGCCTTTTATATCTTTTTTCTTCTCTAAGTGCTGAAGCAATTACTTCTAACACAATGTTAAATAGGAGCAGTGAAAGTGGGCATCCTTGTCTTGTTTCTGATCTTACAGGGAAAGATTTTAGGATTTCTCCATTAAACATGATGTTAATTGCGGGTTTTTCATATATACCCTCTATTATGTTGAGGAAGTTTCCTTCTATTTGTACCTTTTTTAGTGTTTTTATCAGGAAAGGGTGTTGTATTTTTGTTGAATAATTTTTCTGTATCTATAGAGATGATCCTTTGATTTTTTTCTTTCAATCTATTTATGTGGTGCATTACATTGATTGATTTTCTTATGTTGAACCATCCTTGCATACCAGGGATGAAACACACTTGGTCATGGTGTATAATTCATTTGATGTGTTCTTGAATACAATTAGCAAGTATTTTGTTAAGGATTTTAGCATCTAAGTTTCTTAGAGAGACTGATCTGTAGTTTTCTTTTCTTGTGGCATCTTTGTTTGGCTTTGGTATTAGGGTGATGTTAGCATCATAGAATGAATTAGCCAATGTTCCCTCCACTTCTATTTTTTGGAAGAGTTTAAGTAGGATTGTTGTTAGTTATTTCTGAATTTTTGATAGAATTTACCTGTGAAGTCATCTGCTCCTTGTCACTTCTTAGTTGGGAGGTTTTTGATGACTAATTTTATATTGTTATTTGTGATTGGTCTGTTGAGTTCATCAGTTTCTTCTTTCATCAGTGTAGGCTACTCGTGTGTTTGTAGGAATTTGTCCTTTTCCTCTAAATTATACATTTTGTTGCTATATAATTTTTCAAAGTATCTTCTTATGAGACTCTTTATTTCTGTGGGGTCAGTGGTGATATCACCTCCCTTGTTTCTTATTTTATGTATTTGCATCTTCTCTCTTTTTTTTCTTTGTTAATCTAGCTAAGGGTTTGTCAATTTTATTGATCTTCTCAAAGAACCGGGTTTTGGTTTTGTTTATTTTTTCCAGTGCTTTTGTATTTTCAATTTCCTTTATTTCTGCTGTAATCTTTGTTATTTCCTTTCTTCTACTTCCTTTGGGGTTAGTTTGTTGTTCATTTTCTAATTCCTCCAGGTATGCAGTTAGGTCTTTTATTTTAGCTCTTTCTTCTTTTTTAATATAGGCATTCATAGTTATGAATTTTCCTCTCAGTACAGCTTTTGTTGCATCACATAGGTTTCATACATTGTGTTGTCATTTTCATTTGTTTCATGGTAGTTACTGATTTTTTTTGTGATTTCCTCCTTGACCTACTATTTGTCCAGGAGTGCCTAATCTGGTTCTCTGTCCCTTACTGATTTCCACCTTCATTTCATTGTGGTCACAGGAATTACTTTGCATAATTTCAATCTTTCTGAATGCACTGAGATTTGCTCTGTGGCTTAGTGTGTGGTCTATACTGGAGAATGATCTATGTGCACTCAAGAAGAATGTATATGCAGCTGCATTTGGGTGTAATGTTCTTGATATGTCTATTAGGTCCAGATCCTCTAATGTGTTATACAAAGTCATTGTTTCTTTATTAATTCTCTATCGAGATGTTCTGTCTAATGGTGATAATGGTATATTAAAGTCCCCCACTATAATTGTAGAAGCATCAGTTTCTTCATTTAACTTTTCCAGTGTTTGCCTAATGTATTTTTAGGCACTCTGGTTAGGTGCATAAATGTTTATGATTGTTCTCTCTTCTTGATAAATTACTCACTTTATTACTATATAGTGTCCATCATTGTCTCTTACAGTAGTTTTGCATTTAAGTCTATTTTATTCAATATTTAGCATAGCTACTCCCATCCTTTTTTGTTTTTTTGTTTGCTTGTAGAATTGTTTCCAACCATTCACTTTCAGCCTCCTTGCATCCCTGGGTCTTAGGTGGGTTTCTAGTAGAGAGTATATAGAAGGGTCATATTTCCATATCTATTCTGACAAACTGTGTCTCTTGACTGGTAAGTTTAATCCATTAACATTCACTGTTATTACTTTCAAGGAATTACTTACATTAACCATATTTTCATTTTTTTTTTTAAAGATTTTATTTATTTATTCATTTATCCCCCCCTTGCTGCTTGTGCTTGCTGGGTCAGCTAACCACGCCGTGCGGGCGGGCTTGCCTTCACCAGGAGGCTCCGGGAACCGAACCCGGGGCCTCCCATATGGTAAACGGGAGCCCTACTGATTGAGCCACAGCCGCTTCCCAATGTCTCTCTTTATTTTTTTTTTTTACCGGGAGGTCCCAGGGATCGAACCTGGGTCCCTCCATATAGGAGACGGACGCCCAACCAGTTGAGCCACATCCACCCTATATTTTCTTTAGATTTATGTTTGCCATATGTTGTTTTTATTTCTCTTCTTATCTTTTTAATTGTTCTTACACTCTCCTCCACCTCTTTCTCTCCTTTTTTTTTCTTTCAACCTGCAGAACTGCCTTTAGTATTTCTTGAAGTGCAGGCTTCTTATTGACATACTCTCTTAATTTCTGTTTATTTGTGAATATTTTAAGCTCTCCCTCATTTTTGAATGCCAGTTTTCCTGAATAGAGAGTTCTTGGCTGAAAGTTTTTTCTTTTAGTGCCTTAACTATGTCATACCACTGCCTTCTTGCCTCTATGGTTTCAGATGAGAAATCAGTACTTAATCTTATCAAGCTTCCCTTCTATGTGATGATTCTATTTTCTCTTGCTGCTTTCAGTATTCTCTTTTTGTCCTGAGCAGTGGAAAATTTGGCAAGTATATACCTTGGAGTAGGCCTGTGAGGATTTATACTCTTTGGGGTGTGCTGCACTTCCTGGACATGTAGGTCTATGTATTTCAATAGGGTTGGGAAGTTTTTAACCATTATTTCCTCCAACAAACATTTTGTCCCCTTTCCCTTCTCTTCTCTCTCTGGGATGCCTCTAATGAGTATGTTTGTGTATTTAATTTTATCATTCAAATCTCTGAGTCCCTGCAGATTTTTTTCTATCTTCTTATCTATCTATTCTACTATCTGTTTGATTTCAACTGCACCCTCTTCCATATCACTGATACTTTTCTCTGCATGTTCAAATCTGCTGTTATGTGCTTTCAGTGTCTTTTTGATTTTTTGCATAGTGCCATTCATCACCATCATATCCGTTATCTTTTCATGTATGTTTACAATTTCTTCAGTGTATTCTCTTCCCAGTGTCTTCTTAATATCCTTTATCTCTTCTTTCACTTCATTAAGTTGATTCATGATATTTGTTTGGACATCTCTGATTAGTTGCTCCATGTTCTGCATCTCCTCTTATTTTTTAGTTGGTTCATTGGACTGGGCCAAGTCTTCCTGTTTCTTAGTATGGGTTTTAATTTTTGTTGGTGTCTAGGCATTGGTTTATCTTGATAGGTTTGTTCAGTTAATTATCTTCTCTTTTGAATGTAGGGTTTTATTTTGTTGTTGTTTTTGTGTGTGTGTGATAAGCTTTCACTTTGAAACTTCATTTCTCTTATTCTATTTTCATGCTGTTGTCTATGTTCCCTAGGGAAAAAAAAATTAGGGCTAGAGAAAAGGAAAGAAGTATGAAGAGAAAAAATATAAGAGTAATAATAATAGTAAAATGTAGAAGAAGAGCTGTTTAAGACCTAGGAAAATGAATAATTAACCTGAGTAAGAAGTGCAGAGGAATAAGCATAAAAAAGTAGAGTACAAATAATGAAATATGAAACCAAATAGAGAAAAATATATAGAATGAATTAAAAGGCCAAGATGGTGAGAAGAGGGGGAAAGAATAATGAAAAGACAAAAAGAGAAAAAAGTGAAAATAAAATAGAAAGCAGAGAAAAAAAAAGAAAGAGAGAGAAATAAGAACAAGAAAAATGGAAGACCAAACAAAAAGAGGTGGAATGAAAGAACATCAGAAAGCAGAAGACAGAAAGATGAAGGAAGGAAAAGAAAGAGTGACAGTAGACAAAATTGGTAAACAAAACAAAACAAAAATGGGAAACAAAGGAAGGGGAAACACAATAAAGAAGAAAAAAGACAGCAGCAACTAACTAACAACAACAACAAAAAAGAGTTGGGGGTGGGGAGAAAGAGGATAAAAAGAACAAAAAACAAATAAAGAAACAAGCAAACAAATAAGAACCATAGAAAAACATCCTTCCCTCTTAGGCCCCTAAGGAACTTCTTGGGCTGCTGGTCTTCATAATCAATTACCCAGCAGCCTGCCCTCTGTAGGTTTTCAATCAGGTTTTAGTGAGTAAAATAAGTTAAATTGAAAAAAGGAAATTTTTTAAAGAAAAATAAGAGATCCAAGGAAAGCTAATACAAAAAGGATGACTATATGTTTCCTTTCCTAAAGTATCTGCTAGATGTTTGCTAACTCAGTGGATCACTCCTCTAAGAAGAGCTGAGAATTAAACCAGGGACCTCATATATTCAAGGTGGGACATTCTTCACTGAGCTAAACTTTAATTCTTGGGTCAGTTTGCTTTTGAGAAAGCTATCCACCCACTTTCCCTCAGACTGGTTAGAATCTTTGCAGTTGGCCAGATTCCTACTGATTAGGTGACTCACTGTCCCTGTCCCCTTTCTATTCTAATTGCTTTCTCTCCCAGGGCAGCTGGGCATGACAGCTTGTGTGAGCAGATCCACCCTTTCCTCTCCTGGTCAGGTCAAGTTTCCTTCCAAGATTCAAAGGGGACCTTGGTGATCTCGAACCCACCACAAAGAAACCAATCTTGACCCTCTTCCAGACCCCTCCTCCTCCCAGAGGACCCTAAAGAGGCCTTTGAAAACTTATTGAGACTTCCTTCTGCCGGCCTCCCTTAGGGGAGTTGGAATTTTGATAGTTTTCAGAGTGGGACTAGTCTGTTGTCTGTCTCCGCCTTCTCCCCACCCAAGTTCCTCTTTCTCAGGGTGGCTGAGTGATTCAGGCCTCTTGAACAGATTTCCCTCTCCCCTCTTCCCAGGGCCACCTCTGTGCTGGCTGGAATGCTCCCCAAAGTTCAAAGGGGACCTACGTAACCAAACCCACAGAAAGGAAACCCCTTTCCACCCTTTGCCAGAACCTTTTTGCTCCTAGAAAATTCTGCCTCCCACTCAGTGGCTGGTGGGAGTCATGGGGTTCCTAGAAGTTTTTGCCTTGAGGGTGGAGCTTAGCAGCCTGCCATTTCCAGCCACAGGGGCACAAAACTCATAGTTTTCCCTTGGACTCTTTATTTCTCTGTCCATTTCCCTCCAGATCAGTGCCCTTAAGACTCCAGCTCTGAGGGTTCCCAAAACAGCTCACTGGGGAATGATTTTGCCCCTTCTTAGCCTTTTTTTGCTAGAGATCTCAAGAGTGCATACCTAAGTCAATGCCATCTTGCTGGAACGTCCCAGAATGCAATTTTAACTATTTTTTATCATGAAGAAAAAATATTTCACATATTATCTGATTTTGTCCACGAACCAGTGATATATCTATTATTCCAATTTATAACAGATATTCTAAAGAATATTCTAAAATCAATCTCTTAGCCATGCTGCACAACTAACAATCTAAGTTTTGATCCAAACTTTCAAAAGAGAATTTCTTGTTATTTTTTACTCCATTTTCAACTCCTTTTACTCCAAGTTTCAACTCCACTGTTTTATATCAATTAAGAAACAATTTATAGCTGACCACATTTAATTAAAATACATTTTCATTTATTTTATTACTGCTTTGTTAAGATAGTTTTATTGTTCAAAATCAAAATAATAAATTGTATATGCTTTCATTTAAATTGATTTTTTGGGTATTTGAGTATATATAGTGATCATAATTATATTTGAAACCAAAGATGAAGTTATTACCTTGAGATGTCCATTCCTTGCTTCTTTGACTGTTCAAGAAATCATTCCTTATACATTCTAGCTCTTTGGAAGTACTTTGTTTTTGAGTACCCTATAATTCCTTGCTTTTCTAGCCCTTTAAATTCATGAGATTAATCAAGTGCTAGGATGATTACACACACACACACACATAATTAACATTAACAATGCTCCAGTGGTTAATGGAATTTTGGAAATTATGCTTTTCCCTGTAGTTCATCTTTGTTGAATCTTCCTTTGATATTTCCAAGCATTATCTGTTTTTCTTACCTTAAGATGCTTGTGCAAACTGTTTCCTTTCGCTTTTCATGACATGAGCTATTTAACTGCCAAGCACAGCCTTTATATCTAAAAATGTGCCTTATATATGGTAAGCTATCAGGACTTAGCTCATGAAAAGATTAATGAATGAATAAATAAATGCATGTACAGTCTGCTATTTAGTATCACTGAAATACTCTTTATTTTTTTAATCAAGAAATGGAGCATGTATAAATGAAATATGTGTACAACATTTCTGGGGAAGCCACATACACACCTAGGGGCAGTCCCCTAGCCCCTGGCTATCTCCTTCCTTCCTTTTCTATTGTGTGCAGATATTTCCATATTTTTCCATTTCCCCAGAGGAGATGTTAGGTCTAATGGAGCAGCCTCACCATATCTTTAAACCTGAAAGTGGGAATAAGGAGTTCCAGCTGCTTATCTGGTCTGGGACTCTCAGTAGCAGGGCCTACTCCCTCTGATTGCATAAATACCCTGCCATTGTGCAGCACAAACTTGTAGCTACTCTCTTACTGGAATTAAGGCATTTGGAGCTGCCATCCACCAACTATTGACCAAACATGATCCAAGCAGTTGACCTCCCCAGAAAAAGAACAATACTGAAGTTATATGGTTCCCCCCTATACCCTAAGTGCATGTTAACTGAGTAATGGAGACTCCAGGAGAATGGCCATGATTGGAACTCTTCCCTTGCTCTTGTGGACCCTTTGTACTGTGTAAGCAATAAAGCATCATTTGCTGAAAGTCTTTGTTGTGCCTGAGCCTGTGTTCCCATGAGGCACCATGAAGCAACTCACTCCCCAAACATATATAGTTCCATTAACCAACATGATTCCTGCTGAATAATGATTTCTTATTTAGCTGTTTACCAGTTAATTTAGATGCAATTCAATTTTGCATCCCAAATATCCAAATGTAATATCAAGATTATATATATGCACTACTTCATATATTTAAATTATATAATACTATATACCTCTTTAACAACTATTATTCTTCAGTATAGTAACTGAAACAAAACATTATACACTTTAAAAGAATCTTCAGAAAATGCATGTGTCTGAAATGACAAGCTCAGAAAAAAAACTCATAGTGTAAAATAAGTTATTTTCCCCAATTTCACATAACAAAAAAAAGCTGAAGAATTCATAAGTCTATTAAAAATGAAAGGTATTTTAAAAATAAAATTTGATTAAAATGTAGAAAGCTAGAGGTGTTTTTTTTAAATGCATCAATTTTTAAAGTAGTAGGGAAAATAATAAAATTTTAAAAGGAAGTGCAAAAATGACATTCCCAGTTTGCCTCTGGGTCTCTTATCCAGCAAACTAAAAACTAGAATTGTTTTTAACATGGTGCAAAATACTATAATTTTATAAATTGAGAGCACAGAGGTAAGATGCTATAAACTTGAGAAGCTTATAGGCATGCCAAGTAGTTATTACGATTATTTTTTTATTGTTGTGATTTATCTCTCCCATCTATGGAACAGAATATTTTATTTAATTATTTTATGCATGTCTCAAAAGTATCTTGCTCCAATTGAGATCCAAAGTTAATTTACCTTTCACCAATTAAGTTCTAATAATAATATTTAACTTGGCACATGCCAAATTTTGAAGACCGTAGCAAATATGTCTTTTTTTCTACCTATGGTCTAGGTCTTCTACTAATACAGGTGAAAATAGAAGATTTAAAGATTGTGTTCTACCTTCCAGGCTGTTATAGGACAGACAGAGTAAAAAGTGATCTAGCATTTGAAGTGATAGAATTATCCATAAAATGCTATCGGAACATAGAAATTGGAGTGAATAGCCCTAAAATTATTGTCCTTGTCTCATACAAGTTGTACTTTTTTT
Source organism: Tolypeutes matacus (assembly GCA_026826555.1). Taxonomy (NCBI): domain Eukaryota; kingdom Metazoa; phylum Chordata; class Mammalia; order Cingulata; family Chlamyphoridae; genus Tolypeutes; species Tolypeutes matacus. The sequence continues at coordinate 32,910,726 of JAKSZT010038599.1, forward strand.
TTTCAATTTTTAAGTATTGAATTTGTTGATATTTAAGACAGCATAATATAGTAAATTAAGCAATATCTTATAAAACATACTATGAACAGTTTTAATGAACATATTACAGGTTAGGGAAATTTCATAATCAAATGCTTAAAAATACAACTGTGTATTGCATTGTATCATTTTCATACATCAATCAATGTGAATAAGGTAAGGTTATATATGGGAGATAATTTCTGACAAGCATTTAAGGACAATTCAGTGGAAGAAGCAGGTGATATATGAGGAATTACAAGTTCACATTGCTTCATGGTAAAATGTGGCTTTTCTAGTATCTGGAGTGGAGAATGGGTACAAAGGCAGGGGCCTATTCCTAGATACCCTTCATAAACCATGCTTAGGAAGTCAATTTTATTCTGTAGCTTACAGAGATCCCTGAATGCATAGTAAATAAACAACGTGTTTACTTTGATTGTAAGAAAGAATAGAAAATTAGAGTCTCACTCTGCTGGAAGAGGAAAGATTGGATTTGAGAGGTAGGAGAAGAGAAAGGACATTGAAATCAGTTAGGAGATTATTTAATGATCCATAAAAGATATGGTAAGATCTATTTGTGTTTGATCAAAATGGAGACAAAGGATCACCATGTGACTGAATATATAACAAAGTTGATGTTTGGTTGTAATAGTTATCCATGGACTATATTTCTCAGATTCCCTTGGATACAGGTATGCCTTTGGGATAAGTTCTTCCAAGTGCAAAATGGATGGAAGCCATTCTAGCACATTTTAATTCTTATAGCTGAATACAGAAGAGTGAAAGAGCCAAAAGTTTTCTGGAGAATAGAATTGAAAGGAGCCTGAACTCTGAATCAGCACTTATAAGAAAGTCAATGGTCACATAGTTGATTATTATTGTAGACTTTTCTATTTAACATAAAATAGCTTATCTAAAATAAAGTAAGATGTAAAAACTCCAGAACCTGGGTACTGGTTAGATGTGGGCATATGTACACACATGTGTGTGAGAGAGAAAGAGAGTAAGAGAGAGAGCACTAACAGGGATTATTTTCAGTTTAAGCTGGGGAAAAAACATTCATTCCTTTTTGTGACCTGGGCTAGGTATATAAAAACAACTACTGCAATTAATAAAGGCATTTTTCTTTCATCTGAATTTTTTAGAGAAAAATTTTTTTTCAAATATAATGTTAGGTTTATGTTGTTAGTTAATTATACTACTTGAAAAAGCTTGGAGTTAAATACAAAACTATGAAACATCTGAGATTTTAAATTTCTTAAACACTAACAAGTTAACCTATCACAGTTTCATGTACATATACTGGCAGAAGACCTTAGAACCTGGGTCAGAGACACAAATAGATTATTAATAATGCTAAAAGCAGCAGTGAGAGCAATATCTTAGTGCTGTTCTCCCATGTGTCAATCCACCAAACCCATGTGGGTTGACCAGATGAGTATCGGATGTTTACCTATGCTTGAAGTGAGTTTATATCACAGGAGAGGAGTCCCTAAATTAAGGGATACTAAGCTTTTATGAACTGCTGGCTCCTATGTCCACATTCTCTTCCAGAGAAAGAGATTACTCATTACCCTAGAATGTAAGCAATTGTTTAGGAGGATGGGATCTAAGAGGGATTTATCTTTATTAATCTTTGTATGTCTCTGGTGTCTCTATAATTTGAAGGGCTTAATTTATAATTTCTAAATGATATTTGCTGTAAAAACATACCCTTTTCTCAGAAGGCCCAGACTGGAAAATTTTCTCCAACACATATTCATATGCACAACACGTATGTGTGTATGCATACATATATATGCATATGTACATATATATGTATATGTACACACTTGAGCACATGTATTTATGTGTATATATATATATATATATACTTTAAAAAATATATAAAAGTAACATATACAAAAAAACTCATGCTAAGTTCCTTCCTTTCTCTCTTAATTCCTGAGTCATTCAGTCTAAAAGTCATTAGGTGAGGTTGAACACAGTAGGGCTGTGCTCTTGTTCTGCCATCAAGTTAAAAAGTACACAGAGAACAAGGGGAATGTGTCAACCAGAAAAGAAAGGGTTACATTGACAAAACTGGAAAAATATGGGCATCAAAGTAGATGTTTATAACAGATTATAACCTATTAAATAAAATAGAAATTCATGAACCGCTAGTGGTAGAAATAAACTAAATGAATACATGAATAAATAGGGAGATTAAAGGACTCTTGGCTACAGAGTAATGACAACTAATAAATTTTAAAATTTATTAAAGGGATTAGAAAAATCATTTTGTAACCATTGTACTTATAATTAAATTAAGCAAGAAACATCAACGGGGGTTTAAATAGTATATAAGACTTAGATGAGGATATCCTCCAACAAAATAATAATGACAGAAGAAAGAAATATATGTTCATCAGTTGTAACAAATGTACCACACTAATGAAAGTTGTTGTTAATGGGGAAAAGTGTGTGTGTGCGGGTGGTGTATATGGCAATCCCCTATATTTTTGATGTAACATTTATGTAATCTAAAGCTTCTTTAAAAATAAATGGAGAAAAATAAAAAAATAACGAGGGTAAAGAAACAGCACTTTATGCAAGTGGTCGAAGTCAATATCACAAGTGGTGGGTTTTATACATTTTTTGCAACATTTCTGTATTCTTATTTTTTCAAAATGAAAAAAATTGCAAAATGATATCTATAGCAGATAATAACATTTAGCGTATTTACAACTTTTTATCCATATTCTATTTTGTAAAGATAAGCATACAGAAAACACATTTATTTGATTACATGACTCATTTTCAGAGTTGCATTAAATTTAGGCAGGCTTTTTTTGGAGATTTCATTAGATATATAGCAGTCATGTTAAAATATCACTCAGCCATATTGAATTTGATTTAAGTCTAACTATATAATAGAAAGTTGAGTTATATTGTAATGCACTGATGAGTGGATGTAGTTGATATTTTGTGGATAGTAATTAATTCTTTTTAATTTCCCACCTAAAATTTGATAGTTTGGATATGAATATAATCCAATGAAAATTCTTAATCACTAGGCATTATGCATTTGCTGATTTAGAACATTTTAATATTTGAGGCAACACAATGTACCAAATGAAGCAAATTGTAAAGATGCAGTTTATTAATAAGATTAATCTATTTTAACTCATCAGGGGTTCATTGGATTAAATAATAAAGAATATTTTCAAAATGTATTATTGTTGTCTTGATTGTAGCACCTCATTATTTTTCATAATAATTTCTAAAACTTTAAAACACCGGACACTTTGCAAATTAATATTTCTCTAAACATTTTTATATTCTGAAAAAAATATAATTAAGGCTGAGCCTTGCTTTACTGGCCCATTATCAATATTTTTTCTACCATTATATTACATTATCAATGTACGATTTAGTTAGTGAGAGGAAAATTGCTTTAAAGCATTCCAGGGAAGGTAAAATTTGTCTTGTATAACTGCATTTTCTAAAATAACTACTGTTTATAGTAAGAAGTTCTCATATATCATTACTTATGAGTGCCCATGAGCCAAGAAAAGTTATAAAAAGCAAGCACCTGAATTTAATCATGCTGATTGGACAACTTTGGTGCATTCTCTGGATTTTCTGAAAGTCTATTTCAACTGTGGGTTTTTGCATTTAGGGCCATTTAAAAGCAATAAATGTGTTTCTTTTTATATTTGGAATCAATTCTGTTAAGCTTCATTGTTCTAGCTATATCCACCTACTGCACTCCATTTCCAAAATAACCTCCCTATTCATTTGCATTACTTTGCAAATGCTTAAGCCAATGAAGTGCACACATATAATTTGTGTTCAAATGGTAAAAATGACCTCAACGTACTGAGTTATTTTGTGGTCTTCTACCTTTGAAGTCATTATTGCTTAATTTTTCACTGGTACTGGAGTGTCACAGAAACATTAGTAGTGGATTTATGAATTACTAATGTGATGCTTAGAGGTGAAATATAAAGACCTCATCAAATCCCGGATATTTGCATATACATTGCAGATTATTAAGTGACTGTTAAGCAATGCCTGCCCTCTCTACAATCCTGTTCTCTTCTAACACCATAGTTTGGGTATTTAAAGCTGAGAGAATATTTAATATAATGCTTCTCAGCATTAAGCCCATTTTAAGGATGTCCAATCCTATATATTACAGGGTACGTGGAACTTCATTTGAAATCCTGATATTTTGTTGTTTACATTAAAGTTAACATAAAATAGTTACATTTTATATAAGACCTAGAACAGTAAGCAAATATGTAATTCTTTGGCTTGCTTTGCTTTAGTAAATTCAACAGTCTCTTTTGCTCAAGGTGTGTGGATAACACTTGCTTACGAATTAGCTAGAGAACCCACATTTTCCATGAAGTTTATTTTAAAATTAATTAGTAATCAGTGAAAAATAAACAGGAGGAAACACTATTTTGCTCTATAGCTGGCATATGTCTTTTCTTAGTTAGATAATAGTTGGCTTTCTATAGTTGATTTATTTTAATTTTTGAAAGCTGTAACACTGAATATTTATTTTACTGTTTCAAATTTTACAATGCGTTTCCAAATGCATTATCTCATTTGATACTTAGAACTTTGTAAGCTTATTAACTGATATGTTGGTTTTCAAATACAAAACGTTGTTTAGAATCAAATGAGACAAGCAGAATCTATCTTTGTTTCTTATTTACATATATTAAGTATGTACACAATTCCAATTCAAACAAATTAAATCATGTGTGGGGTCTAAAACAGTAGATTATAATTATCATCCTACTCTTGATCCTACTTCAGAGATTGCATGCCTATAGATAGTAAAAATACTTTTACGTATGCTAAACAAAAGAGTGGTAATGGAGATTTTATAGGTTTGTCACTTTATGATATTTCCAGGTTTTGTTTAGGTTTCCTCAGAAATTTCAGATGTTATTCAATAGATGCTTATTGAGCTTTCATTTTGAATCAGCTGAAGGGAATAAAAACATAGTCCAGGAGTACATTCTTATACTTTTTTAATATAGGGTACTCTTAAAACAAAGTAATTTACAGATAAAAGGGAAGCAGAGATCTAGCATCTTAGTTATGGTAATGCTACAATTTTAAGGATGGAAGGACCACAAAATTATATGTATTTTTCATAGCTTTTTTTTGAGGAATCATCTCTACAGAATGACACAAACTACACTCTCACTGAAATTAGAAGGAATCTGAGGAAAATATGATATTTGAAGGTTAGTAACTACAGTAGAATAAAGCTTCAAGTTGAATTAGATAAGAGATAAAACCTGAAGAAAGATTGTACACATACTAGGTTTCAAATGATTACACTTCTCACACAAGGATTCAAACGACTTCCATAGTACTCCGTCGAAGAGTTTTACAACATTACATTGATAACTTCATATTTGTCTAATAATAAATATGAATTTCTCATATTGCAACTTAAATTTATACCCTGCCTCAGTGTATTGAAAATAAAATAGATAAAAATCAAAGCAGATTTACAAACACTACCAACAACTCCAACAATGGCAAGAATGAAACACAAGGCATGATATACATTCTTGTGCACATGCTTTACTTAAAACAGAACTTTTATTTCGTTTTGTTCCTCCAGCATTTTAACCCTTTATATTTGGAGAAATGTTTTCCAATCGTCTATGAAAATTCTACTGCTTCATGAGATGTTTATTTCCCACCTTCCTCATAGGTAGAGAAGAATCATATGGCAAATGATATGTCAATGAAAAGAATCCAGACCAGAGTTTAACTCTGGTACTGGTGGAAAAGAAATCTTTTCTCTGTGTATGTCTTAGAATTTGTAACATTATAATAGAAATGTAAATTCTTACAGAGAAGTGGCAATGGTGCAGGTGACTACAGTACTCGTAGAAAATCCAAGTTCCTGGCATAGAATGGCCAGCAGTACATATTGTGATAGTGCACAGTGGTTGTGGAAGAGGTTTGCTCCTTTTTGGTATAGTGTGGCATATATGACTTTGCATTTTTTTCTCCAACTTTTCCAGTTCTTCATTAACATTCCATTCCTAATTAGTTAAAAGGCAAGTCTTGGGACTCATGACTGATCAATAAATCTTGGAACACTGCATTCTATAGTCCTGCTGCCCCATGCTTGCCTTCACCATCTGTATGTAGAAATACATTATAAAAGACCTCTCTCATTCTTTGGTGAGTTTAGACAATTGATTTTGGAAAATGCTGCCTCTCCTCCTGCCCCTGAGGATGAGGACTCAACATAAGCCCCCTAAATAAATGCTCATTAATGACCAAGCTGGACATGTCTGAGTTTTTCTTTGGTCTGAAGTATCCCTCTTAGTTCATCAAGAAGCTCTCATTTTACACAGCACCTCACCATACTTAAGACACATGGTATTGGACATTAGTTCTAGCAACCTAGCCTTGAATCTGTTTTCTCTGCCTTGTCTATGATGTTTTGAATTGCTTTAAGTTCATATATAAAAACACAAACAAAATTAAAAGAAAAAATACATCTATATAGTCTATAAACACAGAATCAAATTTTAGTGTTATTGTTTATGAACTTTGTTAAAATTCTTCATACTTTATTTCAAAGACAAGGTTCAAATGATCTGTAACAGTACCTAGGCAGAAAACAAATAAATCATGATGTTAATTTGCTAGCTTCTGAAATAATTGCAGTATAGTATCAACCAAATTCTGAATGACCAAGATTAATTCATATAGGAAATTGGAATTAAAACTAACAAAATAATGAAATTAAGACTATATTTAATTATGTGACATTTTCTCAGACTCCTCTTCTGCTAGGGCAAATATCTAAAATTCATTTTAAATTAGCTGGGGAATTAAATTAAGCTTGAAGAAAAATTTTTGTGTGTTTTGCTGTGTACATAGAAATAATGATTGTTTTACTCCTTTCCTTTCTAAGCTGAGAAAATGGAGAGTTGTTTTTTTTTTAATTTTCTTGTTTTAAACAGTCTACTAGGTCAAACAATTGTGATTCCCTTTTCATCTGTGATTGACATGTATTTTCAAAGTTGCAAAAACCAACAAGGAAATAATGATCATTTCATATTGCCAGCAACTTTGGATGACACATGTTCTGTTAACATTAAATATCAATTTAGAAAGAAATTGCTGTGACAAGGATACTTTCAACATCCCTTATTATCTCTCGATATTGTCCTTAAATAATTAACTTAATAGGTTTTTAGGTGCATTCCTTACACCTGTAAAATCTACCAGGAGTATAGTAGCAGAAAGAAGTTGGTACCTAATGAGAATATAAAGAATCAATATGAGTGGAATATGAGTGAATTTCATAAGATGGAATTCTCTTAAATCCATTTGGACAGATTTGTGTTGTTATTCTATTATAGATGTCACTCTGTCCAAAAATTGGATATACTCTATCTCCTTATATTAGGATGAGAATTACTGTGTCATGAAACATTCAATTTGGAAGGAAAAGTGCCAGGAAGAGTAAGGAATTAATAAATGCCCTCTAATGCACAATGTAAAAATTGTTATATCATTTTCTCAAATCACCCATCCTTGTTGTGTTAACAGATCACCACTCTTTGCAACTCTATTTCATCAAACATTCAGGAGATTTTGTAATCTTTACACCAGCCCTTCCTACCATGTAACAAGAGACTCTTAAGTATTCTAGAAAATTTATCTTGTCTTTCTGTGGTAACTAACTTACTAAGCACCAGACAGAGGTCACTCCAACTTATATCATCTATTAGATAGTCAGCCCCTCTAGCACAAGATTCAATGAGTAAACGTGTGATTCAAAATTGGGTTGGATATTTTCCTTCTATAGCCAAATGCATTCTTCACCTTTCTTACTGCATCAATGGGCTGAATCATTATGCTTCCTTACTTTCTTTCTACCAGTGGCAAAGAGCAGTAGGAAATCAGAGAGTAGTAGCAGATGAAGTTTGGCTATTTGTTTCCCTAGCTTTTCCTGCCAGGGTCCTAAATTTATTTTTCCATTTTATACAAAATGTCTTTATCACTGTCAGGCAACCCTTTCTTTAGAGCTATCCTTTACAGATCTTTTTAAAAGTTCCTTCCCCTATAATTTTAGGAGGCACTGTTATAGTGATTTGGGGTATTTCAACATCAACCCTATGACATTGTGAGTAGTTCCTACATTTTACTCCCCTCAATTACCCTAATTGGTGTCACTACTTTTTGTCAGTCAATACCAACAAATACACAAATCTCAACTGTTACCTCCTTATAAAAAATTTTTTTTAAACAAATCTATTTTATTGGTACATATTAACAAAAAATACAATTCATTCAATGTGTACAATAATAGTATTTGGTATAATCTCATAGTTGTGGCATTCATTATTTCAATCATTATTATTTTCATTATTTCAACAATAATAGTAAACAAAAAATGACAAACAATAAACAAGAAAATTCCTCACCTTTCCATCTCTCTGTTTCCACTTCTTTTTTTAAAATTTATTTATATATATATAAATATATTTTAAGAGGTGCTTAGATTACCGAAAATACTACACAGAACCCCCTGGGATTCCCATGTTGCCCACCCCCCACACCTCCCACCACGTCCCACACAAACATCTCCCACAAGTGTGGCCCACCACCCTCAATGGACTTACACATCCTGGGGCCTTGCCACCAACCCTAGCACTTTCTCACTTGGAGGTGGAGTGGACATCACCATCCCAGTCCCCTCAGGATTGGGGGGAGAACTATGGGCTACAGTGGACTTGATGGTATTCTGTTGTACACATATGGTGATTCTAGCAATGGAAGAAATTATAACAATGAGGTGGAGCCAGTGGCCACTTGACACTTTTGGGGCAGGGAGGGGATGAGTAGTTGAAATACAGGGGCTTCTTTGGGATTTGGAGGTTGTCTTTATAAAATTTGTGTTCTTTCTTCAGCAAAAATTAATGAGTTTCACTAAACTCAGCATTAATTTTTTTTTTATCAATCCAGCTGTACTACCCCTACCTCCATGTTTTAATATCCCACCTTCAGACAAATTTCATCCCTTTCTATTTTACAAAGAAAATGTTATCCAACTATCCAAGAATAACCCTACATGTAAATATATTGAGAGATATGCCACCTCTCATTTTCCTGCAGAAAACCTTGTATTCAAGGTATCTTTTTGTTCAAGGATAATAAGTCCACCTGTTACCTGGGAAGATTTTTCCCTATCACAAATATGTCACTCTTCCATCAGTTTTTCTCATTCTTTTGTAAATTCCTATGTAATGTATGGATTTAAAATATTTGTTGAACTAAAATAAGTTATATCAATAAATTGAGTAGGGGATTTAATATGTTCTGAGATCATAGAAATAAGTACAGATATATATTAGAATGTAAAAGTGAAGGATGTCTCTTGAAATCTTAGTAATCACAGACAAGATTAGATATAAAAGGAATAACAATTGGAAAAGTTCATTAAGAAAAAATGGAATAATACAAAGGTATTTATTTATCCAAAAGAAGAGAAGAAATAGATAAGTGGGTATAGGTAAGTGGTAGGACAACTAGAAAATAGCTATCAATAATTACATTAAATACAAATGGTATTAAATACACCATTTAAATGACCAAGAATGTCTGACTCAATAAAGAAAAAATAAAACCTACTACTAACAAATAAGTACTTTAAAAGTCAAAGAAATGTTGAAAAGAAAATGATGAAAAAATTCCATTTACACAATAACTAAAGGAAGCTTGTGACCTAGAAACCTTAATGGAAATAAAAAGTAACATATTAACATAAAAAAAAATGGGTCATTCCTCCAGGCATAGCATTTCTAAATTGCATTCAACTAATAAGATAGTTGATAAAATTAGATAAGCTAGTAAGATAGCTTTAAATATAGAAAGAAAGTTTGACAAAATTACAAAAAATATAGGTTATCCTATGACCATAATGGAGGACAATAACATACTTATTACAGAAGCTATCAGGAATAATAAAAAAATATCAGTATGGTATATAAGATCTCAAATATTCCATTAAAATGTTTTACATAAATGGCACATAAAGAAGACTTTATGTAATAATGAAATAATAAACACAGATTCATTAGAAACATTCAACAAAACAGACTCTATATTATGCCAGAGAGCAAAGCTTAAAAATTTAAAGAGTTGAAATATTTCAGAATAGATAATCTGCTCATGTGGAATTTAATAATAATGCAAAATCAGAATATAAAGAAAATCCCCAAATTATTAGAATTAAACACATAATTTATTTTAAAACAAATAGGTCAGGTAGAAATCACAATAAGAAAAACAGAATGCAATGCAATTTTAACATAAGTATGAGGAAATTATTAAATATCAAAACTTGGATGTACCTAAAGAAATGATTAAAGAAAAATATTTTTAAGTGTGAGAATCAATGATCTAACTATTCTGAATAAGGTAAGAAGGGAAAGCAAATTATTGCCAAAGGAAATAGAAAAAGGAAGAAAATTAATTATTTTATAACAGATTCAAAATTTAAAAGCTAGCAGAGCAAGAACTTGGTACTTTGGGAAGAGCACAGATAAGTGAATTAATAAAAATGGCAATAGCAAGTTTACCCTAATACAGGTCAAGAAAACAAAGAATAAAAGAAATAAATTAAGTAATAACTGTGAAAACATGGTAACTACAAATTCAATGAGTATTGAAAAATAATGAGGATATAATAAACATTTTACCAATACATTTTAATTTTAGATAAAAATACAATTTAGCTAAACTAAAACAAAAAATATACACAATCTTATTACCATTTTATCTATTAAAAACCAATCTAGTTTACTATTAAAAGGGGAAAAAAAGACAAAAAGACCAAAAAAAAAAAATCTAGAAAACCCTAAGACCAGTTGGCATCAACAGGATATTCTCCCAAACATTCAAGAAAAAAATAAAACACCAAACTTAACCTTTTCTGGTTTTATGAGGCTAGTATAACCTTGATACAAAAAGCAGATTGAGAACTTATAAGAAAGGAAAATTATAGGACAATTGATGTAATGAGAATCTTGCATAGATATTAAACCAAATATTAGCAAATATAATGTAGGCATTATATATAAGGTTAATATATCATAAGCAAAAGAAGTTTATTCTAGAAATTCAACCCTAGATTAATATTAGAGAACAAATTTATGTAATCAGTTTACATAAATCCACAGGAGGGAAATCATATGACCAACCATAAAAATAGATACCATTAAAAAGCATTTGCTTAAATTCAAGTCATATATGTTGCAAATTATTGTCAACTGAAAACAGAAGGAAATATATAGAATAGGATAAAATATCTTCAAAAAACCTAGTGGTGAATTATTAAAATATTACAAACAATCCAAGGATGACTGCTTTTAATGCTTCTATTTAACATTATACAGAAGTAAATTGTAAGAAGGAAAGGAAGGAAAGAAGTATACTATGTGAAATGTAAGAAATAAAATCACATTATCTTCAGTCTATATAATTGGATACATAGAAAGTCTAAAAGAACATACAGATAAATTATTGTGCTAATAAGTGGATGTAGCAATGTCCCTAGATAAAATCATCATTTGAATTTCTTTATATGTGCAATCAAGAATAAGAAATGAAATATATAAAAGATTCCATTTGCAATAACATAAAATACCTGGGAATTAATTTGGTAAAACATGAGTGTGTGGGGCTTTGCACTGTGTCAAATTAATTAACTAGGATCTACCTTGCCTACAATTCCCTATATAATTCTGGTTTATGGTTAGTCACAAGATGAATTTGTGGGAGATTTCGAAGATGGCAGTGGCCATTAGACTCAGAAGCTTGTTCTAGGACATTAAGGCTATCTCAGGCTAGCTCAAAGTCACTGACTTGCTGACTCACCTTATTGTGGGGCAGGATGAGGACTGCGAACAACTACAAAAATTATATCAACTTTTCCTCCATGTAACTCTCGTTATCAAAGTTAGAGACAATGAGAAACAAAGAAATGTTGTTTTTTCCTCATATGTTCCACTTTGTCCTTGCTCTATCCATCTTCTAATTCAGTTTTTCTTCTTGAGAGTTGGTCATATTGACCTACAGAATGAAAGTTCTTGCACAACAGCTATTTGCAACAGGCTAACAAAGATATCTTCATTAATTCTCACAATTGAGTCAAGTCTAATTCCAATAAATCCCTGCTCTTTATCATTCATAGAATTCCTGCTTAGCTGATTGAACTACAAATGAAAAAAAAAAAGGCAAAAGAAAAAATTCAAGTGAGCAGAAATGTAAGTGTAGCTCTCTATATTGTTTCTGAGTTAGACTTAAGACATTACTGACCCTGTGGTAAGTGGTCATTTTTGCCCTTATATTTTGACACAAACCAATATTTGTGAATTTACAGAATGTTGTATTTTTAAAGCTACACCAATTAAATAGTAGGATGTTGGTACAAGGATAGAAAATTAAACTATTGAAGCAGAAGAGAAAAGCAAAAAAAGAGACACAAATATGCAATAATTATGATTTATTGCAAAAGGAAGCCTATATTAAAGTGAAGAATATTTTTAGATCAAATGGATGTAT
>JAKSZT010038599.1:32923365-33116523 GCA_026826555.1 Tolypeutes matacus
ATCAGTGTCTAATGCTCAATATATATGTTTGGTTTTTGGGAAGAAGTTATAAACCATGCTAAAATGCAAGATAAAGTACAGATTGAAGAAGTAAAGTAAGCATCGCAGCTAGACATAGATGTGACACAGATGTTAAAATTTACAGACAGGAGATTTATAGTACTATGATTAATATATTAAAAGAGCAAAGGGAAAAAGTAGATAACCTGAAAGAACACATGGACAATGTAAGCAGAGCTCCGAAAACTCTAAAGAATAATCCAAAGAAAATATTAGAACTAAATAAATAAAAAATAAAACAAATTAAAAATATATTTTATGGACTTATCAATAAACTGGATACAATAATTTGAACGAGGTCTTATAGACGTTAGAAACATATATTGAAAACTCTACAGCAACTGCTATGGTAATTTAATAAAGAAATATAATGGTATACTAAGAGAAAAGATAAAATGCTTTATTAAAACCATTAAAGGCAGGTGAAAAGGGGGAAAAATAGGAACCAAAGCAACAAAAAAAGTTATAAAGATTGTGGAATGATAATGATGGATTAACAGGCGGAGTTGAATGCTCTCACAAAAAACAGTGGAGTAAGAGCCAAAAGCTGTCCGAGGGACCTGCTTTGGGGTTCAGCAGGCCAGGACAGTGCTATACAACTCCCAGGAATATGAGGGACAGAAAGACAAAGATGCCAAAATGACAAATATGAGTTAGCAAAACCCTGTGGTGGCTGGGGAGGACTCCCCTCCCCAACCCCAAGATATTAACAGAGGTAAAACCCGTGGCTCAATGCAGCCAACTGAGAGGGGAACAGACATCTTTCTCCCTGTCAGCTGTTTCAAGGGAAAGGGAGGGGAGGTCTGGGTGTTTTTCTTCAGTGAATTCAGCCAACAGAACCCGCCTTGAATCTCTAATCTGGAGATTCGACTCAGGAACACAGGAAAGCAAAGACTGAAACACCTCAGGGGAAAGGTGCTTTCACTATCGCCATCTGCTGGCCAGTCAGGAAAATGCATGGACACAAACTGCACTCTCCATAACCAACCCCTGGTTGAAAATCTGCACTCCACTAGTGAATCCCTAGCCAGATTTTGAAAACGTAAGTTGGGCAATTTTAAAGACTGAGAATAAGTTGAACCAAATATCAAAGAAGAGCAGTGGAAAAAAAAAAAAAAGAAAACAATAGGCAAGGGGGAGAAATTAGCCACCAAAGTAAATTTATCAATATATTCAGGTGCCTAGACATAAGCAAAAAATTATGAGCCATACTAAACAGGTAGAGAAACAAGAAGAGATGGCACAGTCAAAACAACTAGCCAAATATCCTGAAGAGATACAGGATTTAATACAATTAATCATTAATAATCATGCAACTCTCCTGAATCACTTAAAGACTAAAAAAATGTGACTAATGAAACAAAAGATATTAAGAAGACACTGGGAGAGCATAAAGAACAATTTGAAAGCATGCAAAGAAAAGTAAAGGACCTTATGGGAATGAAAGACATGATGGATAAGATTAATAATACATTTGAGACACATAAAAGCAGATTTGAATTGCTTGAAGACAGAATTAGTGATTTCAAAGATAATTTCTAAACTAGAAAAGACAGGAGAACAGAAAGAGAAAAGAATGGAAAAAAAAATGGAACATAGCCTCAGGGAATTGAATGACAGCATGAAATGCACAAACATTCTCATTATTGGTGTCACAGAAGGAGAAAAGAATGGAAAAGAGGCAGAAAGAATATTTGAGGAAATAATGACTAAAAACTTCCCATCCCTTAGGAAGGACATAAATATCAATATCCAAGAAAGACAACACACCCAAACAGAATAAATATGAATAGATCTACCCTGAGACACCTACTATTCAGATTGACAAATATCAGAGATAAAGAAAGGATTCTGAAAGCAGGAAGAGAAGCAAAGCATCACATACAAGGGAAGCTTGATAAAATTAAGTGTCAACCTTTCATCAGAAACCATGGAGGCGAGAAGAAAGTGGTATGATGTATTTAAGGTACTCAAAGAGTAAAACTGCCAGCCAAGAATTCTGTATCCAGCAAAGCTGTCCTTCAAAAATGAGGGTGAGGGAAGTGGATGTGGCTTAAGTGATTGGGCCCCCATCTACAATATTGGAGATCCAGGGTTCATTTTCCAGGGCCTTCTGGTGAAGACAAGTGGGGCCATGCGGTGAGCTGGCCTATGCCGAGATCTGGCCCACACGGAGAACTGGTGCAGCAAAAAGAGACAAAAAAGAGAGACAATGAGAGACACAACAAACCAGGAAGCTGATGTGGCTCAAGTGATTGAGTGCCCAGGATCAGTTCTCAGTGCCTCCTAAAGAGAAGATGAGAAGAGAAGAAAAGCAGATACAGAGAGCACACAGCCAATGGACACAGAGAGCAGATAGCAAGTGCAAAACAACAGGGGGAGGGGGAATAAATAAAATAAATCTATTTATTTATGATTTTTTTAAATAAATGAAGATGAGTTCAAAGTCTTCACAAACAAAAACTGATAAAATATGTTACCAAAAGACCAGATTTGCAAGAGATACTAAAGGGGGTGCTGCAGCTTGAAAGGAAAAAACGAGAGATTTGGAGTCGAGTTTAGAAATGAAGATTATTAGCAAGGGTAAACTAAAGGAGAAGAATACAGACAATAGAATGATATGACAACAGAGAACCAAAAGACAAAATGGATGAAGTAAGTAACGCCCTTATAGTAATAGCATTAATCTTAATGGATTGAACTCCCCAATCAAAAGACATAGACTAATAAAATGGATAAAAAATATGAGCCATCTATATGATGTCTACAAGAGACCACCTTAGACATAAGGACACAACCAGGTTAAAAACGAAAGGTTGGAAAAAGGTATTCCATGCAAATAGTAATCACAAAAGAGCTGGAGTACACCAGATAAATGTAAAATAACAACATTATAGTATATGAACAATAATTACTCTATGCAAGTAGCAAATTGTTCCTGTGACCAGTGTTCTATAATTTTTTTTTCATACAAAATAAACACTTGCTTTTAATTGAGGCAGCCTGGAGAAGAGATATATTTTGGATACTTCATTTTTCTTTAACCCTTTTTTATTCATACTCTTTAATTCAAATAATCTATCTGGATCAATAATGATTTAGCATGACTATTGTTGAACAAGATTTTGAGTTTTTCTGCCTCATAAAATATGCGTTGGCAAATTTTTATCTACTGTAATTCATTCCAATAAGATGTGAAGAATTTCCAAATAAGAATTCGATTATCTAGAAAGAATTATGGCTTAAATGGAAATCAAATAACTAAAACAATAATTTATTTTATTCTTAGAGATTATAATGTCCAATAGAGCTATAATATAAAAATTAGAATTATGTTGAAATTAATTTCTATTATATTTGTATTATTTACGTTTATAAAGGTTTGTTGCTATGCTATTTTTTTAAAAAATAATTGATTATATTAAATCTAAACTGGCCTTACAATCTTTTAAAATTTTTAATTTCTTTCAATCTATTTTTCTATTTATTTTACAATATTACATTAAAGGAGTTTTTAACAGTTAAAAAAAGCCATTGATTATACACTTTGGATAGATCATATGGTATGTGACTATATCTCAATAAAACTGCTTAATAAAGGAATAAATAATTGTGCAGGCTGAGCCAGAATTAACAGCTGTGTACACCAGGAGAAACAGAGAGATTGAGAGGTGAACAATTTTCTTGTTTGTTTGTTTGTCTGTTTTTTTTTATTATTATTATTATTGAAATAGTGGAAATGCTTTAATAATGATTGAAGTGATGAACGCACAAATATGCAATTATATCATATACCATTGATTGTACACTTTGAATAAATTGTATGCTTTATTAATATGTACTAATAAAATTGATTTATTTTTAAAAAGGGTTATAAACACAGTAAATATTAATCTAAATAATCAATAATTTAAATGAAAATAGTCTAAACACATCAGAGGATCAAAATTTTCAGAGTGTATAAAAAAAGTGACCCAATTATTTTCTTCAAGAAACCCACTCTGAATATAAAAACTCAGGTTAAAAATAAATGATGGAGAGATGTTTACCATGCTAACACTAATAAAAAAAGTTGAACTAGTTATATTAATTTCAGAAAAGCATATTTTAGAAAAACAAACATTATCAGGAATAAAGATGGGCATTATATAATGATAAAGTGGTTAATTCTTCAAGAAGAAGGAAATCCTAAATTTGCATGCACCTAACACAACACATCAAAAGTGGTGAGGCAAAAACTTATAGAACTGCAAGAAGAAATAAACAAATCCACTATAACCATTAGCAACTTCAATTTTAAGTGATGGATGGATTTGCAGGCAGAATAACAGTAAAGATATTTTTGACCTGAGTAACACAGTTTATCAACGTGATGTATTTGACATTTATAGAATAGTCCATTAAAAAAACAGAAAATATGCCTTCTCTCAAACTCACATGGAATATTCACCAATATAGACCACATTCTGTGCCACAAACCTATATTTAAAAGAATAGAAATCATACAATATTCTCTTACCACAATGGAATTAAACTAGAAATCAGTTAGAGAAAGGTAGGTAGGAAGTCCCCAAGTGTTTGAAGATTAAACAACACTCTTCTAAATAACCTGGGCCAAAGAAGAAATCTCAAAAATAACTTTGGGGAGCAGATGTTGTTCAAGTGGTTGAGCACCTGCTTCCCATGCACAAGGTCCCAAGTTCAATCCCCAGTACCTCCTAAAAACAAACAAACAAAATTAGGAAAAAAAAAAAAAACAACAAATCTCATTGGGAAGCAAATGTAGCTCAGTGGTTCAGTGTCTGCTTCCCATGTACATTAAAAGGATAATAAAAGAATACTGTAAAAAACCCTATGCCCAAAAATTTGATAAATTAGTAGAGACAGACCAATTTATTGATAAACAATAAAACCTCTAATTGAAAACATAGGAAAACCACTGTATAGCATTTGGGTTACCAAATATTTCTTAAATAGGACACATTAAAAACTCTATATATATTGGAAACATAAATTATTCTCCATTTAAGATAATAACTCTTTGTATATTAAAATATATCATTAAGAGATTATAAATTCAACCACAAATGTGAGATTGGATTTTCAATGCATGTATTTAGCAAAGAACTGATATCTAGAGTATACTGACAATAGCTACAAATCCATGATAAAAAGTTTGACATCATATAATAATAGGCAAAATGCTTTAAGGTGCAAAAATAGTGAATATTCATATGTTCAGTAACATTGGAAATATCTCAATTGTATTTGTCATCCAGGAAACACAAATTAATACTTTAAATAGGTACATACAAATCCACAAAGATTATACTGAAGAATATGAATAGATATCATTTAACCTCTTTTTAATTATTTCAATTTTTAAATCAACGTATATGTTATACAAAGATGATTTGATACTAATTGTAGAACAGTATATAATATTATTATTGCTAATTGGAAGTAAAGATATTGCTAACCAATGTAGAAAGTTGGACAATGGAAAATACAGGTACTAATGTAGGGGCACATATAAGTTCATTTACTGAGCCAGCTTCAAGAGTTATTTTCTGTCAATCCAACTATATATAATGATTTTAAGTGTGTTCTTATATTTTTAGCAATAGCCAGTAAAGAACACACACACACACATATATGCATACATACAAATATATTTATACATATATACATATTTCTATACACAAATATAATATATATATTGATATTGGAAATAAAAGAATCTATGTATGACTCTGTGTAGGAATTGTGAACTCTCTTCTTTCAAAGGGAGGACCAATAGATTTATTTACTCACAAATATATACTTTGTACCCAATTAGAGGCAAATTAAGATCTTGTGCCAGGAAGCGGCTGTGGCTCAATCAGTAGGGCTCCCGTTTACCACATGGGAGGCCCTAGGTTCGGTTCCCGGGGCCTCCTGGTGAAGGCAAGCTTGCCCGCTCGGTGTGGTTAGCTGACCCAGCGAGCACAAGCAGCAAGGGGGGGATAAATGAATAAAAAATAAAATCTTTAAAAAATATATATATATATCTTGTGCTAGGTTGGTGAAAAAGGCAGGGAGGTAATATTTTTAGTGTATTGAAAGAAAAAATAAAAAAGGGTTATATTTCTATATAATATATAATGCTTTACATAACACATATATATAATTATATCATTAATATATTTCATAATATTGTATAAAATATATTAATATGTAATATATTGTATATATTATATATATAATAACAAGAATATAACAGTAACTATATTTTGGAGAGTGATCATATATTATGAATAAAACACAACATATAGGGGTTGAACAGAATGTTATATGTGGGGAGGGAGGCTCTTTATATTGGGTGACCAAGAAATGAACTTGAAGATTTATTTATTTTTATACTTGAATAAAAATACTTGGAAAGAGCCACTGTGCATTCTCAAAAACGGTCATTCTAGTCAGAGGGAAAATATAAAGCAAAAGATCGAAATCAGATATGAGTTGATTGTATCCAAGCATTAGAGGGGAAAAATGAGCCTTCGGGCATAAGGAATGTTGTAGGCAATGGTTGTCATACTAAAAGAACATGAGCCTGGAAAAGCTATAAGATGATGGAATGCCTTTGATGGAGTTTTGACTTCATTTAACTTACTATAATGGGAAGCTTCTGAAAGGTTTTAAATAGAGAAAAGAAACGGCATTATTCCTGTTTTAATATGTCATTCTGGATATTGTGGAGAGAATAGTTTGGAAAGTGGACAACGACGGAAGAGATATATTGAAGCCATCACAATAGTCCACATGAGAAATGAAAGTGATTTTGCACTTGTAAAGTGATGGAAGAACTGAATAGATTTGGTGCACAACTTGGAGTATTATATAATGTACAACAAGTGATGGTTACTTGGACGTGGATGGTGATAGAAAAGAAACTCTGACACATAGGTTTGGCTAAGCAACTGGGTAAATCAAGATGTCCTTAGGTGGAGCATGGCAACAAGGGAAAAAGCAGAAACTATGTTCTGGAAATATTCTGTTTAAGATTAATTTTGACATCCAAGTGGAATTAGCAATTTGTCAGGTTGTTGAGTTATGAGTTCATTAGTGAAGTGAGCCAGGAGAATATGAACTTAATATAGAGATGACATTTAAATCCAGGGTACAAGAGGAATTGAGAAAATGATATTAAAAAGTAAAGAGAGGAGTTTCTTGGTTCAAGCCTTCAGCATTTCAAAAAATAGAACATGAACAAGGAAGCAGGAGTCAGCAAAGAGCATCACTTATTTAGAACACTAAATTGCAGTAGCAATGAAATCCTTAGAGTACTCCGTATGAACTCTGAATAAATCATAATTTTATAATTTTACACTTAAAGCTTTTTCTACCTAAAACGGTCTTCCCCACCCCTTTACCTGTAAAATATATTAATCATTGAATACTTATGTCCAACATCAATTACTTTACAACTAATTTTTTTCTGAAATTTTCCTTTCTTATTTCAGGAATATTTGATTGTATATTTTAATTTCATTATAGCTGCAATGACTAATTACATTTATTTTCATTTGTTACTGGAAAGGCCTTGAAAACTTGGTCTTATTTTTCTCCTAGTACCATGTACATGGCACAGTAACTGCTATAAAATATGTGCTTTATAAATATTGCTGATTAAATTAATGATTTTCCTCTTATTCTCTTTGAGGAAGAAGCACACACATCTGTAATAAAGTCTACCTGTTTTAATTTCCTAAAAGCTGTCAAAATTAATATGCCAGAACTGGGTTGGCTTTTACAGTGAGGTTTATTAACATACAAGCTTACATTTCTGAGGCTGTGAAAGTGACCAGATCAAGGCATCAGGCAATGTTCTTTTTCCAAAGACAGGCTGCTGTCAAATCCTGGACTCCTCTCCAAAATGGGAAAGTACATGGTAGCATGTCCCTTTTCCTCTCAGTTTAGTCACTTTCAGCCTTCTAGTTTCCATGACTTTCTCTCAGCTTCCAAGGGTTTCTCTCCATGTTTCTGTGTTCTGTTGATTTCGGCTTCCTGGACTTTATCTCTTAGCATCTGGGGTTTCTTTCTGAATTCATCCTTATTTATAAAGGACTCCAGTAAGAGGATTGAGACCCACCCTAGGTCATGCCTTACTGAAGTAATCTAATCAAAAGCCCCTTACCTAAACTATTTAATCTTAAACTCCCACCTACAATAGGTGCACACCCACAGGAATAGATTAGCTCTAATGACATAATTTTCTGTGATACATACAGTCTCAAAGCATCACACTCCATCCTCTGGACTCTAGAAAGACAGGGTACATGCAAAATACACTCATTCTGTCACAATATCCTAGAAGGCAATAAATCATTGCAGTAACTATAATAAGTACAAATCTCATTCAAATCAGTTAAAATCTCATTGAAATCTGTCCTAGGCAAAATTCCTCTCAGGCTGTGGACCTGTGAATTTGAGAACAAGTTATCTGCTTCCAATATACAAGTGAGGGGTAGTCTGAGTTTATATGCTCCCATTGCCATAGATAAAAGTTGGAAGGAAAACAGGGGTTACAGGTCTGAAACAGTTCCAAAACCCTGCAGGGAATACCCTGTTATATTTCAAGACCAGGGAGTAATCCAAGGAACCATAGTTTCTTGGCCTAAGGGCCTGATGAAGAGGCAGGCCCACCCTTTCCAAGCACTGTCCCAGTGGCCATGTTCTTGGCTCCAAGCTCATCAAGCATTGGGGTGGCTGCTGAACTCTAGAACTCACCCTTGGAGAACACTAGAGTGACAGCCAGATTCTCCCCAATCTCCAGGGTACAGATTCAAACCCCTCATAAAAGAAGGTAGTGACCAAATTCACCCCAATCCCTAGGTGTGCTACATTCTTTCTGAACCCAAGGTAGTAGCACTCTTCCTGAACAATGGGGCAGAAGACCTGCCCTCTTCAAGTGCTGGGGCATGTTTACCCTTTCCACACACATGGATGGGCTCACTCTCCTGGCCCAAGATGTCTTCAGTCCAGACCTGAGCTTCCATGGTTCTGCCTTTGAAATCATTTTCCCCTCAATCTTTCCCTTTTCTATCCCTTTTAGTCCAGGCTGGCAGTGGCTCTGTCCAAATAGATCTTGCAAAAAAGTTGTTGGTTTTGCATGCAGCAGAAAGGGGTCCCAATACTCATGCAGTAAGACCTTCCACAGATCCTGCCTGGATAACTGCATTTCTGATCTTTACTTGCAGTGAAATGGCTGACTGGTTCCAAGTTCAATTAAATCTTCACATGAGACCTTAGTCTCTGGGGACCTGTTTTCTGGAAGCTCAGAATTTTCCAAATAGTCACATTTTTATTCCTTTGTCCCCAGGAGTTCAGTTCTCAGCTTACACTTTCCTCTCACATTTTACTATAAGCTGCAAGGAGAAACCAGGCTGCCCTTTCCACATTTAGCTTGGAAATCTCCTCAACTAAATATCCAAGCACACCAGTTTCAAATTCTGTCTTCCATCTGAAACCAGGAGTTAATTTTGCCAAATTCTCTGCAACTTTAAAACAATTATTTTTAAAAAGAGAAAGACTAAAAAGAGAAAGACTATGTTTTTAAACTGAACTCGTCTGGTTGTTGTGATACCCTTGGACTGCATTAAATTTTTTTGAGGGTCTTTTGATAAGATTACTTGATAAGATCCATTTAGGGCTCTTGATTAGACTAAGGCAGTAAGGTGTGCCTCCAGTTGAGTCTATGTCCCTTTTCTGGGTCTGATACAAACCCAGAGACAAAGAGGTAGACACAGGAAAAATAAGCCACCATATTTGAACTAGAGGATAGCTTAAGCATGAAGCCCCCAAGAGGCTGGGACCACAGAGCAGCTCAAGAGGAGACAAGCCATGATGTATGCCTGGTTGCCCACAGCTGAGCTCCAGGAGCCAGGCCTTAAGATGATGAGCTCAGAGAGGAAGGTTGAGACCTCAGCAGAGATCAGAGGCCATCTTGCTTCCCCACATGGTGGCTGTATTTGGTAAGAAAGCACCTCTACTGGTGCCTCTATATGGACTCTTCATGGTCCTGGAACTATAAAATTTTATCCCAAATAAATGCCTTTATAAAAGCCAAACAATTTCAGTAGCCTTTTGGCAAAATAAAACAGTATCCTTTCTTCAAGTTTGCAATAATACATTCATCATTTCTGTCTAAGTCCTAATCAGAAGTACCTTTAAGCATACATGTTTCTACTAACAGTTTGTTGAAGCAATAGGCCTTTTCTATCAAGTATCTCACAGTTCTTCCCAAATTTACTCATTAACCAATTTCAAAGTTTTTTGCATTTTTGTTATTTGCAATCATAGCACCTCACTTTCTCTTTACCAAACTCTGTTTTAGTTTACTAAAAGCTGCTGAAAACAATATTCCAGAAATGGGCTGGCTTTTACTATGGGGATATAGTAAGCTTACAGTTCTGAGGCCATGAAAATATTCATGTCAAGGTATCAGGAGATGTGCTCTCTTCAAAGACCAGTTGCTCGCGATCTTAGATTCCTCTGTCAATGGAAAGGCAAATGGCAGCAATTCCCTTATCCTCTGAGTCACCACTTTCACCTTCCTGGTTTCTGTGGCTTTCTCTTTCAGCTCCTGGGAGGTTCTCTCTGCATTTATCTCAATATTCATCCCATTTATAAAGGACTCCAATAAGAGGATTAAGACTCACCCGTTGTCATACCTTACTGAATTAATCTAATTAAAAGCCCCTTAACTGATGTGATCTAATGAAAACGACTCCACCACAATAGTTTCATATCCACAGGAATGGATTAGCTCTATCATATAAATTATTTTCTATGGTATATAGAGTCTCAAAATGTCATACTACTTATACATAATTAAATTAAATAGAATATTGAAAAATGTATTTTCTTAGAATGGCTCTCTTTGTATTAAACATTTGGTTGTGCAGTTAAATTAGACATGCCTTGAAATCACTTTCTTGTTGCTATAAATAGTCTTATTGAATAAACTTTTAGTGTTCTCATAAAGGAGATTAATGTCAAAGCAGAACCATTTATAAAATTGTTGAGAGAAGCAGAGGAGGAATTTCCTGGTGGTGATCAGTAAGATGAAGAGGAGAACATTGAGGTGGTGTATTCAGAGACTGCCAGTGTCCCTAAAGTTGAAACTGTGAAGTCTGACAACAAAGACTATGACATTGATATTGATGTCATTTAAAGTGATAGATGCAGCTAGCTTATCAGTGAAATACTGTGAATTTTTCTGCATCATAAACCAGAAGTGCAACATATATGTGCCAAAGCTAAAATGTCTTAAGATCATGCTACACTTTATACTAAAAATGTGTTACCATGAATAGTCTCTAATTAATATAGCGTGCTTGTTAGCATGTTTCTTTATGTGAAACTAGTGGCAGTCACTTAAGGATCATATTTATACAATTATAAAAATTAAAGATTTTTTTGGTTATTCTTCAGATTTCTGGCTCTGAATGACAGACTGAAATAATTTACTCTTTTTAATCTGATGCACCATCATTTAATCTGCTAGGATTCTTAGAGCCTATTAGATATGATATTGTCAGATATTGAGGCTTTCAAAAGATGTTCAGCAGAATGTAAGCCTAAACTTATTTGTAATTAATTACCTATTCAGCCATTCAGAAATATAGATTGTTTTAAGTTTTCTTTCTAGTCCTTCAAAGTGGCATATGGTAATGTAAATCCTTCACTTTTACATTCTAATATTTATCTGTACTTATTCCCATGCCAAGGTGGACTGATAATCAAATGGAAGTGCAATACCTTTATATTACTGAGAAGTAAAAATGACCCGAGTGTCTGATCAGTAATTTTAAAGAGCAGGTTTTGAAAACTGAATGTCTTTTTTTGTAATTTTTTTAGTTTATCTATTTGCCCCAATTTTTAGTCTTGGAGCCATGTGCATTGCATGTTTGAAGATGCAGAGAAATTATTACATTAAAATATAAGCATTTTATGTGTATTTAACTATTGTTTTATACTGAGAGAAAACTCTCAGACTTTGGGATATGATTAAATAGAAAGCTCTAAGATTTTGTTTGAGGGAAGCAGGAGAAGGTATACTTAATCCCTAGAAAAAACTGAGCATATTATTTTCAGTTTTTACCTTTATGATTTTGATTACAATTTCAAGATGTTTAGCCTAACTGAATCTTTTTTCACTGTGCTATTTCCCTTGATATTATGCTTTGTTCTTTAATGTGTTTTACATTTGGACAAATAAGTTATGCTTTTTAGATTTTGGTTGCTATCTTGCCAAAGTAAGTGTTACTATGTCTCAAAAAACAAACAAGCAAAAAAAAACAAAGCCTTTTCTTCATTCTGATCAAGTCAATTAACTATTTCCAGAAGTAAAGCCCTTTTATCAGAGAATGAAGGCTACCCTAAAGCTAATCTTATGACATGGGAAAGGTTATTGATCCCAAAGTGCATAATATACTATTTTCTATCACACAGGTTCCAGCTCTTTGGACTAAATAACTTCTTTACTGACCTCTTCTTGGAATCATTTATGGAGTTCAGATTTCTTATTGAATCTTTGTGTATATACATTACAGAGAAAACAAAATCTTCTAAGAACAGTGTGATCTTGCCTTGTTGCTTTTAATCATGGTTATCTGATCTATACCAAGTCCCTTAAACCCTTTTTTAACTTGTGGAGAGAATTAAGCTTCCTGGAGAAATACTGTAGGAACATTGAATACATTCACAAAGGCACAAAATCAAAAATTTCTTAGAGGAAAAAAAAGAAAAAGAAAGACAAAGCTCAAAAACACCAACTTGAAGTGTCATGAATTGTAGTGAATGAGAGAATCAAGCTCAATACAAATTAAAATTTTGAGAAGCAGCTTTAAGATTTTGATGATTTTAAGCATTATTTTAGAAAACTAGATATAAATGCAGTAATACAAATATCCTATAACACTTTTGTGATATAGTATTTCAAGTTTGGAGTTTAGTTTTAGAAATCATAAGATATTTGCAGTATATGAACCATGTGAAGTGACAACTCTTGAATACATATCATAAAAGTCTGTGAAGTATAAAATAGAGTTGCCATTCTCTGACTGTAAATTTTCTAATAATATCATCATATTCTCACAGTATCTAGCATATATAGAATGGATATAATTTACTTGTCTGTTTACTTAATATCATTCATTTTTTATCTTCTGCTAATATATCCTTAGGGTTTCTAAACAAAGGCATTAGAATTTTTACATCAGAATCTCTCCATGATATCAATATAGGATTGAGGGAGAATAACAACTTAGTACTATTAGAATGTTTGTCATTTATTTTTTTAACAAGGAATCATATTTTATTATAGCTTTATACACAAATACTTCCTGTCTATCAATGATAAAACCTTACTTGATACCTAGTAGTCCTGCTATTTTATTTATTTTATTTTAGGGCTTTGTGGAAAAATTTATCACAAGGAGAAAACATATTATTGGCTACAACTATACAGTATTATCAGAAAATAAATATCATGCAAGCACAAAAAGTTGGGGTAACAATATTTTCAATGAACAAAGAAAAACTTAATTTCAACACTGAACTCAGGGCAATAATTTTTTCAGTATGAAACTACACATGGAAAAACCTACAAAATGTACTAGCATGAACTCTTAGACTTTTCAGGTTACTTTCCTTACAAAATTTTAAAAACTAATATGCTTAAAATGGATAATGTTGTTAAATGTGCCACCCAAAATCAGAGAAGAGATTTCTGAGTATGGCATTGCCTAATAAAACATCAATGGCATTTGATGTAGTAATTAAATTTAGATTTAGGTTTAGTTATTTTACTTACATTCTCTCAGATTATCAGTGAAGTATTTTAAATCAAAGTGGTATAAGATGGCTATTATTACAAGAAACATAATTACCTTAGAATAAACAACTGGATAAGAATTTTAAGTATGAAGGAAAACATCAGCTAAAATAATTCCTACATTAGAGCAGTTTTATTTAGCAAACAGATTAATATTTCCTATGCACAGTGTCTTTTTTAGTATTATTATTTTATTCTCAAGGAAAAAAATAATTCTATGATCATATTGTGTTTAAATATATCCCCATTAAATCCATCACTGATTATATGAAAGACTTTCCCAAGTGGCTTTAACTCAATCATGAGGTTGTATTTTACTAGTTTCATTTTATAGATGAAGAAATTGACATGAGGAGAGATTAAATAATTCTTTTTTGCAAGTAAATATTCAAACCCAAGCAATATATCAACTTGTACAACCATTGTTCAAAACACTTAAATGTTATGTAATGCTATATAGGTATACCTTGTAGATGTTGAGGGTTCAGTTGCAGACTACCACAATAAAAAAGCTATTGCAATATTGCAAAAACTATCAAAACATGACACAAAGACATGAAGTGAGCTCATGCTGTTGGAAAAACGGTGCCAATAGATTTGCTCAAGTTCTGGTATTGAACCTTCCATTTGTAAAAATGCAAAATTTGTGAAGCACAATAAAGCAAAGCACAAGAAAGTGAAGTATACCTTTATGTATATATATATGAGAGAAATAGAACAAAGGGTATCCTCTTCTCAAACTGAATTCCCTGTTTCCACTTATCTAACCCTCCCACATTCTTGTCACCTTCCCCAAAACCCACATCACTAAAGGGGATGAACTCGGACACTGAGAACTTACCCTTACACTTTTCGCCTTAGGATTGGTTAGTTTTCATGCCTAAGATTGTAAGCTCACAACTCCCAGCCAATAGGAGATGGGTAAAGTTGGGGAAGGAGGGAAATGGGACGTTGAATCAGGAGAACTATGTAATATTTGTTCCTGCACTGATTGCGTGCACTTACCCGCTTCCATTAGCCTGGGTGAGTGCCCTTTCTCATGAGAAAGAAATAAATTACTGCTGCCTCTAATCCAATTCTCTGTCTTCAGAACTTTTATTTTGAGTAGGTGGTCACTGTCCTACTGAATTGGGGGCTTGTCCGGGATCACGGGAATGAGGAGAGACCCTCAAACCCCTTCTCGGACTGGCAGGATGTTCCACTGAAGTTTTACAGTGGTGTTCGGTGTGGGAAAAATTGGAGGTCTCTCCCAGTCACCAGACCTGAAGGAAGCAGAGGTTGAAACAGACAGGCAGGAAAAAAGTCTGGACCACACACACAAAAAAAAACTGAGATAAGAGAAGTCACATAAATCTGTGCACAGACCCAGGTAAGAGACTTTGTGTCTGGGGCCTGGGTGTCTTGAAGAGGGGGTCTTAGTTCTGAAAGATCCTGTTGAGTCAGCAAGATTGAGTATAATACAAGACATCTCAGACAAGATACAGGGGGGAAGTAAGAACTGGGGGCCAGTAACTTCTCAGAAATCTTAGAGAAAATGGGAAAGACAAATTCTAAAAGCAGCCAGCAAGAAACTTTACCAGAGGTACCCAAGAACAATCCATTAGGGACAAGATTAGAAAATTGGGATGATCTTCCAAAATATAGAGGAAAAAGTTAAAAAAAAAACATGATAAAATATTATTATTTAATCTGGGCTGAAATTCCCCTTAAAGGTGGAGGTGTTCACTGGCCAAAGTTTGCTTCCACAGAAAATTGGGTTTGTCAAACCCTAAATTTGTAAACAATGCCCTCCTAAAGGAGTTCCCCTAGGGCACTCCTAGGGTTTGTGAATGCTCCCTTAAGTAGTACTGAAATAAGAAGTTTTATACTGACTTTCAGTATGCCTGGGGAGTAGCACACATGTTTGGAAAGATTTGGGAAGAAAGGAAAATGATAACCAGTTGGGGAAAAGAATTAATACATTCAGACCTGCTAACCCTTGTGTTGAAAAATTTACTCTTACCAAACTCTATCGCCATCGTACATGTATATGGACATTAAAAAGGGAACACTTTTGAGGTTAGAGGGAATAGACTGACTGACGAGGAAGCAAAAAGAGCTAGAATTGAAGGCCAACTTGAAGCCCCAATGATAATTTTGACTTTGCCTTACCTATAAAAGTTGGCAAACCTCGTTTTAGTAACAAAGAATTAGAAGGGGTAAAGGCAATGGGTAGAACTCAGACAGAAAATAGAAAATATTTTTAGAAGATGGGAGAGAAATAATAAACAAAGCCATTGCTAGGGGAATCCTTAATCATCTTCACCAGGGCAGCCAATGGGATGTCCAAAATTTATGCACTTCTGTTCTAACTCATTATGCATGTATCAGGTGTACTCTGTAGCCTGCCAAGTCGTAGATGGATGTATCATCTGTAGAGAAAGGTAAACAAATAAAGTCTGAGGAACAAACCCCTAGGAGTGTTGTGGCAGACGGAAAGAAACCAAGCAGTACTCTTGAGGGGATGGATGAACAAAGTTTTATTATGCATAAGCCAGAGGAGAATTCAGTCTCCAAATTCTGAGCCCTGTATCTCGATTTTCATAAGTTTATATAGGAACTCTAAGCAGAACTCTAAGTGGACAGATTCCTAAGCAAGCGAGCAGGCAAGGTTGCAAAAGCAAAGGAGGGAGGTTAGCTTATCTTCTTAAAGCACAGGGCTATTAAGGAGGAAGAGCCATTATCTGTTTACAGTTGTAAATTTCAGTTCAAAGGGGCAGGCTGGAAGGCTTATCTTCCTAACATGGATTCCATGGATAAAAAGGGAGGAGGAGGGGAGAAAGGGACGGAGGGGAGTTTATTTTCTTAAAGCTCTTGGTTTCTGCCAAGGGGGGTTAAGGTCCCAGCACTTCCCTTATCATTCTCCCCTTTTGATGCCCTTATAATTTTTATGGGGCATCATCTGCTAACATGGGGATTTTTCTATAGTCCCCAAAGGCTGATATTTAACACAAAGCATTACTTGGTGTTTTAAGGCATTTCAGTGGGAAGTGATGTATTGTGTTAGGTACCATAGAACGCATGGCCCTAAAGTTAAGAGGAAAATGACTGAGGCTATTACTGGCATAAATGCAAAATCCTGGAAAGGAGATACTGGAAGTAGTTCCCATTGGCAGATGCCTGGTATACATGGTTTAAGCGGTCTTTGGCTCATTCCTTCAGTAGGGCCACTTTGTCCCTAAATATCCCTGAGGAGTTTGTAAAGAAACAGCATTCTTCCCCCCAGGGCCTGGCAGATCCCCCCTGAACTTGCGGTGAGCAAGTCTAATCCTCACCTGTTTTGTAAAACCACTTCTGCTAATGAGTCTATCTGGTCTTGTAACCCATTGAGAGCCCCCAATATTCTTTGAGGTCATTTAATGTTTCCCATGCTAGTGTTTGTAAGCCCTCCTGACCAACTGCAAGCGAGGTCCCCACTACTGCTGTGCTCCTGGCTACTCCTATCCTAAGAGTATTGGAATTGCCTGTATTGCTCATTTGGCTTGGGAGAGCTCTCCAGGCAACTCATCTCCATACATGAAGAACAATGGTACTGGCCAAGCCAGATAGCAGATGCCTTGTCCATCCTGGGGTAGGCACCGGTAGTTGTTGGTGCCACAGACCCAGATGGTGGAGTTTGAGGCACATCGGTCAGGTTTATTGAGTGGGAGGGTGGTGTCAAAGTTAGCCCTTCCAAGAGGGAGGATGGTTGAAGGACACCTGGTAGTTATGTTTTTACAGTTAGCCAGTTTTCCTGGGGATTCAGTTATGCAGACTAGGAGGGGCCTGCTTCCCACTGCAAAGCTGTCATGGGTCAGGAGGGTTACGTTCCATGGGATAAGTACGGGGAAGATGGTTAGACTGGATGAAGTCCATAGCCAGCAGGAGACAGCTATGTCAGGCCAAGATTCATTTAGGAGTTGGTAGAAATTTCAAACCTGGTTCAAAAGGACGTTGCGGGGAACTGTTCTAACTTTGGCTTTTAGTGTCTGGATGGCTTTACTGATACATCAGGGTTTTCTCTGGGGGCTGATCTCTGAGATCAGCTGGACCAGTATGAGGTCCCCTGGGTCTGGCCCTGATGGGTCATATATTCCGATTCTTAATTTTAGTCCTGTTTGGGCCTTTAAAAAGGTATTTTCTGATTCAGTGGTTATATTTAATAAAGTGAGTTTTATGGGGTCACAGGTTTCTATACTGTAGTATAGAATCCCCTGCTGGGCTGGGGATTTTCTATAGGAGATTTGGAGAAGTCGGTGGGACCCCCTTCCAGGGAGCGGTGGCACCTACCAGCAAGCTCCAAGAGTGGCAGAATCCTCTGCTTTTTTGGAGATCTCGGCAGAGGTATTTGTCATAACTCCCATAGTTGTGACCCCTACATCCCCTTCTGGGTGCAGGTATGGGGCATGGGGGTACGGGGTAACTAGCAAGGTGTAAGGAACGTGACCTTGGATTGCCCTGCAAGCATCAAATATTACAGAGGCTGAAATTGCACCTGCCAAGAACAGGACTGAAGCGTTCAGCAAGGATTGTTTGCCCCAGCTTTGACTAACTTGCAGCTGCCATAGATTTGGGGTGTGGGTATTGGCTTCTAGGGAGGGGGCAAGGAGGAAAAGGACAAACAAGTCAAGGTACAGAAGCATCCTATTATACACCAGTAAGCAAGTGCAATTAGGGCTCTACTCACAACAGACCAGTCTGCAGGAGCCACAGCAGCGAGTCCAACTCCAAATACCAAGGCTAACAGGCCATATACGCACAGGATCCACCAGGAGCAGGGGTCTATTCAGCAGTTGTTTGACGAGGTCGGTCCTCGGGGATCCCAGGCGACTTGTACTCTCAAAGGGTGGCCAGGTACGGGTTGAGCTGTCCAGCTGTCCTGCTCTTTATCGGGGTGTGGCTTCTTGATCCTGGAATGATGGATCTAAGGGACAATGCCTGCAACTTTAAGAGCAGTAGGAGTTACAAGGATCACAGTATGTGGACCTGTCCAGGAAGGCTGAAGGGGTTCTTTTTTCCAGTCTTTGTCCCAGACTAGGTCCCCTGGCCAGTGGGGGTGGACTGGGTGTCCCAGTGGGATGAGATTCGGGGACAAGATAATTTTATTTTATTTCAGCTAGAGTTTTACCCAGCTGCTGGAGAATGGAATCTTGGCTAGCCTCCCCCAGAAGTCTGAGATTTCCTCTGAAGGCCCAGATAATTGGGGGTGGCCGCCCAAATAAAATTTCAAAGGGTGAATAGCCTGTGGGTCCTGGGGTGCACCTAACTCGGAGAACTGTCAAGAGAAGTAAGTCTACCCAGGGGAGACCAGTTTCCTGGCAGAATTTGGTGAGGGTGGCTTTGAGGGTTCGATTCATGCATTCACCTTTCCCTGAACTCTAGGGCCTGTAAGCGGTATGGAGTTTCCACTTGATTCCTAACATTTTTGCTAGTTCTTGGACTACAGCAGCCATGAAAGCCGGACCATTGTCACTTCCAATTGACAGTGGCAGCCCGTGTCATGGAATGATTTCTCTAAGTAAAGCCTTAGTCACTTCTCTTGCCTTTTTGGTGCGAGTAGGGAAAGCTTCGACCCAACCTGAAAAGGTGCATATCATCACGAACAGATATTTGTACCCCCGACTTGGTTTCACTTCTGTGAAGTCTACTGTGGTGTCTTCAAAGGGGGCTGTCTCCATGTGCTGGACACCTGCCAGAGCATGGGGGCCCTGCAGAGGGTTGTTTTTGGCACAAACTTGGCACTGGCTGCTGATGGTAGCACAGAGAGAGGTTAACCAGGCTATGTAGTAGTATCTCCCGAGCAAGACTTCTAGAGCAGTTTTCCCTAGGTGGGTGAGTTGGTGGTATTGCTGGATGAGAAGGGCACGAGTGGCTCCTTTAGGCACAAAAATCTGGTCATTCAGGAGCAGTCAAGTTCCTTCAGGGGGTTGGCTTCCCCCTTCTCTCTTAGCCCATTCCTGTTCTTCCCAGATATAGCTTAGTTGATTAGTCTCTTGTCCTAAGAGGGACATCTGCAGTGTTAATTCCAGGACTCATATTCCATGGATTCCTTCAGCTGCTTGCCGAGCTGCTTTGTCAGCTAGCCTGTTTCCTTGAGTGACCATATCCATTCCTTTCTGATGTCTCCAGCCATGGATGATGGTGACTTTGTCTGGTTTCCAGATTGCTTCTAACTGTTGGAGGATTTCTTCTTTGTTTTTTATTTCCTTTCCCCCTGCTGTTGGGAGACCTCTTTCTTTATAAATTGCCCCATGGATGTGAACAGTAGCAAATGCTACTTAGAGTTAGCATAAATGTTTACCACTTGCCTGGAGGCTAGCGAAAGGGCTAGGACAAGTGCCCAGAGTTCTGCTCATTACAAAGACCATCCCCGCAGTAGAGACGCTGCTTCCACTACCCATTCCGTAGTGGTGACTGCATATCCAGCAAGCTTTTCCCCATTTTTAACAAGACACCTCCCATCTGTAAATAGTGTCTGATCTGGGGAAGGGAGCGGTTTGTCTTGGAGCTCGGGGCAACTGGCATGAACTTTTTCAGTCACTTCGACATAGTCATGTTCAGGACCCCCTTCCTCATCTGGCAAAAAGGTGGCAGAGTTTAGACTGTGCACTGTTTCTATTGTCACTCTAGGTTTTTCACAGAGTAAACCTTGGTAATGTGTGAGCCGAGGATTCGATATCCATTGATGCCTGTGTGAGTTCATTAAGGCAATGACTGTGTGGCACCATAACATGAATTGCCTGCCCTAGAGTTAATTTGTTGGCTTCTTTGACTAGGGTTACAGTTGCTGCCAGAGCTTTCAGGCAGGGCGGCCACCCTGCAGCCACAGAGTCCAGCTGCTTGGAGAGATAAGCAATGGGTCTTTGCCAGGGGCCGACTGTTTGTGTGAGAACCCCCAAAGCTACTTTGTTCTTTTCATGCACAAACTGGTTAAAGTTTCAAGTTACATCAGGGAGCCCCAAGGCAGGGGCTCCCACCCCTGAGTTCTCTTTTGATGTTTTGAAAGGCCCCCTGTTGAGCTTCTCCCCAGGCAAGAGGCTCTTTTTCTGGACCCACCAGAATTTCATAAAGGGGTTTGGCCATGGCTGCAAACCCAGGAATCCAGGTACAGCAGAACTCTGCAGCCTCGAAGAACTCATGAAGCTTTCTTTCTGTGGTGGGGGTAGGGATGGTGCAGATCACTTTCTTTCATTTGGGTCCGAGCCTCCAGTGCCCTTGTGTGATGCTGAACCCCAGGTACTTGACCTGTTGTTTACAGATCTGGGCCTTTCTCCAAGATAATTTGTATCCAGTCCTTGTTAGAAGTTGTAGGAGAGTCTGGGTCCCTCTCCAGGAGTCCTCTTCCATTTCATTGGCAAGTAGGAGGTCATCTGTGTATTGCAAGAGAGCACACCTGCAGTCTTCCCAGGGGTAAGTGACCAAATCTGCTGCCAAGTCTCTTCCAAAAAGGGTAGGGGAGTTTTTGAAGCCTTGAAGGAGCCGGGTCCAGGTTAGCTGAGTTTTCTGCCTGGTTTTGGGATCTTCCTATTCAAATGCAAACAGGCTGGCTAGGAGGGGCCAGCCACAGGCAGAAGAAGGCATCTTTCAGGTCCAAGCAAGTGAACCAGGCAGCTTCAGGTGACAGCTGTCCTAGCAAAGTGTACGGGTTGGGAACGAACTGATATAAGGTGAGAATGGCATTATTAATGGCTCATAAATCATGCACTGGTCGATATCTAGTCCCATCTGTCTTTTTTACTGGTAGTAATGGGGTGTTCCAAGGTGACTGGCACTCCATTAGAATTCTTTCTTTCCTCAGGTGATCTATGTGTTCAACTATGCCCAACTGCACTTCACTGGGGATCGGATACCACCTTTGCCGGACTGCGACTGCTCCAGGCTTCAGGTTGATGATGATGGGAGCATGGTTCCGTGCCATTCCCAGTGGGTTTTTTTCTGCCCAAACCTGGGGGGAAAGTTCCAGCAGTTTTTCTGGATTCTGACCTGAACTTTCTTCTACATAAATTCTCCATTCTTTGCTTTGGGGTACGGTGATGAGGAGAGTGAGGCCGGTCCTGAGGCTTAAGCTTGCTGGCCCTTCAGGTTTGAAGGTAATCTAGGCTCTCAGTTTGGTTAAGAGGTCACTACCAAGCAGGGGAACTGGACATTCAGGCAGGCACAGAAATTTATAAGTTACTTTGTGGCCACCAAGCTGGCAAGTTCTTGACTGGCAAAAAGGCCATTGGCTTGACTGGTTCCTAGTCGTTCCTATGATATTAGCAGTTTTTCCTCTAGAGGGGGCGACGGGGGTTATGACCACAGAATGTTCAGCGCCAATGTCCACCATGAAAGTCATTGACTGGCCTCCAACTTTTAGTTTGACCATGGGCTTGTGGGGACTAAGTTCCAGTGAGCCCGGTCGCCCTTATTCAGTGTTGAGCCCTGCCAGCCCAATCAGAAATACTCAGGTCTGTATTTCCTTTTGGGGATGTTCCCTCTATGTGCCCGAGTCTTTTGGAGGCACTCATTTTTCCAGTGTCCACTTTCTTTGCAGTAGGCACATTGGTCTCTGGCCAGAGGCACCCTTCTGGTGCTTGTCCTGCCTTTTCGAGGTGGTTCTTTCTTGTTTGGCGGGGTCAGGATTTCCCAAAGCTGCTGCCAGTAGGGAGGCTTGATGTTTTCTTCGCTTCTTGGCTTCTCATTCAGCAGATTCATCTCGATTGGCAAATACTTTGTTGGTGACTTCCAGGAGTTGAGAGATGTTCATCCCCGCAAACCCTTCTAATTTTTGGAGCTTTCTTTTAATGTTCATTGCTGCCTGTGCAACAAAGGTGGCATTCACCATCCTCTGGTTTTCTTGAGCTTCTGGGTCAAAAAGGGTGTAAATTCTGAAGGCCTCGCAAAGCCAGTCACAGAAATCTCTGGAGATTCATCAGGCTTTTGAGTAACTAAAGTTGTCTTTGTCATGTTTGTGGGTCGTTTTGCCCCTTCTCGGACCCCTTGGAGGAGTGCTTCTCAATATTGCTGGAATGCAGCCCGTCCCTGATCAGTGTTGAAGACCCACTTGGGTTGGACTTCGGGTGCTGCTTCTCGTGCCCAATTTTCTGGGTTTAAGATGCCAGTAGGGGCCTGCTCTTGCAGCCATTTTTGGGTTTTCATAGGAATCCGTCATCTCTCCTCCATATTAAACAAAGTCAGGAGGAGTTGGGGGCAATCATCCCAAGTGGGATGATGGTTTGGAAAATGGATTCCGTGAGATCGATAAGGACCTGGGGATTTTCCGAGTAGAAAGGGGCGTGGTGCTTCCAGTTTAAGAGGTCTGTAGTTGTGAAGGGCTGATAGTATATTACAGGCTTCCCAGGTTGGATGGTCCCATTCTCCCCGATCTGGGCCGGACCCTGTGTTTCACGGAGGGGCATCTGTAACACAGGTTGTGCGGACTGGAGCCTCCTTGCTAGTGGGATTCCAAGGCTTTCCCCAGAGGGGGTCAGTGTTCCCAGAGGGACATCTGCCTGCACTCCCAGGCTAAGAGGGGAGGCTAGAGTGGCCGCACCATATGGCGATGGTGGTGGGTGTGGTGAGTCCTCCTCCGGGGACCCTTGGTGAATGGCTGGTTTCCAGAGCCCCGTTCCCTATGCAACTCAGACCCTCCTCTGTCCCTTTTTTCCAATGCACAGTCAAACCCAAGGGGGTAGATTCTGGGCTATCTCTAATGAAGAGTTGATGTAGGGAAACTGATCAGGGTGGCCAGGAGTTCCTGTGACCACCAGTGACATGCATGGATCCTGGCTATATCCAGGGTCCCTTCTGAGGGCCAGTCAACATTAAAAGTGGGCCACTCTACTTCACATAAGTTCAGAGGGTGCCGGGGTTCATCCAGATGTCAAAATCTCTGGAAAAACCATGTTTGAAATTCTTGAACATGCAGTTTAAGATGGTAGGTTTTGACTGTAATGAGTCCATACTCTACATCGGTGGCGAAAGACAAGCAAGGGAAGGGGTCACTTCTTTCTAGGCCACTCAGATGCCCACCTGTCTGCATCTCTCATGAGAATTTCAGCTTGTCTTAGCTAAGGCACCCGGGTAAAGTTCAGATGAGCCATTATGCCATATGATATAGCCACAGAAAACAGGTTAGGGCCCATGCAGGCTCCATAGCATATGCAGTGGAGTCACAGACTGGTACAGCAAACGCAAGCCTCTGCCATCCTCACTCACTCACACAGTCACTCAGAGGTTATGCAGTCCCTCCCACAGGGATTGCCCTATTCTGGGATCTTGGTACTCGAGATTTCAGGAGGTGATCAGTCTCTTCTTCCATCCAGAGACAGGCCTGACTGAGGACTTGGCACCTGGGGCCTTACCTTTCAGGAGTCTTCTGGCACTGTTTAGTCCACCTCCTCACTGAGTCAGGCTGGGGTGTAGGGATGCGGCCTGCATGGACCACCTCAGAAGGAGGTCCCATCAAAAAGACAGGTGGCACCCACCTCGTTTACTTGGAGATCGCCATCAGCTGAGTCCGTCAGCCCCAAGCTGGAGGCACAACAGGCCTGCTCAATTGGATGTTTTTCACTCAGGGAACCAAATGTTATGGTAGATGGAATGAAACACAAGCAGCACTCTTGAGGGGACAGATGAACGACATTTTATTATGCACAGGCCCAGACAAGAATTCAGTCTCCAAATTCTGAGCCCCGTATCCCAATTTCGTAAGTTTATATAGGAACTCTAAGTGGAACTCTAAGTGGGCAAATTCCTAAGCAAGCAGTCAGGCAAGGTTACAAAAGCAAAGAAGGAGGTTAGTTTATCTTCCTAAAGCATAGGGCTATTAGGGAGGACGAACCATTATCCATTTACAGTTGTAAATTTCAGTTCAAAGGGGCAGGTAGGAGTGTTTATCTGGATTCCATGGATTCCATGGAGAAAAGGGGAGGAGGAGGGGAAAAAGGGACCAAGGAGAGTTTATTTTCCTAAAGCTGTGCGTTTCTGCCAAGGGGGGATTAGGGTCCCAGCAATTCCCTTATCAGGAGGGCAACCCCCAAGGCTCAAATGTTTTCAATGCATTCAGGTGGACTTCACTGAAGTACCACCAATGAGAAAATTAAAATACCTCCTAATGGTTGTTTACTATCTCACTTCATGGGTGGAAGTCTACCCTGCTCCTCAGGTGACTGCACAAACTGTAATTAAAATGCTATTAGAATACCTTATCCTTAGGTACGGACCCATTGAATACATTGATTGAGATAATAGGATCCGTTTCACAGCTCGAGTTCTACAAAGGTTAATGATTCAGTCTTGCTCATCCAAGGTCTGCTAAAATCAAAGTGAAAAATAAAGTTCTAAAGCAAAAGAAAATTATATTAAAGCATTGGGGACATTTTACTTATAAGCCAATAATTTAAAAAATAAAACTATTGTGCAAAACTGCATAGTCACAGTGCAAATTAGAGTATCTAAAAGGAGTCTTCAAATAAAATCTTTTAAATGTTATCATAGTTAAACTTATTTTGTAAGAGAATGAAAATTATAATAGTAAGTCCTAATGTTTCTGTGTCAAACTATTCATGCCTGCCTATTTGTTCATTATATAACTTCATACATCCGGATGATATCAAATTAACAAGTGAAAATTCTTAGATGAGCTACATGTGAATAACTATTCCTGGAGCCCAAATTAGGTTAAGCAGCATGGAAAAATAATATAGAAATCTAAATATAGAAACTTGGGAAAGAAAAAGGTTTTCCTAAGCTCTTTAACCTGCTTATCCCCAAGGCCTTCTCTTTACAAGGGCTGTGGAGGAAAGATGAGGTGTAACAGATTAAAATTCTATCTTAAAAATCATAAGTCTGTGCTGTAATTCTTCATTTTAAACCTTTTAACAGCCTTAAAATAAGGGTACTTAATAATCCTATTACCAAATACCAACAAGTGAAGAAAAAGTCCTTGAAAACTATAGAAATATCTTTAAAAAACAGTTTTCCAGAACCTAGCAGTCAGTGCTTTTAAGATTATTTACAGTTTATAATTTTATTTAAAAAGTTTTAACTTCCTGTGAAAGAAAGAAAAAAAAAAAAAACATTCCTTGAATAAACTATAACAATTTTTATTTTATTTAGCTTAGGTGTTATCTCCCTAAGTTTATGAAATACCAACTATATAA
The DNA here is from genome assembly GCA_026826555.1 of Tolypeutes matacus. Lineage (NCBI taxonomy): Eukaryota > Metazoa > Chordata > Mammalia > Cingulata > Chlamyphoridae > Tolypeutes > Tolypeutes matacus. The sequence goes on from JAKSZT010038599.1 coordinate 32,949,466, forward strand.
ATTTATTAAATCCTTAAGGTGATGAAAGTTAAGTTCATATCTAATGAAATTAAGTTAAAGAAATGTAACTCTGCCCTCTTTTAAATAGATAAAGTAAATTCCACTAGTTGTTAATTGTAATCTAAGGTAAATTAACCAGCCTATGTGGCTGTGGTCAATTATAAAGAGTTTGTAAAAACATATTCTAAACTGAAGCATTTAAATGGCTAGTTCCAAGAAGCCATTACTAACTAAAAGCCTAAATTGATATTAAGGGCAAAAAGTAATTTCATAGCAGTGAAACCTGTCAGAAGCCACCACATATTCAAATAGTAATATGAAAAGGTAATCTGGATTCCATTGGGAATCTTCAGTTTTCATTTTAAAAAATGGAAAGCAGTTTTTCCTGTACTGTTAAAGTAAAATACCTGCTACTTAACATCTTCATGATAAAAGGGTAAGAAGTAAAACACATTGCATTGGAAGTGTTTAAAACATGTATAAAAATCAAGAGGCAGACTTCAGCATTGTCAAATTGTACATTTTTATGTCCAAACCAGGGCTTCAATACACTGCAAGTTGCTTCTCCATTTGAGTTATTGCCTAGGTTGGTCACTGAGCCCTAAAACAATAAAGGTGTCTACTACATCTCTGCTTGTGCCCCTGAAGTGAATAGAGACTATGTTGCAGTTTTAAACTCCTGCAGCAGCCAATGATAGCTCAATATAGCCAAATGTACAAAGGATATTGTCTCCAGACTGGCACTGTTTCATAGTTCCAAAGGGTGCTATGCACCAGACCAGTAAAATACTGGAACCTACTTTCCTAGCTTCTTTCTAGAGTCAATGGTGCTTCAGCATGCTGGCTGGGTGAAGGACATACCAAGTGGAGCAATGATCACCAGAGTAGAACTTAAACACAGTTGGCATTATAGCCTGCTCCCATAGAGAGATAACATGTAAGGTATTGCAAACCTGGAACTTAGATCTACTCATTACAGCTCAAAGAAAAACTTATGCATTAAGTAGTGCATTAATTAATATTAAGTACTGTACCTATATCCTATTCTAAATATATGCCTGATGATTATGGTGATATCTTTTCTATTCTAAATCATGCAGAGGGACATTGAAAATGTTAAAAGTCCTGGTAAACTTCATTTTCTAAGTAGTTAATGAATATGCTTAACCCAGGTATCCCTCTTAGTCCTTATTCCAGAAAGTCTTAGAAATAGACTGGTATTCCTATACTCCCTAGTAGCCACCCTCCTTAGGGAAAATAAAAAAGATGAACCAGGAGCTTAAAAGACAGCTTACCACACTGATGCTAGAAACTGGCTTGCCTTGAACTAAATGTCTGCCACTTGCACTGTTAAATGTTAGGGTAAAACCTAGGAAAGACCTATGTTTGCCCCCACATGAAATCCTGTTTGGAAAACCTTACCCTGCTAAGATAGGATCTCCTTTTCAATAAGAAAGCAAAGATAAATTCTTAAGAAAATATGTGCACTCTCTTGCTTTAACTTTTTCTTCCCTACAGAAAAGAGCCCTGATTGCCCAGACTCCTCCTCTTGGGTTCCCGGTCCACAAGTTCCAGCCTGAAGACTGGGTCTTCATCTGCACCTGGAAAGAAGATAAACTAACTCATAATTGGGAGGGTCCATTTCAAGCTTTATTGATCACAGACACTGCCATAGGAACTGCAGAAAAAAGCTGGACCCATTTCACCAGAATCAAAGGACCTATCTCTACTCCCACACCTGGACCTGAAACTCCTCCCTCCTAGACTACTACCACAGATAAACAAAACCCTTTACACCTGACCCTCAGATCCTCTACACCTTAACCCTTCCCAACATGAATTCCCCTTTAATTTTACTCTTACTCAACCTTATGTGTAGACAGTCCCCTGCTTACACGACTATAACAGTCACTGAGAGAACCAGCTCCCAAGTCATCCAGCTTAATTTCTGTGCTCTGACAGGAGTCTATCCTTCTTGTAGAGGCCTCAGGGACCAAAGGGCACTGAGATCCTCTGACAAATATCTGTGCCCAGAATCTAAAGAAAAGAAGTGGGAAAGAGACCCATGTTGGGCATGGCAAGATGTTTAGTGGAACACACAGTTCAAAAGTTGGACCTATGCTAGCAGAAAAAGGGGGAGTCTCTGGGTAATGATAAAAGAAAGCTGCTGCACTTATATCCCAAACAATACTGCCCCAGAGGAGTCAGTTACCCAAGCCCTGCAAAGTCTCACAGCCTTATCTAAAGAGTTAGCCAAAAATTCTGGGATAGACACCAACCCACGGACCAGTTGGTTTGATTCCCTCTTTTCTTGGCCTTGGTCTCAAATTATAACTATGTTAGTTGGAATCTTTGATATACTCATTATCTTACCATGTCTAGTCCCTTTATTTCCTTAATCCAATGAACTGTTCAAAAAAAATGTACATAATCCCCATGGGGAAAAATGTGCAATCTAGACCCATGATGTTGCATAAACAAGCGCCCACCAAATTCCAAACAACCTTAATGGAAAATTATCTAAATCTGGAAAAAATGACTGAATCCACATATGGTGAGTAGCATGGGAAAAGTCCAATAAACTCTAAAAAGAAGAGGAGGAATTGAGAGAAATAGAACAAAGGGTGGCCTCTTCTCAAACTGAATTCCCTGTTCCCACTTATCTAACCATCCCACATTCTAGGTGGCCTTTTTTCAGAACTTTTCCCTGTTTCTACTTATCTAACTCTCCCACATTCTTGTTCCAGTCACTTCCCCAAAAACTCACGTCAATAAAGGGGATGAATGCGGACATTGAGAACTTACCCTTACACTTTTCGCCTTAAGATTTAGTTGGTTTTAGTTTTTGCACCTAAGATTGTAAGCCCACAACTCCCAGCCAATGGGAGATGAGTAAGGTTGGGGATGGAGGGAAATGGGACATTGCATTAGGAGAACTATATAATCTTTGTTCTTGCACTGATCACACACACACTTACCCACTTCCATTAGCCTGGGTGTGTGCCCTTTCTCATGAGAAAGAAAGAAATTACTGCTGCCTCTAGTCCAACTCTCTGTCTTCAGAACTTTTATTTTGAGTAGGTGGTCACCATCCCATTCATATAGAAAGTCAATGGTTGTACACGGGGAGATTAGCATTTGTATTAGTCAGCCAAAGGGGTACTGAAGCAAAATACCAGAAATTGGTTAGCTTTTATAAAGGGTATTTATTTGGGGTAGAAGCTTACAGTTACTAGGCCATAACTTACTTCCCTCACCAAATCTGTCACCATGTGTTGGAGCAAGATGGCTGCCGATGTCTACAAGGGTTTGGCTTCCTGGGTTCCTCTCATTCTGGGGCTCATTCCTCTCTGGGCTCAGCTGCTCTCCTTTCTCCATAAGGCCAGCTGTAGACTGTCAGGTGAACAGCTCATCTCTCTTCCCCAGGCCTCTGCCATGTCTAGTCAAGCCATTTGTCTACTCCTCTGTGTGCTACTTCCCAGGCTCCAGCTCAAAATACCCACTCTATTCTCTGCCCTGTGGTTTTCTCTATGACTACCCACCCACCAAGGGGGCAGGGACTCAACATCCTACTGATGTAGCCCAATCAAAGCTTAATCATTATTATTATTTTTTTTAATTTTTAATGCTATGACTAATCAGTATGATTTTTTAAAAACTTTTTTATTTTTTAAATGCTTTAAATTACATAAATGTTACATAAAAAATATAAAAGTAATCAAGGAAAAGTGAAACTTCTGAATCTGATAAAATCTATTATGCCCAGAGGAAAAGACAAGTTCACAAAAATAATCCAATATCTATTTTTGGAATCCACAAATAATGCCAAACTGCTACAGTAGTATCTAGATTTTAGATAGATGAACATGTCTGTGAACATTAATCTTTATTCTCAAGAAATAGGGGACTTTTGTACTTTGAAATATGAAGCATAATATGCTAATATATACAAATAGGAGTTAATAAGTTTAATTTGGCAAGTTTGTAGTGGGAAAGAAACAAAGACAAATGAAATTTTATGAGATACTGCATCTCTAGGATATGACTTGAAATCTATTCAGTGAAACCACAAGAGGGTTAAGCATTTAACAAATTTAGCATATATTGGTCACTTCCTCATATGACAATTTTATTAAAGTCTAAGTGAAAGATAATTACTCACCACATTCTTTAAGTTTTTACTGTAAAGGAAAGGAAGGGTATATGTTTTATACTTTTATTTAGGTATGAGCTTTCCAGCAATAAAATTAGGTGAATATTGATCAAGTAGAAATTGTTAAGGACCTGTTGCACAGTTAGATCTGTAATACTTGATTTTGAATGTTCTATATTAATTCTTCATGAAATACAGAAAATTCAAATTATCTTCAGAGAATCTTAACTATTAAAACTTCACTCTCATCTAATAAATGGAACTGTATAGAGGTCCACATAAACTTGACACTACAACCAGATCCACCTGTCAAATTTACAGAATATATGGCAAGAATACAAATTGAGATCTGCATACCACATGCTTAAATATTTAAAAATTAGAAACCAAGCTAGCAAAACAATAAAAACTCTAAGTACTGTCATTTAACTAGAACATTTCAGAAAATATTTTATTTTGTAATATTGAATTGCAAAAACTTATTAGTAAAATGGATTATTGTAATGTATCTATGCATCTAAAGACATTTATAGGACCAGAATTGTTAAAATTCTCATTTTAGCAATCCTATATTAATAAAAAAAAATATTTAGATTATCTTTTGCTTCCTATTAATTATCCATCCACTGTTTAAATACAGAGAATTAGAAAGCATGGCCCTTACCTCAAAGAACTGATATTTTAGGATGAGACAAAATACACTTTTAAAAACAACATGAAAAAAGCAAAATCTATTTAAAAATTCAGTTCTGTCAACTATTTATTGAGTTTTATCTATTCAGGCATTACTGGAGACTGAAAAAGATAATGGAATAAAATAAGGAACAATCGTCTTCCCTTAAGAAACTTACTATTAAGTAAAAAACACATGCTAATAATATATTATAAGTTTGCTTCAGTTTATATCTCACATTGGTATTAAGCAATATATCTTTAAATTCAAAATGTAAGCTGTTAAAGGAATTCAGGAAAAGGGAGAAGTATTTGTGACTTAGTCACAAAAACTTCTTAGAAGAGATAAAAGGTAAGGTATCTCAAATATTCAAATGGAAAATTAAAAGACATTCTTGTCCATTTACTGGGTTTGGGGCAAGAGTCTATATTTATGCAAACATTTACAGAGTAAAACTGAGTTGTAGTGATGATTAACTTGCCATATAATTCTATAAGTAGAGTGGAGTCAAATGATCAATTATCAGTGTTAACTTTTAAAATTTTTAAATTTTATCCAGTAATATCAAGATGGCTTTTAGTTCTTGTGCAGAAGAGAGAAACTGAAACTGCAGACATTTAGAAAGATTAATATGGCTGGGTTGATTTGACAGGTGTAGCAGTTTGAAATTATTTTATGAATACCAAAAAACAGAAAGATTATATTAGTGCACTGCTGTGAGCATGATACTTTTTCTTAACTGGGCTACCTCAGTAAGGCATGGCTCAGGTTGAAGGATTGTGAGTTGTGAATGTGAGAGAAGCAAACTCCATAGAAATTAAAAGTTTTGTACTGTGTATATTCTTTTGACAGCAGTGATCTAAAGCAGGTGTTTTCAAACTACAGATCATAGTACACAGCCTAGTTTTATGAATAGTTTTATTGGAACACAACTGTATTAGTCAGCCAAAGGGGTGCTGATGCAAAATACCAGATATCGTTTGGTCTTTATAAAGGGTATTTATTTGGGGTGGAAGGCCACAGTTACCAGACCATAAAGCGTAAGTTTCTTCCCTCACCAAAATCCATTGCCGTGTGTTTGAGCAAGACAGCTGCCAGCATTTGCCAGGGTTCAGGCTTCTTGGGTTCCTCTCTTCCCATAGCAGTGTTTCTCTCTGAGCTTAGCTCCTTTGTTTCCTCCACAAGGTCTGCTGTAGACTATGAGGCTCTCTAGGCTTTGCTTCTCTCCACAAGGCCATCTGTGATCTCTCAGGCAAATGGCTCATCTCTATCCCAGGGCCTTCTCTTCTTCCTCATCAGAACTCCAACATCAGAAATGCTCCCTCTGTCCTTTGCCTTGCCTTTTATATTTGATTCCCACCCCACCAAGGGGTGGGGCTCAATACCCTACTGATGTCCCCCAGTTAACGCCCTAATCATTATTTAATCATGCCCAGATTAGCAGACCAGTTTACAAGCATGATCCAATACCTATTTTTGGAATTCATAATTACATCAAACTTCCAAATGACTACAACAACTAAACATATTCATTTACCATTGTCTATGACTTTTTACCCTATGGCAGAAGAATTTAATTGTTGTGACACAGAGCATATGACGTATAACACCTAAAATATTAACCATCTGGCCTTGTGTAGAAAACATGAATTAAATCTGTTTTAGTTGCTAAAAGCTGCCAAAGAAGATACCAGAAATGGGTTGGCTTTTACAGTGGAAGGATAATACTTTGCATGCTCACGGTTCTGAGGCTAAGAAAAGTGTCCAAATCATGGCATTATCAAGCAATGCTCTCACATTGAAGAAAGGATGTGGGCAATCCTGGACTCCTCTGACACATGGTAAGGCACATGGCAGTGTCTGCCAATTTCTGTCTTCTCCTCTGGACTCAGTTGCTTTCACCATTTGGCTGCTCCATCTGTGGCTGTCTTGCTCAACTTCTGTGGCTTTTTTTGTTGCATGTTTTCCATATTTATAAATTACTTCAGTAAAAGTATTAAGACCCATTCTGGGCCACACCCAACTGATGTAATTCAATCAAAGGTCCTTAACTGAAGTGATATAATCAAAAGGTCCCACTTACAATAGGTTCACACCCACAGGAATGGATTAGCTCTAAGTATATGATTTTCTGTGGTACACACATTCACAAATCATCACATTCCACCTTCTGGACCCAAGAAAGATATGATATGTACAAAATACATTCATTCCATCACAACATCTCACAAAGCCTTAAATAATTACAGTAACAATATTAAGTACAAAGTATCATCAAAATTGGTTATAGTCATTTTCCTTCCTGGGTTAAAATTCCCCCCAGATTGTAGACCTGTGTATCTGAGAACAAGTTATCTGCTTCCAATAAACAAAGGAGGGGCAGTCATAGAATAAACATTACCATTGCTATTAGGAGAAATTGGAAGGACATCAGGGGTCACGGATCCCAAACAGTTCCAAAAATACACAGGGCATACTCCATTAGATTTCAATGTCTGGGAGACATCTATAGAACCATGGTTTCCTGTTCACAAGACCTGATGGAGCAGCAGCCCCAACCTTTTCAAAGGCTTGCCCAGTGGCTATCTTCACAGCTCCACCATCATCAAGCATCTCCTTGGTGGCCTATTACTAAGCCTCAGCCTCCAAGAACACTGGGATGACTGTCAGACTTTCCTCAATATCTGGGGTACAGACTCAAACCCCTCAGAACAGAGAGTTGGTGGCCAAACTCTCTCCAATCCCTGGGTAATATGCTCCACCCTCTCTGAGACCTGGTGCAGTATAACTCTTCCTGAACAACTGGGCAGAAGTCATGCCCTATTCAAGTGTTGGGGTATATTTCTGCATGCATGGGTAGGCTTGCTCTCCTGGACTGAGAAGATGAGTTCAGTCTAGATCTCAGCTTCCATGGTTCTGCATTTGAAGTCATTTTCCCTTCAATCTGTCCCTTTTCTGTTCATTTCATTCCAGGCTGATAGTTGTTCCAGTCCTACAGACCTGGCAAAAACAAACAAAGCAAAGCAAAACAAAACAAAACAAAACAAAACAAAAAACATAATGGCTTCATATGCAGCATACAAGTGTCCAAGCCATCAGTCAGTAAGACCTTTCACAGATCCTGCCTGTATAACTGCATTTCCAATCCTGACTTGCAGTGACATGGTTGACTAGTTCCATGTTCAGTTAAATCCTCATACGAGGCACATTTATCTGGGAAATTGCTCTCTGGAAGCTCAGGATTTTCCAAACCATCAACTTCTGGTTTCTTTGTACCCAGGAGTTCAGTTCCCAGCTTATCCTTTTCCTCACATTTTACTATAAGCTGTAAGGAGTCACCAGGCTGTGTTTTTCACAATTAGCTTGGACATCTCCTCATCACTTTTAAATTCTGCCTTCCATCCAACAACAGAACACAATTTTGCCAAATACTCTGCCACTTTAAAGCAAGGTTTGCACTGTAGACCACACTCTCTCCCACTCAGTTCTGAGTGGTGTGTGCTGATTTAAAATGGCCTACATCCATTGCCACAACAGTACTCAGGACAACCTCCAACTCCCAAAGAAGCCCCTGTATTTCAACTGCTCATCCCCTCCCTACCCAAAAAACTGTCAAGTGGCCACTGGCTCCACCTCATTATTATAATTTCTTGCATTGCAAGAATCACCATATGTGAGCAAGAGAATACCATCAAGTCCACTCTAGTCCATAGTTCTTCCCCCAATCCAGAGGCGACTGGGATGGTGATGTTATTTTAGGTAATCTAAGCACCTCTTAAAATATATGTATATATATATATATAAAAAATACCATTTTTGTAAGCAAATACACATATATGCATATATATTTATATATCATTTTACAAATGTTTGTATGTATTGTGAGAATTTTGATTTTTACCCATAATAAAAAAAAAAAATAAAAAAAATAAAAAAAATAAAGCAAGGTTTGCTTTGTTTCCAGTTTGCAATGACACTTTCATCATTTCTGTCTAAATCATCATCAGAAGTATCCTTTCTACCAACAGTCTCTTCAAAGTGATCTAGGCCTTTTCTATCAAGCATCTCACAATTCTTTCTTTTTCTACTTATTAACCAATTTAAAAGCTCTTTAGTATTTTTGGTATTTGCTTTCACAGCACCTCATTTTCCTGGTATCAAAGTTTGTTTTAGTTTGCTAAAAAATGCTGAAAGCAATATACCAGACATGGGTTGGCTTTTAAAATTGGGTGTTATTGACTTGCAAATTTACATTTCTGAGGCTGAGAAAAGTGACCAAATCACGGTATCATCAGGCAACATTCTCACCCCAAAGACCAGCTGCAGAAGATCCTGGACTCCTCAGTCACATGGTTAGGCACATGGTGACATCTGCTGGTGTCTGCTTTCTCCTCTGAGCTCCATTGCTTTCAGCTTCTGGCTGCTCTACCTGTGGTTTTCTCATCCAGCTTCTGTAGGTGCCTCTCTGAGCTCTTGTGACTTTTCTCTCTGTCTGTCTCTTTGTACTCATCCAGTTTAAAATGGACTTCAGCAAGAGGACAAAGACACACTTTGTGTCATGCCTTACTGGAGTAATCCAATTAAAGGCCCTTAACTGAAGTAATCTAATCTAAAGTCCCTACCTAAAATAAGTTTATATACATAGGAATGGATTAGCTCTAAGGGTATGATCTTTCTGGGGTCCATAAAAGCCTCAAACTACCACAAATTCTAAAGGAAAAAAACAATAATTGTGATGAAAGTGTACAAAATTGTTACCTTTATCAAAATTTAATGAAAGTGAAGAAAGAAAATAATGAAATTAATTCACATCCAATCTTTCAAAATGCTTTTTTCTAAAATATTCAAATACAAATTTATAAATTAAAAAGTAAAATTTGAATTAAAATGAAAAAATAGGAAAAAGCCATAACATTTAAAGGTTTTTAATTATTTAAAATTGTTTTATCTTATATAATGTTTTAGAAAATATTTTCCAAGAAATATATTTGTAATTCTAATACTCAACCATCCTTCTGTTTGTCATGCTCGTGCACACACACAACCAAATTCAAGAGTTATGTGATATTTTAAAACTATTACAGATGTTCTCAAGCAACAGTGTGCAATTGTTGTCAATACCACAAAGAATATGGAGAAAACTAGGTAACACTAGCTTGTCACTTTGTTGCTAGTGGGAAATAATACTTTGTCATGCATTCGTGCAAAATGGAGGGAAGTGACTGGTTAATTAACATGTTAACCTAAGCTACACAGCCCACCGGTCTTCAAATGAAACTCTTTTCCTGGGCCCTGAATGTTGATGACACACACTGGATGGTTAGAGCTCAGAGTTTAGTTATGCTAAACGAATCCTGAGTAAGAAAAGCAGCTATATATTCTCTAATGAATACATATTTACTTTATACCTTCATATGTATTTAATTACTTCTTTAATTATGTTTGCTTTGTGATATATGCTATATGGACTCATCTTGCTTAATTTTAAAGGATGAGTCTTACAAACAAGATTCTTACAATTTATCCTTCAGTAGCTGCTGGGCACATTCTTAGTAATTGAACTTATAAGCTATTAAATTATTAAAACAAATGTAACTCTAATGTGATTTCCCCTTGAGCATTCAATGTTCTCATTCTGTATTCACCTTTAAGGAAGATTCAGTTTTTAAGGCATCCTCACAAATATATCTCACTCCACAAAATAATAAGATGAAATAGATACTCTAATAGAGAATGTAAGGAAAATAGGGAAGAAGACTGTTTTCACTTCCTAGGCTGCTGTAGCAAATACCATGAAATGGGACAGGATAAACAATGGGAACTTATTTGCTCATAATTTTTTTTTTGAATTTTTGGTTTTGAAGCTGGGAAAATGTCCAAACCAAACATCATCAAGGGGATGCTTCTTCCCCTAAGACTGTGGTGTTCTGGGGCTGGGTGCCAGTCATCCTTGGTTCCTCTGTCACATGGCAAGGCACATGGAAGTGTCTACTGATCTCTTGTTATCTTCTGGGTGCTGTTTCAGCTTCTTGCTCTTGTGGCTTTCTCTTTGTTTCTGAAATTCATTCTTCTTATAGAGGACTCCAGTAAAAGGACTAAGTACCCTCATGATTGAGGTAGGCTATGACTTTTTAACTGAGGTAACCTCATAAAAGTTCCTATTTAAAATGGATCCACAAACACAGGGCACATAAGCAAGATTATATGTCTTCTGAGGTAAATACAGGTTCAAACTGCCATGAGTATTCATATCACAGGCAACACAGGTGCTTAATACAATTTTCATTAAATAGCTAAATTAATCCCAAAATACATCTTCTCCTTTCTCTTCTCTTTCTCTTAGAATGTTAGAGCTACTTTATATTAACTAAGGTATTTAGTTCATTTCACCCTTCTAATAAAATCAAAAGCCCTCCAGTTGTCTATGACCAATCTCTGAATATAAATTATATTCAAGGATGCTTCGTACATGGACTTGCCCCTCTCCCTAACCCAAAAAATATATAAGGTTAATATCCAGAAGGAATTCTAATGCAAAGAAAATCAGGTATCCTATTATTTTACATGGTATATGAATTCAACAAAATTTTATTAGGGACCTATTATATGACAAGCAAAATGCTAGGTGGTAGGAGTTACGAAGCATAAAGGTCTGAATAAAGAAAAGACAAATAATATGCAGAAATATGTTTGTACAATCAAATTAGATTGCTGACAATAATTGACAAAAATATCACTTTCTGAACAGCCATAAAAGAATGAATGACAGTAAATTATATTTAATATTAGCTTTTAAAGGATATGTTTAACACCATACTCTTTATAGAAAAAAAAGTTACAACTGTAAAAATATATTATAAGGTGAAAAAACTATCTTTCATGAGATGAGAATATTAATTTTTTTCCTTATTGATAAATATACTCTAATAGAAAGATACAAAGCTCCTTTCACAAGGGCGGAAATGAAGAGACCAAGAAAAGTTGAATCTGAGAATGATACAGTAGGGATTCTATTCTGTTAAAATAGAAACAAACTCTAATTATAAGTGAAGGGCATTGGTTGAAACTTTTTTCTTTTTCTTTTCTTTCTCAAAACAATTTAGCATTGTAGGAAGTTGCCATAGTAAGAAGCTAAGAAAAAGCTTTGGGAACAAAGAATTGGTATTTAGATGCTATTTTCAAATTTATAGTACGCTGTTTTTCTTAAGCAACTGAATTAATTTATTGGTTTATGAATAAATGGATCATGAACAAGATAACATTAATATCTTTAGATTTTCTGTTAATAGAGTGTTTTTAATGTCATTTAAATTATTCTTACCAACTATATTTCTGCTATGTCTTTTTTCTGGTCCACTTTTAAATATTATTCTACAAATATTTAAAAGTAGAAGCATATTTATCTATCATTGTTTAATTTAAATTCTATACATTTTAAATATATTATTTAAAAATACTAAAAATAGAGTATTAGTTGCTGAAAACTACAGATGTGGGAACTATTCTGAGATTGTGGATTTTTTATGCATCTAAATGCCACCGGTAAAGAAATTTATTTCAGTATCAGTATTTTGTCTTGATCATTGCAACTTGTATAATAAAATTACCAAAGTGAAGAATAGATATACTGCATGTGATAACTGACTTCATATGTCACCTTGGCCAGGGTTTGATGTCCAGTTTTTTGGTCACTGGGAGGACATTTTGTACACTTGAATAATCAGTATGTTGATTGCATCTATGGCTAATTACACCTACATTCAACTGAGGAAATTGTCTTCACAATACGAGAATGCTTATCCAATCAGCTGAAGACTTTAATTGGAGAAGTGATGATTTCAGCAGTCAGACAAGACAATTTCCCTCTCTACTTCAGCTAACCAGCTTCTCCTGGGGAATTCATCAAAACCTTTCAACAGAGTCCCTAGCTTATATCCTCTCTTATGGAATTTGGACATGTGCATCCCCACAATTATTATAAAAATCTCATAATTTATACAGATATCTCCTGTCAGTTCTGTTTCCCTAGAGAACCCTGACTATTACAACTTTGGTACCAAGAGCAGGGAGGTTCTTAAGAAACAGAGTATTAAGGATGATATATCTGCATTGGTTTCAGAGGGTTTTGGAATACTTCTCTAATCTGATTGGATTCAAAGCTCTGATGATTCTATTTCCAATAGCTAAGATGGCACTGAGAGTCCATTTGGCAATAGAGATATGCAAAATATCACCAATAGATATGGCTACTGAAATGCTTAAAGGAGGCAAGTCTCTGGGTAAGAGGTTTTGGAACTTTGACCAAGTTAGGTTAAGATAAAAGTCATAATGATGTTGGCTGGTTGTTCCTAAATGCATTAAATGCAATTATAAAAGAAAGGGACAAGCTCAAGTCTTCAAATTTGCATCTTAAGCACCACATGAAGGATGTGAAAGTTTCTATGTATGACTTGGAAGAAAACCTTATTTCATGTAGCTACAGACGAGATTTCTGAAATTCAGACCCAGAGTCTTATTGTGCAAGTAGCTGACTTACACTCGACCTTTCAGGATGTCTGCTGTTAAAATGAGGTGTTGGTTAGAAAGTAATGGATTCCTGAAAATTCAAATACGGACATATGGGTTGGGATAATGATGGTACTGGGAATATTGAAACCCTAGATTTTGCTGAGTTTTTGACAGATAAACCTATATTGATCTCCCCAGAGGAACCAGCCACCAGACCTCCAGTCTGTCTTGAGGAAAAATCCTCTAGACCTCTAACCTGCCCTGAGGAATGCCCATCCAAATTCCACCTGAAAATATTAACCCCACTCTGACTGATAGAACTGTAATCACCTACCCTGAGAAAATAGCCTTCACTACTCTGTTTGAAGAGATCAATCCTCTTTCACCAGATGAAACTGCAATGAAATGCCCTGAGGTAGTTGGCTTGCAAGACACTTCTAATTCCTCTTATAACCCACCCTATTATACTCCATTTCTTCCAGACTTATAACTAAATTGAAGTCCCAACAGGCTCAGAAAAAGATGAGGTATAAAGTATGACCCATGAGAAGGTGCATGATATTCTAAAAGAAGTGCAACATTTTTCCCAATTTATATAGACAGAAATCAGGGGAATATGTGTGGGAATGGATATTAAGGATTTGGGATAATTGTAGAGGAATATAAAGTTGGATCAGACTGAATTTATTGATATGGGCCCACTTAACAGAGATTCTGTATTCAGTGTTGTATTTTGAGAGGGTAGAAAGGGCTCCAGCAGTTTGTTTAGGTGGTTGGCTGAAACTTGGATCAAAAGGTGGTCTATATTACCTGAGGTCAAAATGCCAGAATTGCTCTGGTATAATGTAGATGAGGGGATCAAAATGTATATAGAGATTGGAATGTTAGAGTGGATTTATCATGTTCTTAAGACCTGCTCACCTACCTCAGGAATGTCCAGAGGACCATCTTTCAGTAGGACTGTGGAGAATAAATTTATGAGACTAACTCCACCTTCTTCACAGCTCTGTGGTTGTGCTTCTCTGTAGGTCAGATATTAGTGTGAACTACTAATAGACAGTGAACTACTGTCACTGAACTGGTATCCTTAAACACTATAGGAATGATCAGATCACAATTGGCAGGAGCCAAGTAGAAACATTTAGCCATCAAAGAAAAATGGGCATGGCTTCATAATGGACAGGAGCCTTAAAGCAAGAAAGAAAATAGTCTGACTTGCAGAGACCTATGAAATTTGCTAGTAGGTCATGAGATACTTAGGAGTAAAATAGGTGGACAGTATACTAAAATTTTACTTGATCTGTATAAGAAGTCAAGTGAACAAAAATCTAACCTTAATCACTGCCAAAAATGTATACTGTTAATCTTGCTCCCAGTCTTCCCCAAAGAGAACTTGACTTTTACTAGGGTATCTGCATTGGGGAAAAGGAAATTACCAGGCCTTTAAGCGATTATTAGATACTGATTTAGAAGTGACATTAATTCCCAGAAACCCAAAACATCACTGTGATCTACCAGTCAGAGAAGGGTCTTATGGTGGTTAAATGATCAATGGAGTTTAGCTCAGGTCTATCTCACAGTAGGTCTGTTAGTGGAAAGCTCTGGGTTCTGGGCTTCTAGGTCCTTGGCTTATGTCACATAAAAGAATTTAAGGACATCCCATAGGGTAGACAAGGGAGTAAAGAGTTTATTCAGAAACAAGAAAATGAGAAAAGTACACAGGCTGAGACATGGACTGTGGGCATGCTACAGAGTGAAACATATGTGTGGGGCCTTAAGTCAGGCTTTTGTTAAAAGTCTACCTCTTCCCCCTTCATAATGTTGGGGTGGAAACCTAACTGTTCACTGTTCAGACTGGTTACTCACCTGTTAGCTCACAGGGGGCCAATGGTGAGACCTTTTGTTTGAAGCTATCCAGGGCTTACCCTTGACCCCAAATGTGATTCTCATTCCAAACAGGATTCTTGTTCCAAATGGGATTCTCATGGCCAGGGTCTTGCAGGATCTTTCTGGCAGTCTTCCCATCAGAAGGTTTCTGGGCAGGGTTTCATGGCCATGTGATCTGCTGGCCATGTGATCTGCCGGCCATGTTATCTGCCCGGTCTTCAGCTATGGCCCATGTCTTCCATTTCCCTATATTAACCTGCTTCAACTCCCCGCTTAGAGAGTTTACAACCTTATTCTTAAGGGGGTACTGAAGGGTGAAGGCCATTCTTCTGTAGCTACTTCCTGATGGTTAGGGGGATTAAGACCTACCTGACAAGGTGTAAAATCCTCTAGCTAATTTATTGTGGTTGAAGGAAGACAGGTCTGGCACTCTGGTCGGAACTGGATGAAATCCCCACCTGACTAATACGTTGTTGATTCTGGATGAAATAAACTTAGAATTTTAAGATACATGGCCCTAATTAAACAGATAAAGAAGATGGTGTTAAACAGGCCCAAAAGGGGTGTGGGCAGCCATGACATACTGGACCACAAAAGTGAGAAATGTCAGGTGCCTTCAAAGGCTGCATCCTCCCAAAGTTGATGGGAAACAGCATTCATCCTTGAGTTCTTTTATGTTGTTGGTTAACTTTAGGGAGAGATAGTGGTAGACCTGCTGGGTTTGGGTATAAACTTCCAGCCACAATTCCCATGGTGGTGGTTATGCTTAGGACAGCTAGGAGTGGTATGAAGAGAGCCAGTGCCCTAGATATAAGTTCACAAAGATAGTATAGAAAAAACAAGACAAGCATATGGTAAGTAAAATAAAGAATACTTAAGAGAGCCATTCCTTTATCTTATATGTCCATTCATTAATTACTTAGAAAATTAAATTTTCCAAGACTTCTAGAACGTTCAATGTCCTTCTGAATATGATCTAGAATAGAAAAGATAACATCATATTTATCAGACATATAGGTACAGTTCTTTTTGAGCTGCAATTAATAGATTTAAGATCCAGGTTTACAATACCATACATGTTATCTCTCCATAGGAGCAAGCCATATTGCCAGTGGTGTTTGTTTAAGTTCTAGTCACATTATTCTGGTAATCATTGTACCATTGTTATGCCCTTCACACAGCCAGTATCCTGCAACACTGTTGGCCTTTGGAGGGAAGCTCCAGTGTTTCACCAGCCTGGTGTATAACATCCTTTCAGCACTAAGAAACAGAGCCAGTCTGGAGGCTATGTCTATTGTATATCTGGCCAAATCAAGCCATTGCTAGCTGCTGCAGGAGTCTGAAACTTTAACATAATATCCATCTACTTCATGAGCATGTTCAGAGATGCAGTAGATAACTTTATTGCTTTTAGGGGTCTGCTGGACTGGAAGAGTGGATGTCCAACCCCAAGGGTAGAGAATTCCATCAGGCAGAAATCTAGTCCACACTTTTTACCATTATCCAATTTGTAACAGGTGAATTCCAAATGTGATTTATGATTTCCTAGGCATGAGCAGACTGACAAAGTTAAACATAGATTAAGAAAGTTAAACACAAATTTAAAAAGTTAAACACAAAGTTAAGCACAGATTAGAAAAGAAGAGAAAATTTTACACACTTAGCATAGGGAAAGACTTGACTTTAGAATATCCTAGACACAAAGCTCCCAGTGGCTGTCTATGGCAGAAACCTTGTGCAGGACCCTGTAGTTTCATTCTTCTAGGAAAACCATTGGGCAGCTGCTAGGTATGGAGTTAGGGGGTCCAGAGAAGCCCTGTGTATTAGTCAGGGTTCTCTCGGGAAACAGAATCAGCAGGAGATATCTGTGAATAATATGGAACTCTAAAAGAGTCTCTCACGCGACCGTGGGGACGTTCAAGTCCAGGTTCCTCAGGCAAGCTGCAAACCAGGGGCTCCAATGAAAGCCCAATGAAAGGTTGTTGATGAGTCTCTGGGAGAAGTTGCCTGTCCAACGAGGAGCTGGGAAATTCTCTCTGAATGTTGAAATCACTTCCCCTTTTAAGTCATTCAACTGATTGGATAAAAGCACCACCCATTGATAATGTAATCTCCCTGATTGATGCAGATGTAATCAGCCATCCACGCAGTAAACTCACTGGTGATTGAAGTCCATAAATGATCTTGTATTACAATTAGCCCAGGGCTTGCTGGAATAAACACCTGGACACAACTACTTGGCCGAGTTGACACATTAGCCTAACCATCACAGTCCACCCCTTGTCAACTCGGCAATCATACACATTACTCTAAACCATACTTAGTCTCTAAGTAAAAACAATAACAGACAAGCATACATATATATTTCCGCCTAACAATATTCAACTCCCCTGCGTACAACCGGAAACGCATTAATTCCCTACAGAACAGGGTGCAAGTCCTTGGATGATAGTCACTCTTAAACTCGACATCCTTAAATATTATGATGTGGGATTAATACAACTTTTCATGATAGGGGAAAAGATAAGGGAAGAAAACAAAGAAATTCATTTTGTGTACATATACAATCATACTCATAACGAAACATGGAAGAAGGGTTCATGACCATTACAGTCCTCGTTTCTGTATCTGGTCACGTGGTTGAAGTTCATATTTATCACTAACTTCTTCAACTACCCATTCCATGTTCCCGTTACCTTCAGCAAGCACTTCACCTGGCCGTGGTTCTTTGCCTGGTGGGGTGACCCAAACTTTCATTCCCGAAGATTCTGGGCCATTGTTAGTCCTGCTTGAATTGGTTTGTTGCAATTTTCCATTGACTTTAATCACAGGGCATGGCAGGACTAGGAGACGCCCTAAAGGATCCCCTGCATTCCAGGCAAACTCTTCTTTCCCCCATTATGTAGATGTAGTCCTATTTCCCCTTGATAGTCAGGATCAATCACCCCAGCCAGTACAGTAATTCCCTTCTTTGCCTGTTGATTCACAGGTAAGAGGAGCCCAAAGTGGCCAGGTGGCAGTCTTAACTTCCAGCTCAATGGAATCACTGTTATGTTCCCAGGTGGCAGCACTCCTCCTCTTGGGACTAAAACCTGTAGACCAGTAGAGCTTAAGGTTTCAGGGACAGGAAGCAAAAATTTTCCTAGTGGGTCACTAGGGGTAATAGTGAGTGGTGCCACTCCCATTTCCACCCCTTGATTCCTGGACCCATGAATCCTGGCTATGGGAGAAACAGCACCATAGAGAGGACGCTGATTCAGAGCATACACAGCATCCTGGAGAACATTGCCCCAGCCCTGCAAGGTATTGCCACCTACTTGGCACTGTAATTGAGTCTTCAAAAGGCCATTCCACCGTTCTATTAATCCAGCTGCTTCAGGGTGATGGGGAACATGGTAAGACCAGTGAATTCCATGGGCATGTGCCCATTCCTGCACACCATTTGCTGTGAAATGGGTTCCTTGATCAGAGGCAATGTTGTGTGGAATGCCATGGCGGTAGATAAGACATTCGGTAAGTCCACGGATGGTAGTTTTGGAAGAAGCATTGCGTGCTGGAAATGCAAACCCATAGCCAGAGTATGTGTCTATTCCAGTTAAAACAAATCGCTGCCCCTTCCATGATGGAAGTGGCCCAATATAGCCCACCTGCCACCAGGTAGTAGGCTGGTCACCTCAAGGAATGGTGCCATATCTGGGGCTGAGTGTGGGTCTCTGCTGCTGGCAGATTGGGTATTCAGCAGTGGCTGTAGCCAGGTCAGCCTTGGTGAGGGGAAGTCCATGTTGCTGAGCCCATGCATAACCTCCATCCCTACCTCCATGGCCACTTTGTTCATGAGCCCATTGGGCAATGACAAGAGTGGCTGGGGAAAGAGGCTGAGCATTAGCCACAGAGCGGGTCATCTTATCCACTTGATTATTAAACTCTTCCTCTGCCGAAGTCACCCTCTGGTGAGCATTCACGTGGGACACAAATATGTTCATGTTTTTTGCCCACTCAGAAATGTCTATCCACATAGCTCTTCCCCAGACCTCCTTGTCACCAATTTTCCAATCATGTTCCTTCCAGGTCCCTGACCATCCAGCCAAACCATTGGCAACAGCCCATGAATCAGTGTACAAACGCACCTCTGGCCATTTCTTACTCCAAGCAAAATGAACAACTAGATGCACTGCTCAAAACTCTGCCCACTGGGAGGATTTTCCCTCACTGCTATCCTTCAAGGATGTCCCAGAAAAGGGCTGCAGTGCCGCAGCCGTCCACTTTCCGGTGGTACCTGCTTATCGTGCAGAACCATCTGTAAACCAGGCCCGAGTTTTCTCATCCTCAGTCAATTGATTGTAAGGGAGTCCCCAAGAGGCCAAAGCTGTGGGCTGGGAAAGAGAGGGTAACACGGCAGGGGTGGTGACCATGGGCATTTGGGCCACTTCCTCATGTGCCTTCCTTGTGCCTTCAGGACCTGCTCGAGCCCTATCTCGTATATACCACTTCCACTTTATTATGGAGTGCTGCTGTGCACGCCCAACTTTATAGTTTGGTGGGTCAGACAATACCCAGCTCATGATAGGCAACTCAGGTCTCATGGTAACTTGATGGCCCATGGTTAAGCGTTCAGTCTCTACTAAGGCCCAGTAGCAAGCCAAAAGCTGCTTCTCAAAAGGGGAGTAGTTATCTGCAGAGGATGGCAAGGCTTTGCTCCAAAATCCTAAGGGTCTGCGTTGTGATTCCCCTATAGGGACCTGCCAAAGGCTCCAGACAGCATCTCTATTTGCCACTGAAACTTCCAGCACCATTGGATCTGCTGGATCATATGGTCCAAGTGGCAGTGCAGCTTGCACAGCAGCCTGGACCTGTCTCAGGGCTTCCTCTTGTTCCAGTCCCCAATAAAAACTAGCAGATTTTCTGGTCACTCGCAGTAACACACCCAAATGAGGAACGTGTTGTCTCCAAAATCCAAAGAGGCCAGCTAAGCGTTGTGCCTCCTTTTTGGTTATAGGAGGGGCCAGGTGCAACAGCTTATCCTTTACTTTCGAAGGGATATCTCGACAGGCCCCACACCACTGGACACCTAAAAATTTCACTGAGGTGGAAGGACCCTGTATTTTTGTTGGATTTATCTCCCATCCTCTCTCACGCAAATGCCTTACCAATAAATCTAGAGTCTTTGCTACTTCTTGCTCAGTAGGTCCTATCAGCATGATATCATCAATATAATGGACCAGTGTGATGTCTCGTGGGAAGGAGAGACGATCAAGATCCCTGCGGACAATATTATGACATAGGGCTGGAGAGTTGATATACCCCTGAGGCAGGACAGTGAAAGTATACTGCTGGCCTTGCCAAAAATTTATACAGTTAAACTTCCTCCCACCTTTCCCCAGGGAGACCTATGGCCTTTTGCCAGAGTAACAGTGCATTGGGGAAAAGGAAATGATCAGACATTTTGGGGATTATTAGACACTGGCTCAGAAGTCACATTAATTCCAGGAGACCCAAAACGTCACTGTGGTACACCAGTCAGAGTAGGGGCTTATGGAGGTCAGGTGATTGATGGAGTTTTAGCTCAGGTCCGTCTCACAGTGGGTCCAGTGGGTCCCCGGACCCATTCTGTGGTTATTTCTCCAGTTCCAGAATGCATAATTGAAATAGACATACTCAGTAACTGGCAGAATCCCCACATTGGATCCCTGACTCATGGAGTGAGGGCTATTATGGTTGGAAAGGCCAAGTGGAAGCCTCTAGAACTGCCCCTGCCTAGCAAAATAGTAAATCAAAGGCAATACCGGATTCCTGGAGGTATTGCAGAGATTAGTGCCACCATCAAGGATTTGAAGGGTGCAGGGGTGGTGATTCCCACCACATCCCCATTCAACTCTCCTATTTGGCCTGTGCAGAAAACAGATGGATCTTGGAGGATGACAGTAGATTATCGTAAACTTAACCAGGTGGTGACTCCAATTGCAGCTGCTGTCCCAGATGTGGTATCATTGCTTGAGCAAATCAACACTTCCCCTGGTACCTGGTATGCAGCTGTTGATCTGGCAAATGCTTTTTTCTCAATTGCCATTAGTAAGGACCACCAGAAACAGTTTGCTTTCAGCTGCACACATAGAAACTTTCATATCATTCATGTGGCATTTAAGTTTCAAAATTGAAGACTTTAGCTCATCCCTTTCTTTTGTGGTGGTGGTTTACCCAGCACACCCCATTCAACTCTCTTATCTGGCATGTGCAGAAAAAAATAGATCTTGGAGGATGTGAGTGGATTATTATAAACTTAATCAGTAAGGGTCCAATGACAACTGCTATTTCAGATGTGGTTTCATTACGTGAGTAAATTACTACATCCACTGATACCTGGTATGTAGCCACTGATTTGGCAAATGCTTTTTTTTTCAGTTGCTGTTAGTAAAGACTACCCGAATAAATTTTCTTTCAGCTGGAAAGGTAAGCAATACATCTTCACTGTTATACCTTAGGGATACGTCCACTCTCCAGCCCTACGATATAATCTAGTCCACTTGGGTCTTGATTGCCTCTCCATCCCACAAGAAACCATATTGCACAATTATTTTGATGATATTGTGTTGATCGGACTTAGTGAGCAAAAAGTAGGAACTACTCTAGACTTATTGATAAGGCATTCATGCCTCAAAGAGTAGGAGATAAATCCATTAAAAACACAAGGTTCTTCCACATCAGTGAAATTTCTAGATTTCCAGTGGTATGGGGCATGTTGAGATTTCCCTTCTAAGATGAAATATAAGATATTGTGTCTGGCCCAACCTATAGTGAAACAGGAGCCACAATACCTAGTTGGCCTCTTTGGATTTTAGGGCCAATATTTACTCTTTTGGGTGTGCTACTCTGGCCCATTCACTGAGTCACCTAAAAAGCTGTCATTTGTGAGTGGTGATTCAAAGAAAAGGAGACTCTGCAACAGGTCCAGGTGGCTATGAAAACTGTTTTACCGATTTGGCTTATTATCCATAAAATTCAATGGTGCTGAAAGTGTCAGTGGCAAGTAGAGTTGCAGTCTGGAGCCTTTGGTGGGACCCTATAGGAGAAACACAAGGCAAACCCTTAGAATTTCATAGCAAACCCTTGCTGTCCTCCACAAATAATGCCTCTTCTTTTAAAAAACAACTTTTGTGCTCCTACTGGACCTTAGTAGAGACCAAATACAAATCCATGGGCCACCAAGATACTATGAGATTGGAGTTGCCTATCATAAGCTAGGTGTTGTCTGACCCACCAAACCATAATCATACATCATACAATGTAGGTGGTATGTATGAGATAGGGCTTGAAAGGTCCTGAAGGCACAAGTAAGTTACATAAGGATGTGGCTTAAAAGCTCATGGAACATACTTCTGCCACATTACCTTCTCTTTTTCAGACAAAAGATGTGGCCTCTTGGGGAGTTCTTACAATCAGATGACTGAGGAAGAGAAAACTCAGATCTGGTTTACAGAAAGTTCTGCAGGATACATAGATCCTACCTGAAAGTGGACAGTTTGCAGCGCTACAGCCTTATTCTGGGAAATCCCTAAGAGATAGTTACAAGGGGCAATCCTTCCAGTGAGCAGAATTTTGAGCAATGCACCTGGATGTTCATTTTGCCTGGAAGTAGAAATGGCTGGAGGTAGGTTTGTATAATGATTCATGGGCTGTCACCAATGGTTTGGCTTGATGGTCAGGGACATGGAAAGACCATGAATGGAAAATTGATGACAAAAAGGCCCGTGAGGAGATGTATGTGGGTCAAACCTCCTGAGCCAGAAAAAAAAAAGGAATGTATTTGCTTTCCACAAAACTCACTAAAGGTAACCTCAACAGAGAAAGATATTAATTATCTAGTGGGTAAGATGACCAGTTCTATGGATACCTATTGACCTCTTTCCCAGCCAGTCTTGTCATTGCCCAAGGGACTCATGAACAAACTGGCCATGATAGTATGGATTGAAGTCAGGTGTTAGCTTAGAAACATGGACTTAGACTCACCAAGTCCAATCTGGCTATAGCCACTGCTGAGTGCACAATCTGCCAGAAGCAGAGAACAACACTTAGTCCCATATATGGCACTATTCCCTGAGGTGATCAGCCTGCTATCTGGTGGCAAGTTGATTACATTGGAAAATTTCCATTATGGAAGGGGCAGCATTTTGTTATAATTGGGATAGATACAAGGTCCATATATAAGATTCCTTATCTGCACACAATTCTTTTCTCAAATCTAACATCTGTGGACTTATAAAATGCCTTATTCACTATTATGGTATTCCACACAGCATTGCTTCTGATAAAGGAACCCATTTCACAGCAAATCATGTGCAGGAATGAGCACATACTCATGGAATTCACTGGTCTTACCATGTTCCCCATTATCCTGAAGCAGCTGGAATCATAGAAGAGTGGAGTTGCCTTTTGAAGGCTTAATTACAGAGCCAAGTAACTGGCAATACCTTGTGGGGCTGGAACAGTGTTCTCCAGTAAGCTGTGTATGCTCTAAATCAGCATCCACTCTATGGTGCTGTTTCTCCCATAACCAGGATTCATGGGTCCAGGAATCAAGGGGTAGAAATGGGAGAGGCACCACTCACTATTACCCCTAGTGACCCACTAGGAAAATTTTTGCTTCCTGTCCCTGCAACCTTAAGATTTGCTGGTCTGCAGGTCTTAGTTCCAAAGGTAGGAGTGCTTCCACCAGGGAACAAAACAATGATTCCATTGAACTAGAAGTTAAGACTGCCACCTGGCCACTTGGGGCTCCTCATACCTCTGAATCAACAGACAAAAAAGGGAATTACTGTACTGGCTGGGGTAAATGATCCTGACTACCAAGGGAAAATAGGACTGCATCTACAAAATGGAGGTAAAGAAGACTTTGCCTGGAAAACAGGAGATCCCCTAGGGTGTTTCTTCGGACTACCATGCCCTGTGATTAACGTCAATGGAAAATTGCAACAACCCAATCTAAGTAGGGCTAACAATGGCCAGAATCTTTGGGAGTGAAAGTTTGGGTCATCTCACCAGGCAAAGAGCCACAGCCAGCTAAGGTGCTTGCTGAGGGTAAAAGGAACAAGGAATGGGCAGTGGAAGAAAGTAGTGATAAATACAAAGTTTGACCACATGACCAGTTATAGAAACAAGGGCTTTAATGGACATGAATATTTCTTACTTGTTTTGTTATGTTTGCATATGCACATAAAATGAATATCTTTGTTTCCTTGTTTTCTTTCCTAACTTTCCCCCTATCATATGACATAAGTTGTAATAGTTTCATGTCATAGTGTCTAAGGATGTCAAGTTTAACAGTGAATACTACCCGTTAGTATTTAGTACTTAATAATTAGTGCTTTTCTGGTTGTGTGCAGGACAGTTGAGTATTGTTAGCCAGAAATATATATATTTGTTATTGTTTTTATTTAAAGACTAAGTATGCCTTAAAATGATGTGTATGGCTGCCAAGTTGACAAGGGGTAGACTGTGATGGTTAGGCTAATGTGTCAACTCAGCCAGTAATGGTGCCCAGTTGTTTGGTCAAACAAGTACTGTGACCATTGTAATACAAGGCATTTCATGGACTTTAATCATCAGTTAGTTGATTGCTTAGATGGCTAGTTATATTTACAATTAACTGAGGAGATTGCTTTCAGCAATGAATGACATTTCTTCCAATCAGTTGACGACCTTAAAAGGAGAAGAGATTTTGACATTCAGAGAGAGAATTTCCATCTCTACTTCAGATAGCTAATGTCTCCTGTGGAGCTCATCAAGGACCTTCATTGGAACCCCTGGATTGCAGCCTGCCCTATGGAATTTGGACTTGTGCAGCCCCGCAGACACATGAGACAATTTTTTTCTTTTAAATCTCACACTATTTACAGATATCTTCTGTCAGTTCTGTTTCCCTAGAGAACTCTGACTAATAACTATATCCACTATAATACCCTTTTCTGAGATACCAGGTATTTTTATTTAAATTATTACCTCTCTATAAATTCTAACTCATATAATAATAAAGTTTGAAAAATACTGAGACACAGTTTCTACTCAGAGCACTCAGTGCCCTCATTTGCATGACAAATTTGGACCCTGCCATATAGATACATGGAGGCCACCATCACTAGCAGTGTAGAGAGAAATTTTTTTTTAGATTAATCTATTTTTTTTATAACTTTATTGCAAATTGAGAAAAAATAAATTAGTAAAAGCAGCTCAACAAGTTATGGAAGCAGACATTGAATGTTCTGTCCAGGCACTTTAATATCATATAATTCCAACTGCTAATTCAATGTTCCTCTAGTGTTCAGAAAGATATATAGATGAACACAGATTACGTAAATGACATAGTCAAGGTCTTCTTAGTAATGAAAAAAATGAAGAAGAGAAAAAATGCTTAATCATATTCATATTAGATTAATCTATTTTTATGAGGTGCTAAGTAACTCATAGAATTGTTAAAAGGGCTAGGCAAGCATGCTTGAGGCTACATTAGCAAACAGGAACAGTGCCCAAACCATGCTACAAAATTGGCTCCAAAAACTCTAGGAGGGTGGAGCACCACAAAATCCCTACCAGTGGCACTGTTCAGAAATAGTGATTGGACAAGGACATCACTGCCATTGCCAGTGTTAATGAGGAGAAACTGATATCAGGTTATTATTGCTAACATTAACAAAGTTTTGTTTTTAAGGGAGATATAAGAAATGAGTCAATATCATTCCACTAGATGTAAAGATAAAACATGTAAATATCATAAAATGTTTTCAACAGGAGACTATTCATCGGCAAAGATAGCCTTTCTTCTTTTTTTGACTTAATATGAACATTTTCTAAGTGTAGTAAATAGAATGGCATAATGAGTACAATTATACATATCACTGACATTTAACCATTGTTAACATTTTGTCATATTTGCGTCATCTTTTTATATTGTGCAAGACTGCAAATTAGAGACATCATAATATTTCACTTCTAAACACTTTGGTATATACCTATAAAAAATGAAGCAATTCCCTACAAAAACACACGCCATTATTGCACCTAAAAAAACATAAAAAATTCAAGCTTATGATCAAATATTCAGGACACATTTTCAAAAAACCAAATAACTTCAGAATGCAGGGTAAGCCTGTCCATCTAAGACATGATCAGGAGAATCTGTAAGGCTAGCAATTTCTTGTGAGAAACAACAAAATAAATACCTCCCTTGATATTGAGGAGGATAAGAGGATTTTTACAATTTATTCAGACAGTAACCAGAGGAATATGTGTGAGAATGGATATTAATGGTGTAGGATAAAGACTGAATTTACTGATATGGGCTAACTAAACAGATTATGGGATCAGTGTTATAGATTGAGGGGATAGAAAGGGCTCTACCTATTTGTGTGGTTGGCTGAAACATGACCAAAAGGTGGCCTACATTACCTGAAGTCAAAATGATAGAAGTTCCCTGGTATAAGGTAGATGAGGGGATCCAAAGGCTTAGAGATATTGGAATGTTAGAGTGTATTTATCATGTAAGACCTTCTCACCCTTCCTTGGAATGTCCAGAGGATGTGCCTTTCAACAGGAATGTGCAGAATAAATTTGTGAGAGTGAATCCATCATCCCTGAAGAGCTCTGTGGCTCTACTTCTCTGCAGGTCAAATATTCCCATTGTAATTGCTGCTACTGAACTTGTTTCCTTTAACACAATTGGGATGATTGTATGCCAGGCTGACAAAATCCAAGTGGCAACACTTAATCAGCAAAGAAAAGGTTGATGTGGCTACCATAATTGACAGCAGACCCAAAGAGGTAATCAGAATATCTGACATGCAGAGACCTGTGACATTGCTTAGTGGACAATAGGGTACCTAGAAATAAAATACATAGGGAGTTCACTAAATTCTCACTTTATCTGTACAAGCAGAAAAGTTCTAGGTCAAATGAAAAAATCTAACTTGAATCACAAAAACAGTGGCATGACCCCTCAA
Organism: Tolypeutes matacus; assembly: GCA_026826555.1. Taxonomy (NCBI): domain Eukaryota; kingdom Metazoa; phylum Chordata; class Mammalia; order Cingulata; family Chlamyphoridae; genus Tolypeutes; species Tolypeutes matacus. The sequence goes on from JAKSZT010038599.1 coordinate 32,976,674, forward strand.
TCAATTCCCAGACTTGAGACTGTTGATATACCAATAACCACTTGAATGAAGGAAAGGCCATGGCCCATTGGAAAAAGACCCTACTGCACTGCCAAAAATTTATACTTTTAGTCTTTTCCCCAGCCTTTACAAAGGAAAACAACAAACCTTTACAAGGGTGACTTTGCATTGAGGAAAATGAAATGATCAGACATTTTGAGATTGTTAGACACTGGCTCATAAGTGACATTAATTCCAGGAGACCCAAAATACCACTTTGATCCACCAATCATAGTAGAGGCTTAAGGAGGTCAGATGATCAGTGGCATTTTAGTTCAGATTTATCTCACAGTGTGACCCCATTTGCATTTTGTGGTTATTTCCCCAGTTCCAGAATGCATGATTATAATAGACATACTTAACAACTTGCAGAATCCCCACATTTTTCCTCCGAATTGTGAAGTGAGGGATGTTATGGTGGTAAAGGACAAATGGAAGTGACTAGAACTGCCTCTACCTAGCAAAATAGTAAATAAAAAATAATACCACATTTCGGGAAGGATTGCAGAGGTTAGTGACAACTTCAAGGACTTGAAGGTAGAAGGGGTGGTGATTCCCACCACATCTCCATTCAGTTCTCCTATTTAGCTTGCACAGAAAACAGTTAAATCTTGGAAGATGACAGCAGGTGGTGACTCCAATTGCAGATGCTCTTCTAGATGTGGTATTGCTTTAGCAAATCAAGACTTACCCAGTACTCAAAATGTAGGTATTGATCTGACAAATGCTTTTGTTTCTTGATATCTATTAGTAAAGACTACCAGAATCTGTTTTCTCTCACCTGGCAGGACAGACAATATACTTTCACTGTCCTACCTCAAGGGCACATCAACTCTCCAGCCCTATGATATATTCTAGTACACAGGGAACTTGAACATCTTTTCAATTCACAAGACATTCCATCACACCAGTCCATTTATATTGATGATATCATGTTGATTGGACCTAGTGAGCAAGAAGTAGGAACTACTCTAGACTTATTGGCAAGGCATTTGTCCACCAAAGAGTGGGAGAATACAAGGGCCTTCCTCCTTACTGAAATTTCAAGATATACAGTAGTGTGGAGCATGTTGAGATAACCCTTCTAAGTGAGAGATAAGCTGTTGCATCTGGCTTCTCCTAAAAAAAACAAAGAAACAAAACAAGAGATACAATACCTAACTTTCCTCTTTAGATTTTGGGGACAACATATTCCTAATTTCATGTGCTACTCCAGCCCATTTACCGAGTGACCTGAGTAGCTGTCAGTTTTTATTGGGGACCAGAACAAGAGGAGGTTTTGCAACAGGTCCAGGTTGATATCCAAGCTGGTCTGCCACATGAGCCATATGATCTTGCAGATCCAATGTTGTTGAAAGTTTTACTGGCAAATAAAAATGCTATCTAGAGCCTCTGGTAGGCTTCTATAGGAGAATCACAGCATGGACATTTAGAATTTTGGATCAAAGCCTTGCATCATCTTCAGATGCTTGGTGATAAAACCAGAGTTGTGTCCACAGAATGAGTCATCCTATCCACTTGATCAAAATCCTCTCTGCTGAAGTCACCTTCTTGTAAGCATTCCCATGGGTCACATATATCTTCATGTTTTTCAACCATTCGGAATGGACCATCAACATTCTTCACTCCCAGAGTTCTTTGTCACCAATTTTCAATCACATTCCTTTCAAGTTCCTGACCATTCAGCCAAACCATGGACAAAGTTCATTAATCCGTATTAAAATGCATTTACAGCCACTTCTTCTTTCAAGCAGAATGAACAACTAGGTGCACTGCTCAAAATTCTGCCCCCTTAGATGTTTTGCCTGCATTAATATATTTCCAGGGTGTCCTAGAAAGTCTTCTGTAAGGCTACAACTGTTCATTTTTCAGTCGGACTTATATAACATGCAGAACTGTCTTTAACACCAGGCCTGAATTTTCTCTTCTTCAGTCTACTAATCATAGGGAATTCCCCACAAAGCTATAGATGTGGACTGGGAAAGAGAAGGTAATGTCATAGGTATGACGGCTATGTGCATTTGGTCCACTTTCTCTTGTGCCTTCAGGATCTGGTTTGAGCTTGATCTTGTAAATACCACTTCCATTTTTTGATTGGCTGTAAGCCTTAATTTATGTTTTGGTGGGTCAGACACCACCCAATTCATCTTGGACACCTCAGTTCTCATGGTAAGTTGGCAGCCCATGATTACAAGCTCTGTCTCTACAAAGGCCCATTAGTAGGCCAAAATTTGTTTCTCAAAAGGCAAATATTTACCTGTGGAGGATGGCAGGACTTCATGCTAAAATCCTAAGGGCTGAACCATGATTATTCTATAGTAGCCTACCATAGGCTCCATATACCATTTCTACTTGTCTGAGAATTCAAGCACCTTTGAATTTGCTGGATCATGTGGTAGATACTTACTTTATAATCTTTTAGAGAGTAGACATGCTTCAATAATAGTTATTTGCAGGGCCATTGGTGTTAATTTGACATCTGAGAGAGAATTGGAGTTTTAAATCAGTCAGAATTCAGTAATAATATATCTGGCATGGTGTTTTTCTTTGTTTGTTTGAGGTAAAATACTCAAAATGGGCTGTCAAATTTAATTTTTAAAATATCAGTTTCAGGCAGAGTATGTTCATGGACAGTCAACTGAAAATCATCAGTCATGATCTCAAAAAGCATTAGCAATAACGCAGCATGAATTAAGTTATGACAATGCATAGTGATGTGAGGAGGGAATAATCTTCTATATCATACGAAGTTAACCAATTGTGATAAAATGCGGTGTATTCCAGTTAGAGGTAATGTTTGTGAAGCATGAGGCACTAACACGTTTAAAACATTTTGCACAATTAATTTGGCAGAAGTTTCTAATAACATTGTGGAAGTGGGTATTGACCATACACAGTTGATAAACCATAAGGCAGAATCCAGATAAACTATTGTATGCTATAATCCATGTAATTTTGTTTTTGTGTAGAAAATAACAAAGCATGTTAAAATCTTTCATGTACAAAGAAAAGAATATATGATAGTCAGGAAGCCCCTCAGTGGTAGTTAGCAAAGAAAGGCTAAAGGGAACAGATGATAGCATTGTGAGTGGAATTCTGGAGTTCTTGTGCCTCAATATTGGATCAATTATTTCAGACAAATTTAGGATCAATTGATAACAGTACCCAATTATTCCTAAAACTCCATAACTTCTCTTTTGGTGGTTGGTTAAAGAAAGTTCTCTGTAACCCATAAATACTTAATACCTCCTTGCTTTGGATATCATGTCACAAATAATGGACCAGTGGTTAGAAGAATTACATTGTATCATTGGAAGCACAATGACCCTTTCCAGTGAGTTTTTGTAAAAGATAAAGGGATTCTTCTATTAAAACTGACTTAAAGTAATTAGCCCAAAGTGCTAAAGCACTCACATGTTGAGTAAGGATAGTGCCTCCCATCAATGAAAGCTCAATTCTTTATACATAAACTTAGAAAAGTATGAAGAAGGGTCAGAATACCCATGTGGCTTTAGTCTCCAAGTATATTGTTGATTTTCTTAAGTGAAAGCAAATAGAAAATAAACATTGACTCTTGGGAATATACAGTTACAGTAAAGAAAGATAAACAGAGTTCTATTACAGTGAAATAAATAGCATCTGAAAGAACATAGGCAAGAATAATATTTAGGTTACACCAGAAAATTAGGCATAATGATCGTATATGTATCCCCAAAATAATGAACAAAATCATAGCCTTGCACATGAGGTTTCTTAACTAGTAGTTTAGGACCTGTGCAAGTTATAATCAATCTTCTCTGTATTGTGTTCTATGTCTTCTTGCTTTAGAGCATATTGGGGGAGTAATGGTTTCCTAAGTTCTATTAATTGCTAGAGGTTGATCACAGAGAAGGGAACCGTATTAGCCAGCCAAAGGGGTGCTGATGCAAAATACCAGAAGCCTGTTGGCTTTTATAAAGGGTATTTATTTGGAGTAAAAGCTTACAGCTACTGGGCCCTACAGAGTCCATCTCAAGGTACCATAAGAGGTACTTTTTCACCCAAAGTTATTTGCCTTGTTTTGAGCAAGATGGTGGGTAATGTCTGCAAGGGTTCAGCCTTCCTCCTCTTTTTAAGGCTCCGTGGTCCCAGTTTCTTCCAATATCAGTTGTAGGCTCGGATACATCTCATCTCTCTCTTGAGACTCATTTTTCTCTGGGCTCAGCTGCTCTGGTTTCTCTGCAAGTTCAGCTGTAGACTATCAGGCAAATGGCTTTTCTCTCTTCCCAGGGCCTCTGCTGTATTTAATGGAGCCTTCTCTCTTTCCTCATGTATCTGCTTTTCTGTGTGTTTACTTCCTGGGGCCTCAGCATCAAAACTCCAAACTTTCTCTTCTACCATGTCATTTACTCTGTGAGTCCTCACCAACCAAGTGTGCAGGGGCTCAACATCCTACTGATGTGGCCCAATCAAAGCCATAACTACAATTTAATCAAGTAAAAGTGAAACCTCTGAATTTAATACAATCTAATATACCCAGAGGAACATATCAGTTTACAAACACAATTCAATATCTATTTTTGGAATTCATAAATAATACCAAACTGCAACAGGAACTATGTACTTATTTCTTGTATCCTAAAAGATAGAGAATTGTTCTAATATATCAGACAAAACTGGTTAAATCCATCTAGAGCCAGGATGGTCAAATTTAAAAAGCATTAGGTATTAGAGTAAGATCTTCAATAAAGATAGATACAAAGAACCTCTGGTTTTATTGAGAAACCTAATTCAGATATGAAGGTGGTCTCATTCTTGATCCTATTTGGGGCACCAAGGTCTAAAAAAGAACATTTATTATGAGACTATAACATGTGTTCTGTTTTTGTTTGAAAGTTGCTACAGCTCAGAAGATAATATGGGAAGGAATTGCTTTACTATGTGTAGAGGCAAAGGGCATATATAGGGTCATAAAGGACTTGGGGATCATCAAAGGTCAGAGACTAGGTGCGTATCGCATGTCCAATGTATGCTCATTTACACATATCCAGATGAGGCAATAAGAATTCTTGTAATGTTTAGGGACATTTTCAGTCTCTCCACCTAAAGGCCAGTGAGGCTCAAGTTTATTTAAATTACTGGGTGTGGGGAACTTTCTGGGGGCTGGACATCAGATATCAATATTAATTTTCTCTTTAATAACAAAATAATTTATTATTATCCAGACAATGATGCATTCATAAGGATTGCTATTTAAATAGGTATCTAAGAAAAATAGAGTAATCCTTTCGATTATCTAAAGAGTGCATTCTCCCTATTTGGATGATACAGTGAATTTCATAAGTGTTTTAGATTCCTAGGCTGACCAAGCAAATATCATAAAATGGGTTGGGTTGAACAATGGGGCTTTATTAGCTCACAGTTTGAGGCAGGGAAAACATCTAAATCAAGTCATCATCAAGGCAATGTTTTCTTCCCAAAGACTGGTGTTCTGGAACTAATGAGGTTACTTCAGTTAATCTGTGACCCAACTGAATCTGAAGGGGTCTTAATACTATCACTGGAGGCCTTAAAGAGAAGATCACAGGGAGAGTGAGGCCACCAAGGCTCAATCAGAGCTGGAAATCAATGGAAACTGGAAGAAAAAGAAGAAACCACTGTGTGCATTGCCATATGACAGAAAAGACAAGCTCCCAGGATGCCTGGCAACCAGCACTGGAATTCCAAGTTTTTATGGAGAAAGCATCACCTTACTGAGGCGTCAATTTCGGACTACCCCTAGCCTCAAAAAATGAGCCAATAAATTCCCATTCTTTAAGCCATCCCAATGTATATTATTTGTTTTACCAGCTAGGAAACTAAAATAAGACATTAAATAATTCTCTGGTTCATAAGAGTGAGAATGTTGGATATATTTAGTAATATTTCTAAGCATTGTTGATGGTCACTTTAGATTGATGATCAAGAATTTGAAATATATCTAAGTTGAATAACTTTTCTCTAGTAAAACCCAAGTACTCAACAACAAAGTTCTTTGGTTTACCTATAGTTGACTCTGAGATATTTAAATATGATTAATGAATAGATCTCATGGATAATTACAGATTAATTAAATATTTCACACTTTCTGAAGGATACCTTAAATCATATTATCTGTCTTAAATTTGCTATGGCTATAGGTCTTGAACATATTCGGTATTTCCAGTTATACCTATTTATTTAATCCTCATTAATACAAAACCTTTTTTTTTTTTTTTCATTTATATACTGTGCATTGTAGAGAGGAGGTTTCTTAGAGTTCATTACATATTGTTAATAATTGGGGATGCATGCCTTCAATCTGGGATATAGTTTGTAGGCCTATCATTGCTTTAGTGACTTTCTTTTGCTGCCATTATGACCCCATCTCATGATTTAATTTTTTTTTAAATTCTTTATTTTTTAACCAATATGGAGGATTCCAGAGAATTTTGCTTGGTTCTAGAATTAATTACACCATTACTATTCACTGTTAGCAATACTTGTTTTAAAAAATTTAAAGGGATTTTGAAAGGTAGTATAATTTGTTAAAATCACAGATTCTGGAATCATATTATCTTGGTGTAGATTAGAGACTTGCTAAACACTATTTAGGTCACCTTCGGCAATCTACCTCGGACCTTAATCTCAGTTTCCTCACCTGTAAAATGGGGAATTAGCTGCTAATTCAGAGAATTCTAAGAATTAAATGAGTTAACAAAGCAAGTGAAATGATTCAACAGTTCTAACATACCTGAACAGTAAATAAAATTTAGCTGCTATTAATTAAAAGAAGGCACTTCCATTTCCTCAGAATGTCTTTTTTTTAAGTTGAGTGACACGCAACCATCCCTGCCATATATCATATCGGCCTTTCATGATGAAAGAAATGAGTTATGGTGTACTCTTTAGTAGTGAAATCCTTTTAAGGTTTTGCTGTATAAAGTAAGGTTTAGATAGCATGTATATACACCCTATTTTGGTCATTGTAAATATTTTTTTAAAAAACTAATTTTGTTTTCAAATAGAGAACTTAATATGCCCTCTGTAGTGACATAATAAATCATTGATAATATAGAAAATATTTAATATCCTGTTGTTGATTATACCATTAGGTTGAAAAAGTTCACTGTTTCAATAGGAAACTAACCTAATTCCATACAACACAAAACATTATTTTATTTGTTATCAAAATAAAAGAAAGGGTGTGAAATAGTTGAAGAAATTCATTTCTGTTGTTTACCATGTGGTCTTTACAAAGAATAAAGAAACAGTTCTTTTATATTTCACCAATTTTATACTTTGTTCACTGAACCACAAGTTTTCTGATACATTCATGATTATAAATTATGTATTAAAGCCCTCAAATGGGCAGTTTTAAACCTAACTCGGCACCTTGATACCAGTTACAAGTTTAAATTTACAAGATTAAATCTGTAATTTCACCAAGTATGAGAAATGTGAGCACAATACATCAATATGAAATTTTAGAAGCAAAGATATCACAAATGAATTAAATTAAATTTAGACAAATGAACTCAGTTTGGCAAAATTACCCACAAGAAGAAAAGTAAGTTAAGTATTTTAAAATGCAAAGAAGCTAAGCATTATTGTATGAATTCTATTCCCTTATATTATTCAAATTACTGTTGTCATTTGAACATGAGACATTATATATATAATTTGTAGAAGTAATACATTTTAAAATATTTGATTCTTTTAAACTGAAAAGATAATTGACTAAATAAAATAAGTTTATATTTCCCCAGGCCTCATCCCACAGTACATTTATGCATTTGTGGAATTATTTTTATACAATTCTTAAAAATAGTTTCCACTTTACTTACATAATTACTTCAATCATTCAATATATATTTTGAGTGTCTATTATGTGCCAGTTAGAAATAATTAAATATAATACATTCACAATGAAGTCTATTCATAAATATTTAAAGGTTTTAGAACTCAGAAAGATATATTATCTTTGTTAAGAGTAGGATCACAAGAGGACCCATAATGTAATACTCTAGATTTGATTGTAATAAATCTGATTTAATGACAAGCAATGTATGAGTGAGAAAAATATTCCCTTTATATATGTGTATTTTTAATGAGAAAATAACCGTTAAATAAAATGACCACCTGCATTGGGCGTTGCTGGGAGAGACCCCTTTCTGAGAAAATATTTTTCAGAAGACATAGACAAACAAAAAATATACAATTGACCTGCAACGGCTTTCTGAGAAAATGGAATAATGGAATGAACACTCCAGAATTACAGATAAGCAACACCTAATAATAAACTAGCTTTTATCCACTAAAGCTAGCTTATCAGAATGGACAAGCATCCCATACTAAAGAATCTATTTCTGTTACTCACTTTGTAAGGTATCCCTATGTAAAATGAACTTAACATCAGCCAATCAGAACATATCTTCACTTGCTTCTATGTTTGTCCTATGTCAACTTCCCCCTTTCACCCCCTCAGTGGAGTCTTCTTGAATGCTGCCCAATTCATGAATCCTAAGGTGCTCAAATTAACTCCCATAAATATTCTGTCTAATATTTTATTTGAACACAATTTAGCTTAACAGTAAGTTGGTTGTTCAGTATCCCTTTGAATATAAGAAAAATGCCCTTAGTTTAGAATGGAATATTGCCAAATAAAATAAATACTCAATGCATTATCTCCATCTCTCTTTAATGACATGAGAAAAAGATTAATCAAAGGTATTCAACCTGAAAACTTTCATGAACACAGTTTTATGATAGTAGTAATACGATTTTTATACTTTATTTATAAATCTAAAGCTTAGAGATGGCTTGACTTTCAATTAGTACCAAATTTAATGAAAATCAATAAAGATTAGTAAACTTGAATTCAAAAGGACTGATTCAAACTTTAAAGTAAATAAATCTGAGTACAAACACTGTACTCTATTTCCCAGTTCTTTGCTTTTTCCAAAATACCAGTTTTCAGAGTTAAGCAACAGCAGGGTGAGGGACTTAGTTTAATATAACATGCTGTTAGAGTCATCAAAACTAGTTATGTTTCTTAAATGCCTAAAATCATAAGGAATACTGTTTTAGATTTATGTTTTTTAAATGCCTAAAATCATAAGAAATATTGTTTTATGTGTTCTATATTTTCTATTATTAACTAAATGATCAGTGAATTAACAGTTTTACTTCTGTTTTTCCTTTGTGTTTATAAATTATGATACAATAGTAAGATGATTTTCATTATTTGGTAATGATCTACCCATTCATTTATATAACAAAAATTTATTGAGTATGTAGATGTTAACAGAAATTTTGGTTCCATTCTAAATAAGAAATGTTACTAGAGAAGTTAGAAAGTGTTAGCTATTTTCATTCAGTCATATATGTATTTAGCAGTCATCATGATATAGTTATTGATAATTTAATAACAATATTTTCAGCCAGAATGGTTACAAATAAAAGAAATTATAATACAATAGCTTGAATTTCCAAAATAACATTTTATTGGATGCATTTTGAAAATGTCAAATGTACACACAAATATGAACACACATGAGGGATATAAAACATTTATAATTGAACCACCCAGAAAATACCAATGCTATTACTTTTGCATATACTATATTCAGTCCCTTTTTATCTCCATTTAGGAATATATTTTATTTTTAAGATGAAATGACTTATAATAGGTAAAAGAATATAGTGATTAGGATCAGGACCTTGGAAGCATGACTATAAAACTTGAACTAGTTGTGGTAAACCAGGTCTGCTGCTTTCTACCTGAGAGACTTGGGAACTTACCCTCTTAACCACTTAATTTCTCTGTGCCTCATTTTTTCCATCTGAACAAGGGGGAAAATAATATAATCAATCACTTAGAAATTTGTAAAAGATTAAATTAATTAAACATGGAACTTGTAATATTGCAAAAAGCTCAATCTATGTTAGGCATATTAATACTACTGTATTGCTTGATAATCATTTTTTCACCTAATAGTTATAAAGAATATTTAATGCATTAAGAATTATTCTTTACCTATTTTAATGATAAAAATATTTTTCCACTAACTGAACTTCCAATACTGCATGTAATTTTTATGTCATTAGCTATTTTACTAGTCCTCTTTTGTGGATTCGTCAACATAGACAAACCTACATTTTTAGCTACACTCATTAATATCTTTGCTTGGAAATGCAAACTCTCAACAGAAATTATGCTAAATTGGGGCTTCTTTGGTCCAAGTCACCAAACCACAGGAAAAACAGGGAGAGAGCTGGCCTGTGGGAAGACTAGAGATATGAAAGGGACTTGAATGCTATTTTATGTCTCTCTCTCTTCTCCCTTTGTCTCTGTTACTTTTTTCTGTTTATTTTTTTCTTTCTTTAATTGACTTATTTCTTTAAATCTGGTTATCTCAGGGAGACTATGATCATGCATACATAGGAAGCAAAATTAGGATCGTCTTTCAAAACTGTACATTAGACCCTGGAATATGGAGATAATTCCAAGGTGTTATCAACCTAGATGACCCTCATTTATGTTTAAATTTTAAGGTCATAAACTTACTCAATTTCTCTCCCTTATTCCAGACAGGGAAGCAGGGAAGTAAGTATAAATGTCTTCTGGCAGAATGAAGGCATGATTTCAGGATGAAGCAAACAATTTCATACAAGTGTAGTAAACTTAAATACTTGCTAGAAACATTCAGGAAAAGAAGTAAAGGACAAAAGTGGATGCTGTAATAATGCAAATTAGAAAGCATATATGTTATCAGAGTATGCCTTTTGAAACACAGTCAATTGTTGCTTAGTGTGACCAGATATTACTTTGTCAAAGGAAGCCTGAGTTCTGAAATTTAAGGAGACATCTTCTGATTTTAAAAGTGAGCAACTAATATAAAAAGCTATAGAAAAAATGAAACCATTTGAATATCAAATTCAATTCATGGGGCATGCTTTTTGCTCACCATTCTTAAACAAGAGGCTTACAAATTAATTTTATTTCAGCAATAGCAATTCCAAATGTTCTATATGTATTCACTGAAATGCTTAGTTTTTTCAGAGCTGAATTTGAATCCCTTACACTTTTTCCTTCCATTATATTGTAAACAAAGTCATGTTAATATTTTGCACCTCATGCTCCTCATACAAAATAAGAACTTAATATCTACCTTGTTGATTATGAAGATATTTTGAAATGATGTATATAAAGTACCTGAAGAGTAGAAGAATCTCAATACATAATAGTTTACTTCACTGCCTTGCTTTCCCTAAATATAACAGCTACAAAATAGTGAGTTTAAGAAAAAGATAGAAAAGCCAAACTGAATAAATTACTCTCAAATATATTTTATTATGCTAAAAGACAAAAGTATGATAATTCCAAAGAACAATGTCCATCAGTTGATAATTGTGAAAAAGTAGATTAGTATTGTTTATAAAGCATCTGGGAGAACACACAGCTAAAATATAATTAAGTAGGAGCGGGTGTAGCTTCGTGGTTGAGCATGTGGTTGTATGTGGGAGGTCCCAGGTTTAATCCCTGGTACCTTCTTTATTATATATATATATGTAGCAGTTTGATATTATTTATGGATTCCAAAAATAGATATTGGATTATGTTTGTAACCTTGCCTGTTTGCATATTAGATTGTATTGGATTCAGAAGTTTCACTTTTACTTGATTAAATTATGATTAAGGCTTTGATTGTGCCATATCAGTAAGACATTGAGTCCCTGCCCACCAAGGGTGCAGGGACTCACAGAGAAAATGACATGGCAGAGGAGAAAGCTGGAGTTTTGATCCTGGAGCCTGGGGATGAAGCACACAGAGAAGCAGATATATGAGGAAAGAGAGAAGTCGCCATTAGACACAGCAGAGGCCCTGGAAAGAGAGACGCATTTGCCTGACAGTTTACAGCTGGCCTTATAGAAAGAGCAGAGCAAATGAGCCCAGAAAGAAACAAGCCTAGGAGAGAGACAAGACTTGTCCCAGCCTGTGGCTGAGATTGGAAGAAGATGCGACCACGGAGCCTTGGGAAGAGGAGGAAGTATAAACCATTACAGACATCACCTGCCATCTTGTGTTAACATGTGGCAACAGACTGTGGGTGAGAAAGGACCTCTTATGGTGCCTTGAGTTGGACTCTTTAAGGCCTTGTGACTGTAAGCTTCTACGTCAAATAAATATCCTTTATAAAAACCAACCGATTTCTGGTATTTTGCATCAGCACCCCATTGGCTGACTAATACAATATATATATTTATATATAATTATATTATAAACATAATTATATAATATATGTAATTAAATAATCTAATGATCATCCTGAAGACAGTATAATAGAACTTTTGAGCTGTAAAATATAAAAACTAAACAAAAGAAAGCAAAACAAAGACTGGGTCTATATTCTTTGACTTGACAATGTGATACCATTTTTTTGTCATCTAGGAATCAATATTTTGGCATAAAGTCATCACAAATCCATGAATATTTCTATCTTAACATAACCAACCATATTTCATTCCAAATATCCTGAAAATTTTAAGAAAAGCTTTGCAGAGCAAGGCTGCATCATAACCAGGATGACAAATACAATATTTGTTAAATTGGGTTCAGGGGGGGCATTTATTCCATCTGTTATTTCAACTAATCTGCATTTCTGCCTTGAAAGTGTTTCATGAGACTCCAGTGAATGAGGAGCATTTGTGATTCAGTTTAGTACCAAAATGTTCCAGAATAATTGGCTTTTAGTGGAGACCTGCCATCATGTGCCAAGTTTTAAAATATGCTATTTTTTCTGAATTTTGTGACCATGGAGGGAAATTTTGAAAGTATATTATATTGGCATAAAATGCTTCTAAAATGTGATTTTACCAGTATTAGCTAGGGAAGGATCTTTTTAGAATATAATATAGATAACAATAAAGACCTAGACATGGAAATTTCTCCTAAATTTTTGCCCACTACAAAAGTATTATACATAAGTTACATTTATAAAAATTGTGTGTGTAGACTTTTTAAATGACTCTTCTAAATTCATTTAGTAATTTTTGATTATGGGTATGAATAAATGATAAAGCAATTTCCTGGCCAAAGTCCTGATAATCACATAGACATGCCAGACTTAATTAAATGTAGTATGTATGGGGACAGAGTAAAGAAAAAATGGAAGACGATATAGTTCTCTTAGTTAATTTAGAACAAATTATACAATCTGGGTATATACATTGTTAAGAGGACTACATACGCAAGCACTTTATAATGCTTTCTTGTCAAAATTGGAAATTTTCAAAGAAAAACTTAAAATGATTACATGAAATTAATCATATAAATATGTTTTTTAAACTATTTACTATGTATGTGTGTACATATTTATTACTGATGATGTTTTTACACAATCTGAGATAGTTTCTCAAGTTCCTTCTGAGCTACAGAGTGTTGGACCTAGTCTGGAGAAATAGATTTAAAAGTCAATATTTAGTCTAAACAATATATAAGCCACACACACACACAAAACACAGCACACTATAAGTATTATTGCAAAGATTTTCCCAATATGTATAGAAATATAAGAAAGAATATTTAAAAATACAAAATGGAAATGCAGAACTAGTAGAAGTGAATGTAATATGGAAGGTGTTAATATCTAATCTAACTTTTGAAAGCAGAGTAACACTTTTATTGAAATGGAAAGATGTTAGAATGTCTTTCCAGGGCCTACCCCAATGCATGGCACCTAATTGTTTCTTAGTAATTGGTGTATAAAAATGAATTGCTGGTACAATAACAGCATGTTAAAAGGCCATGGACAGCATAGCACACTTAGGAAATTATAAGTAACTCAGGAAGGCTGAAAAACTTAGGAGGAAACACCAGGACAACAAATGAACCTAAGAAATATTCAGAAATTTTTAAAATGAAGGGATTTGAAGATGGAGGAATGAAGAGAAGGAATTTGCATGCAGATGATAACACAGGTTATTAAAATAAGTAAATGTGAAAATCTTTATAAGGCTTAAACTTTAGCAGTATTGATGATGGTCTGAGGAAGGCAAGTGTAGAGACTAACAATTAAGAGACTTTCTATAATATTAGAGTGACATTATCAGCTCTTTAAGTCAGTGGTAGTAGGGATAAAGAAGGGATGGATTCCACAACGTTAAAAAAAAAAAAAGAAATGAATAAGTAGAGCTCAACGATTAAAGGGAAAAAGAAGGAAAGGCATAGGAGAGTGGAATGTCGCCAAGGTTTAAGTCTGTAGCAACCAGGTGAGTGAAGTTTTAATCCTAGAAGAAAATTCCAGATCAGGAGTAAGTTTGAAGATAGGAATATTCTATTCTAAAATAAATTCAAATTATCTATCTGAACTTTTGTGGAATGCCTGAAGACATTCCTAGCACAGAAGAGCTATGTTAGGTGTTGAGAATCTTCTAGCCTTTTTAATGGCATATAGATGGTAAATCAGTTAGGTACAATTTCACTTGCTGAGTATATAATTTGAGCGATTAGAGGGTTGATAATCCAAATATTAATGTGAATAACAGAGGAAAACAACCTGGAAAAGAAGTCTGAGAATAAGAAAGATTGAAAATAGGAGGTTGTATTATCATAACGGTGATCACATAATTCATCATCCGAACTGGTATACTTTTGAGAGTTATAAAGAACATTATTAATAATTACACCTGGGTAGCAGGTGTAAAACCAGTCTGCCCCAGTCAAAACCAGGATGCACTGTCACCCTAGTTATCATGGAAGACAAGATACAACAGATTTTATGAGGAAGGCTGTAATCATCAATTCAAAATGCTAATGAGATTTCAGGTGAGACAAGGATTGAAAATTATCTTTGACCACTTAGAGGAGCTTAATAGATATATGTAAAGACATGAAGTTTGGTGGACTCATATAGTCAGTTGTATTGTGTAGAATGCTGATAAATGAAACAGATGAGATATTGCAGATACTGAATGTAAATTGCTTTTTGTAAGATCTTAAATAAATAGGGATAAAATGAGATTGAACCATAGCCAAAGAGATCTATAATTTCAAGGTAGGAAAACTACCAATAGTAGACACAAACTTAGGTAGTGTTTCTCTGTCTTGGATGCCCACTGCCATTCATGTGGATGAAATGACACATCAAGGAACAATGTGTCTGACTTATTTAATGGCTAGCAGGAAGTGAGATGATACAACCAGGAAATGACACTCCATTAGCTGTGGAGAAAACCTTGGCTTATGGGAAATAAAACACAGGAGTAGAAGGATGATAAAAAAAAAAAAACTTTTATTTCACCTTTCATGGACTGCTCCTACAGGTTGCTAGTTTTTCTTAACATTTCAAATAAATCTCATGTACCAAGCAAATAGAGGATATAGAGATTGAGCAAAAACATAAACTAAAATAGAATATTCAAGATGGTCCACTCTGAAATAATTAGAAGCGATTATTAGATTGCTGAGAAAGTCCAATATCATGGCCCTAGATCAAGTTCAAGTCCCATATTAATTTGATAGAAATGTATTAAACAATAATTTGTAATATTATATTTCAACTTTATAATTATTTTATAGGAGAAAATTGCAGATTAGTCATATTTGCAACATTATAAATGTATATAACATACCATTTACTATTATTATATATTATTTACAAAGTTTTAAAATACCTCATAATATGAATGTATAATTTTATGTAACTAGAACATTTGCTAATATGTCTGGTTTAATAAAATTTCAGTGACCATATTTCAAAAAGTGCCTTTAAGAGAATGAATAGATATTTGTAAATATTTTTAATTGCTTTTTAGAAAATATGTAACAACTCTACTCAACCAGAAATATGAATTAATGAATAAGTACAATTATTTTCCTGAAACTTCTTCAACACTGGATAATAATCGTGCCATGAAATATGCATCTCATTTTTAGATTGATTTAAGTTTTTCAAGTATATTTTGACCTTTATATTTCTTTGTTTCTAAATTTTAATATTGCTTGATTTTATAAAATATAATTTGTGTTACTTCAACTAAAGACACTATATAAATTCGATATTTAAATACCTTAATGGTATGATAGTTTTTATATCTCAAACAAAGAGTTTCAGTTTCACTAATATGGGCTGCACGCATTTACATGCACAATAATGTAGTTATAATAAATTGCTGCAATTTCTTTCATTTGCCAAGGAGTTTAACACCTGTTAAATCCAAGATTTTTCTTGTTCCCCAGAGGAAATAACCATTTAAGGGCTCATCTTACAAAATCTATTAGATTGAAATGAATTAGAATATATTCACAGATTTGGGAGATGAGAATACGGCCATTAGTCTGTCTATCACAATCAGTAACTAAATACAATTTAAGATAGATTTTTATACATAATTAATTGTGGGTACTGTAGAGAATATAAAATCATCCTAAAAGTGTGTAATAAATGATCCACACTAATGAGGGATATTGTTGATGTGGGAAAGTGCAGGTGGGGGAGGGAGTGGGGCATATGGGAATCCCTTATATTTTTTATGTAGCATTTATGTAATCTAAAGCTTTAAAAATAAAAATAAAAATTAATTTTAAAAAGTTAATCTTTATCCTAGTTGTTTTCATATTTTTGTAATTCAAATTTTTATTGTAGTAAAATATACATAACTCCATTTTACCCATTTTTAAACATACAATTCAGTGGTATTAAATACATTGATAATGTTGCATAACTTTCACCCCTATCTATTTCCAGAATATTTTCATCATTCCAAATAAAATCTCTGTGCCCATTACTCCCCATTTCCTCCTCCAAGTCCCTGGTAAGTACTATTCTGTTTTCTCTCTCTGGTAAGCTCCGAATTATTGTCTTTTCTACCACCAGTTTGTATAATTATATTACTCTTGTCTCAAATATTTTCTATTCAGATTAAAATATGAAGTTAATAAATGATAGAACTGAGCAACTTCAGTGTGATTGGTTTAAAAAGATAGTAAACAAGACATAGTAAACCACTGGAATATTTATGATCTTACTAAATTTCATTAAATACACTGTGTTTGATATTTTAAAAAACATATTTAAGTTATTTTTACTCCACTGACAAAAATTATTAATTTAATTAACATGTACCTATCCTTCTCTAACAAATTTCTATTTTTTTTTAATCTAACATAATATTTTAGAATATAATGTAGCTCCCAAATGAACTGAAGATGTCAGGGATAATTACAACATCTTGAATCAGCTCAGAATTGGAGTCTAATTTTATTACTGTTGGCACTATTTTTAATTTAATGTTTAATAATAAGTTAGCAAACCATTACAATCTGAGTAGAGTTGATTTACCTACATTTATTTTTAAGAATGATATGTATGACATGATCAATGGTCCAAGAGTCAGGAATTATAGTAATAAGAACAAGTATTTTTATTTCATTAAGCAATTCTGGAGTTAAAGCTGTTCCAAGAAGCTTTTATAAAATAATTTATGCTCTCCATCACTGTGTAATTCCCTTATGGCATAGATCTTCCTTTCATAACATTATCTTCTTATAGAATATACTTTTTTTTATACTGATATGCTATCTTTCAACGAAATGATTTTTAAGGAAGGAAACAAACAAACAAAAAATCATGTCCTGAGCCTTTAATGTAGATACCAATTCCTGATATTTTCACAGTGTACCATTCTAAAACATTTGTCAGCTGATGATTTATACATTATGTTTACTTTCAGTACTCCCTTGGCAGTCTCCTCAGCATATAAGCTGATTTCATATCAACTCTTGTGACTCACTTATTTTAATATGCTAAATGTTATCAACAATGGGCTCCTTGTCAATTTTATTTTACATATTTGAAGATGAGTTTGAAAAAAACTGTTTTAAATCAGAGTCTTTGAATATTCTGATGGTTGTTTGCATTTCAGTAAATTACATATTGCAATTTATAATGAATTGTATTTAATAATATATTCATTTTTATTTTCATGTGAACAAGACCTTTTAATTTTGGTGAGTTAAAAAGTCTTAACAGGACTTCCACTGTGGTAGGAATGAAGTATCCAGTATCATATTTAACCCCTCGCCATAAATAAATTGAAAAAACTGGACAAAATACAGAAAACAATGGTTTTCAGATACGGAACAATGCAGGACAGTGACTCCTGAGAGAAAGGAAACCAACAATGTGCACCCTACAATTTACCAACTACGTGACTAGACTCGAAGTTTCCAGGCAACAGCATAGGAAGAGGGAACACAAAGCTGAAATGAACTTAAGAGTTAAGAGTTCAGATAAGCCTCCTCTAGAATTTACAGGGCATAATAATGGAGACTAGGGGAACTACAGAGAGGGAGCACTCCAGAAATCTGCAGAAGGTACCCCCTTAAGTTTTTGGCTGAATAATGACCTGTACATGTATGAAAGGAACTACTTGAAGCTAAGGGCAGAATTGCTTCTTAAGGAGTTGGCAGAGATATCCCTAATGCTCACAAAAGGTAGGAAATAATTTGTTGCAACAAGCTAGAGTGAAAAGCCCTCCTAATACCTGGGGCATCATACAGAGTCCTGAGAGGTGTATTGCCTCAATATTGGGGCCAAATTAGTCTGAAGGCTGCACTGGATGTACCCTAATCATGTTTAAAATTCAACTTTGAAAGTTCACACTGTCCCACTACTAGGTATATACCCAGATCATAAAGCAGGGACTCGGACAGACATTGCACACCAATTTTTATAGCCGCATTATTCACAATTGTCAAAATATGTAAGCAACTCAAGTGCCTATCAAGTGAAAAGTGGATAAATAAAATGTGGGATATACATACTGGAATATTATCCACCCACAAAAAAGGAATGAAGTCCAATGCATGTGACAACACGGGTAAACCTTAAGAACATTATGTTGAGTGAAAAAACCCATACACAAAAGGACAAATATTGCATGATCTTATTGTTGTAAAGTAATTATAATAAACAAAACTCATAGAGTTAGAATCTATAATATAGGTTACCAAGAGATAGACTGGGATTAGAAAAAGGGAAATTGATGCTTACTTGTACAGCATTTCTTTTTAGGCTGATGATAATGGTTTGGAAATGTATGGCAATACACTATAGTGAGTGTAATCAATAACAATGAACTATAGAGGTGGATGTGGTTAAAAGAGGAAACTGTAAGATGTATATATTGCTAGAATAAAACTTAAAGATAAAACAAGACTGTACAACATAGTGAAGCCTATTGTAGACAATGGACCATAGTTCATAGTACAAGTAAAAGAATGTTTGTTCATGAATTATAACAAATATATGATACTAATCTAAGGTGTTAATAATAGGGTGGTATATGGGAGAATTATTTTAATTATGT
This sequence comes from Tolypeutes matacus, assembly GCA_026826555.1. Classification (NCBI taxonomy): domain Eukaryota; kingdom Metazoa; phylum Chordata; class Mammalia; order Cingulata; family Chlamyphoridae; genus Tolypeutes; species Tolypeutes matacus. The sequence goes on from JAKSZT010038599.1 coordinate 32,996,084, forward strand.
GTCATCAATTTTAACAAAGGTAGCTACAGTTAAAAAATAATACAATTATAAAATGTATTAGCATCATTGTAACAAATATTCCACACCATTGCAAGTTGTTGTTAGGGGGTAGTGAATGGGAATCCTGAATTTTACATTTTGGTTGTTTTGTAAACTCACAGCTTCTCTAATGTGTATATATATATATATATATATATATATACACATTATATATGATCCCTTGAACAAATCCTATCAAATCCAACATATAACAATATTACAAATTCTAATTCCCAACAACATATCATTCAAAATGTTTGACTTCCAATAAGAAATTACTCCACAAAAATGCCACACAACCAGGAAAAAAATATCAAATAGAAATAGATGTAAATGAGAGGTATAGTAGAATAATTGGACCAAGATGCTAAGACACCTATAAAACATATACTCCATATGTTCAAGGAAATAGAGGAAAACATGATCAGGATGAGAAGAGATATAGAAATATTTTAAAAGTGGGACTTCTAGTGATGGAATATGCAATGTCTGTAATGAAAAATACAAGGGTTCATTTTAACAGTCAATTATACATTGCAAAATGAAATTTCCAAGTAGATGAAGAAAATAATTTAATAATTGAACATGACATAATTGAAAATTACATTTTTTTTTGTGGAAGGATGGGCAGTGTGAAATTGGGTAAGATATTAAATTTTCTGGATGAGAATATGAAGTAAGCATTGATAAATTATTATTACTTCAAAATACACCTAATGTAGAGATGATACTTATAATACATGTACTTGGAGATTTTCAAGGGGAAATATAACATCTTTATATTCTATATCTGTATGTATCATATCTAGATATGTCTATACATTTAAGTCACAATTAGAACTAAATGCTTTTTTATTTATGCTAGCATTCCTAAAAGGGGCTAATAAAGATAAAATAATGGAGAATTGAACATAGGTCACTATGGACCTTAAAACTGATAGAACAATATTTTAGGAAAGGATTCATTTAAAAATGCAAAATTACAAGTATTAGTGTGGATGTGGAGAATTAGGAACACTCATTAATTGTTGATAAGAATATTAAATGGTGCAGCTGCAGTGTAAGACAGTTTGGTGATTCCTTAAATAGTTCAATATAGAATTATCATATGACCTAGTAATCCTACTTCTACGAATACACCCAAAATGTTCGAAAGCAGGGACTTGAACAGACTATTTTAAGGCTTAATAATATAAAGATCTCATTTCAACAATAAACATCATCTACTCTTCATTATTTCGTTATACATATTACCTTTCTTTTTGTATTAGTGATAAATGTATTTAATCAATACCTAATATTGTTATGAAATTTAGATAAGCAAAACATCCATATCCCATCTTTTGCTCTATGACATTTCATATTAAAACTGACCACCAATAGAAAACACGGTGTTCTTTGGTATATTATGTTTGCCCATCACATCTATTTTCCATCATTCAGCATACTTCCTTACCCAGGGAATCTGATCTGTATGGATTAAATCAATAAAATAATCATAAAGTCTTATAGGGTTTAAATAAATGTAAAAATAAAATTCATGATTACATTTACATAAAATACGGGAAGTAGAAAAATGAGATTCGAGGTTCTAACACTATCAGGTTTGGTATGTTGTTTGTAAAACAGCCATAACTATTGCCATCCCTCAATCCATGACTGTGGTACTGCATTTTACATCTCCTCCCTGTTTGAGGTAAAGTCTGTCTCCACACTTCTTCAACTTAGAATGGCCTAGTAATTTGACTTGACCACTGAATGTTGCAGACGTGTCATACTGTCTATTCCAAACCTATTCACCCACACCCTTTTGGAACACTGCAACTGCTATGTAAGCAAATTCAGGCTAACCTGCTGAAGGATGAGAAAACACTTGGAGCAAAGACAAGCCATCCTGGGTAAGGACATTTTAAAGTAACCTGTCCAGATCTGATTCACCAGTTGACTGCAGATGCATAAGTGAGCTCAGACAAGGTCAGCCCAATTTGGTGCAGAATATGTGAACTGCTAGTCAAAAAACAGACACATAAATGGCTGTTATTTTAAGCACTTTGGTGTGGTTTATTGCACAACTGAAGTGACAGAACATTATTCATTGAAATTAATTATATGTTTTTTAAAAGATGATGAAATTGAGGCAAAAAGAAGTTAATTTACTTGTTCAGTAAATTGTTTAAACCACTAAACAATTTTGCCTTTATCTAACAATGGTCCACCAGGCATAAGGTAGAAGACATGTAAAATGGCACAGTATTTAAAGAGATCTAACTTACCAGTAAAGAAAAACATATTAATTATAAAATAAAGAATTTGAGAAAGAACAGAATTATTGATATACCAGAAAGCCCATTTTCTTGCATTCTCCTCTAATACATTCCTTTGAAGCATTTGGTATTTTTTTCTTCTTCTTCTTTTTACTTATCACGTGTAGGTATAATCAATATATTAAGGAAAAAGTAGAAAGCTGTGTGAAGAACTTTCAGTGTATTATCATTTCTAAGCATTGGGACCCACAGATCATAAAATAATCCAGTATCACCTTTATTATTCATAGTTGATGACATATAACTTTTGGTACATAAAGCTTAAATTTGTAATGTGTGTATACCAGCTGAGAGCTCATTTACTAAATATATTGACTTAAATGTTAACTTTAAAAGAAATACATAGCAAAGAGATAAACTGTTTAGTATTTCTCTTTTATTCAATAGATAACATAGTCAAACATAATGAACAATTCCAATGGATACAGCTCATATCATAGCACTGGCATGCCCCCATGTATTGTGCAGAATAGCTTCGGGTCATAGAACTTTTAAAGTGCACAATGCTTTTGGTCTCTTAACTCCCGTTCTTTGAACTTCTGCCACAAAACATCAGCAGGGTTTTGATGAAATGTTTCACATGGGATGAGATAAAATTTTTATTATTAAAAAATGAAAAACTGTTTCAACATTGTTTTCTGTTTTACTGAATTTCATTAGCATCACAATATTCCAAGGCAAGTAGATATCATATCATCAGATGAGAACCCAAGAAAATTATGTTAAACTAATTTACATTTCTTTAGTAGTTTGCATATAAATATTCAATAAAATATTAATTGTTTAAAAATTTTTCTACTCTTCCATTCTCACATATGAAAATACATTGAAATAGAGTCATGTAAGTGTTACATAATAAGTAATAAACTAGCCTTTCTTAGAATAATTTTTATAAATAAACATGAATGAAACTAAAATGATTGTTTGAATGGAATAGATACTCGAGAACAAAGATGATTTGCACTATTTAAGCAAAAAACTAGCAATATGAATTTTTAAAAGTAAATGTCTACATGGAGAAAATAAATTTTCTTTTTAAAATATGTTTGTTCAAAAAACATTACCTGATATTTCTATCAATTTACGGGCCTCTGGTTGAGAGTTTTCAAAATAATATTGCATCCAAGGAAACATTAAATATTAAGATATATCAGAAATGCTGCAAAGTCATAAATTTATTTCAGAATTCGTATTTTTTTAACATAATCACAGGGCAGAAATGTTTTAAAGTTTTATTTTGACACTATCACTATTAAAGGCAGAGCTATAAATTCTAAGTAATTGTCTTCAAAGTTCCATTTTCTAAGATCCATATATCAATGTTTTTCATTTCATATTACTGTATGATATCTGCATTCTCTTCTTTCCTTTTGCACACTTTCCTCAAAGGTTTTATTTTTGATTTCTTCTTTATTCTAGAGATTCCAACACATTATTTTCAAATCATTTTGATATAGCATTTACCTCAGTATTTTGGAAAGTTTTAACTTCTCCCCCAACTTATTATTAACTTTAATATCAAATATATTCACCTAGATGCTCCAGCAGCTATTATATTGAAAGCTTAATGATTTACATTCTTTAGGCAAGACACTTTTTAGTAAAATTCCTAAAACAGATGAAGACTTAATTTTCATTAGAAATCTATATGATAGGTCTAAGGCTCTGTGTTGCAGAATTCCAGGGTATCTCTCACATGGTAGTTTATGTAAATATTGGCCTTTGAACTCTGTAATCCATGGCCTGCATAGCCTACTCCCCAGCCCTGAGTTTTTGACACAATTTTCTTGTCCTTATCAGTTCTTCATAGAAAAAAGATTAATCAGAGTAAACATATTTTCATTTAATCGTACCAATTCCTTCCATATAAGAAAAAGAGGATGGTTATTTATGGAACAAAAAGTGCTGCAGTTAATCTCTCATAAAAACATGGAAAAAAAAACACTCTAATGTACAGGCCCAAAAGTTTAATAAATTTGACATCTTGCTCTATTTGTCTCAACAGCAATAAAAATTTAGAATATAGTACAGGAAAAGAGAAGACCCTAAATAAATAGTCTCAAGTATATAAAAAAGTACTCATTAAATAATAAAATATTACTATCTGCTTTCCAATTCCCCACTTCTCTTTTTCATAGTGGAAGATGTAAACTTTCAGCTATTAGGAGGTGTCCCTCAGTTTTTTCCTGGAGGCTACAGAGACAATGTCGTATCCTAAAGTAATATTCTAAAGAGCCATGAATGGATACAGTAAAAAAGATAATTAAATCTTTGACTCAGAAGTTTTTATTTTTTGAAAATTAGCTGAGAAATATATGAATTTTACCCAAAATTTGTGAAAGTCTAGTTTATTTTTAGCAGTAAAAATAGTCTAGTTTATACTCTTTACCAAGATACAGAGGAATACATTATTAGGTGAGTCACAAAGTCACCATTATTCTTTATGTAAACGAGGAAAAACAAGTAGGGATAATTGAGGTATTTTATACCAAAAAATAATCCATGCCAGAGTTCCTATGTTTTTGGAATAAAATTTTGAATTGAAAGTTATATAGTTAAACATTCACTCTGCAAGTTATCCAAAGGAATATTTCACTACATATGTATGGGAACTTGGAGTGAGTTTACAATTTCATATTTATACCAAAGGTATATTAGTTGATAGAGCAGTTTAAATTATATTGCAGCAGTAATAACAGGGGGTTGAACAGTAATAGTAATTTGGGTAGTTACATGAGGACAATTTTTGAGACGATCCCTGGAAATTATAAATAAAATAAAATTTTAAAGTATGTTTAAGTCTTAGACAATAGAATGGTTACATAATAGATCAGAACAGAGATAGAAAAAATTACCTGAAAACAATAGAAATCTTACATCTATACAAAAATTAAATTGCATGCTAATTCATGAAAATAAATAATTTGTCTCTCCTAATTTCAGCAATGGAAAAAGAAAATTTGGACTTAAAGAGGAAAATGATTCCAGTGTTTAGGCAATGGCCTTCATGTTTCCAGGGAAACATGTTCACCTATGTCTCTTTTAGCACCCTTACCCTGGTAGAATTATGCAGTGGGTCTTTTTAATTTGTCTTCAGATTTAGGCCCATCTGTATAGGGAAATGTATACTGGTCAGACTTGTTTGTATATTCTGATCTATTGATTTGTATGACATAAAATTTTATTACAAATTAATAAATTATATTGAGAGAAAAAATATATATTTGCTAACTTTTCCTAAACTATCTTAAAGAGCACAGTGTTTTAGCCAAGCTCCAGGCCCAATTCACCAAGCAGAAAAATTCCATTTGGTCTCAAATCAGTGCTAAGTTAGCACCTGCAACTTTCCTAAGAAAACTGCCAATTGCACATTTTGTTCCAGATCTCACCAAAGTCATCCTATTTTGCTAAAACACCTAAGTTCCCATTTCCATAATCTTTGTTATTTGTCCTCTAAGTGACTCCTTTTTCCAAACATTCCCTTCTTAAGCACTTTAAAGTATTTTTCTTTGGAGATATATTTCCTAAGTAGAGAAAAAATATAAGTGAAATGACATAAGAATGCAATGAAATCTAGAAAATGTTATTGGGTAGAGTTAAAGATAAAATCCTTGATAGAATTTGTAATAGAATTTCAGTATATATGAAATCAAGAGGAATAGAATTGAGGGTTTGGGACTCAGTCCTACTTGCCACCTTTCATTGCATTAAAAAATAGACAACAGTCTTCTAAATAATAAAAATAGTTTGAGAGATAAAACAAACAAACAAAAAAACAAAATAAACTAATATTTTTGATTCTTGGATTCCTAATACAATTCACTGTATTTGAGAGTAAACACTCTTATTATTTTTTTACATATTTTATCAATTTTTTTTAAGTTTTAGTAACCAGAATTAGTTTTATATCTATTGTTTATGCTTGTCAAATATATTTGTTCATATCTGGAGGGCCTTCAATTATTCTGTCCTCAAACACAAATGAAGTTCTAGGCACTCAAAGTAAAATAATCATTTCAGAAGATCAGAATTTTTTAGGGCCCATCTGTTTACATGATAGAATATACTGTATCTTCCATGGCTGGATCATCCTTGGAATAATAAAGAACCAAGCCCATTTTCTTGTGATACTGCAATCTAGAATAAACTTACTTGAAAAAAAACTAGGGTAGGTTTGTTCTTTTTATAAAGCCAATCACTGCATGTTTGAAATCTTTCAGTGACAGAAAATTCACTTTCCTGTTAATAGTGCTTTTCATAATTGCATGTCAAAGAGAATTTGAAACTTCTTGTTTATTTTTAACTAAATTGGTCTTGAAGCTTGCTGTCCATTAGTAATAGTTCTATGCTTTAAGATGATAGGGAAAAATCTAAATATCTCAGCCAAGTTACAGATCCTTGTATATTTAAAAACTCCAATATTCTTTCTTCATCAAAGTATAATGATCTCTTCCAACTCTATTATATGACCAAATTCTGAATTTTCTTCAGGATTAATCAATCGTAAATTATTTTCACATCTCTATTAAAGTGTGATTCCCAGAAATCTGCATATCATATAAAATTATATTGGAAAATTAAATTGAAGTTAGCAGTTCCAATATTTTTGACTAATTGAATTAGATATTCTTCAACTTTTTATTTATATTTTGCTTTTTTAAGCATCATAAGTTTTTTGAAAAGCCTATGCAAATTGGCATGTGGATCAGCACACTGATTTATGAGTCTAAGTGTGAACTTTTCACTGGGTCATATTTACTTCAACATGAATATTCTGTGGTTCAAGCCCTACTTTAAGAGAAGGAATATATTACAAATATCCATATGAAAATGTTTATCTTGAATGCTGCCTTTCATTAAATGAGACAGGCACATATCACCACTGAATTTCTAATCATCATAAGGAGAATTGCTAAGCACTTTCTGCATTTGTTAGTTTCAGACACCCCAAGACACTAGCCCTGCTATTATGTATGACCTTTATCTGTGTCTACATCAGTAAAAGGGAGGGTTCAGTTTATATCTCTTTTGAGAGAAAATAAGTGATCCTCATCTCATTCTTGTATTTCTTGTCAGAAAGTATATTCTAGTATTAATTCCATAAATTATGCAATTTATTTTGCATATATAGTTGGAACATAAGTTTTATAATTTATTTATTGCATGAAAAATGTCATTTTTTCCAGTATAATCAAATATCAATCTTAAGATCTGGGTTTTGAAGTGATCTAATGTTGTAATCTTAGAAATTTGCATAAAACTTTTGTTTTATCATAACTAAAGCTTTCTCTTTGGTGAGCAGATGGAAAAAATGAATTGATTTTGTTCCTGAGTTGCAATTATGTAGAAATAGTAGCTCCATGTTCATTCTTACCTTAGTCTCTTATCATCTCTAATCCAGACAAATCCATATATATAGATACATACCCACAAATGAGGGAGAAAGAGAAGTTGAGAAGTTTGCAAGAGATTCTTGAATGTATTCTAACATTTACTTTGGTCTTTTTCTAATATATTTTTTCATCAGAAACCAAGGTATATATTTTCAAAAGTAAATGTAATCATGCTTCTGGAATTCTTCAATTGTTTCTCAAAATTTTCAGAAAAATAATGACAAATACACTCCATGGTGTATTTGCATGGTGTGTTAAGTACCTACTATTCTTCTATTCTTCTTCTTATCTCCCACTCACTTTATTCCTGTTGTAGTTACATTTTCTTTTTCATTTTCTTTTTACCTTCAAAAAGCATAAGATGAGCATTAGCTCCTTTTGCTAATAAAAGTCTCACTTTATACCTGCTTCATCATGTTTGTGATATAGCAGTTGTTCTGAATATATTATTTTTGAATGAAGACATTATTATTGTTTGCTTAAAAATAATCTGTAATCTGTAAGGTCTTGATAGGCCTCCACTTCATACCTCCAGTCTCTGCTGTAATCACATCTAGTTCTGTGTGCATACTTATGGAGCAGAATACTCATTTTAAAGCATGATTAGATTCTAAAGTCCCATCTCTTTTTTTCTGAGTTTTTCATATATAGCTAATACTTCTCTTTCAAAACAGCATAAAAACATTCCTGTCAAAAGAATTGGCTATGGACAACCAACTCCTTCTCTTCTCAAGTGGCTGTGAAAGAAATAGTTGATGCAGTTTCTCTTGCAAGCTACTACTCAGAAAACTCACCAACAGAGTTCTGCCCCTGCCTATTTCACAGACTGTGCTTAAATCTATCTGGCTGCCAGTTAGTGCTGCCAATGGGAAGCATCAAAAATTATGGGCTTGGTGATGTGAAATATTTTCAGGAAATAGACACTAATGTATTTTGCTATAGGGAGATGAAAATACTCTTGTCCTGAATATATATTCCTACAATATAAATCTAAACTATTTTATTGATGGTTATAATTTCTAAATTTTTCAATAAACCCTCTTTTTCCTGAATTGACCTAAATACAGCAAAGTTCATGCTTTTAATGAAAATTATTGAATTTAAATTTCTTAAGATGGCTAATTATTAACATGTAATGTATGCAAATTATCTGTCAACATTTACCATCTCCCTAGAAACTGTAGTGTTATCAGTTACCTAAAAACCAAAAATATCAAAATTGAGGAAGCATCAGCATCTGCATCAATAATGCTATCGTGAGTGATGATAACATGCTCAGCTGCAGCAATTATATTTATAGAAACGCACGGACACACACACACGTATAGATATTTAGTCTTTGTTTCCTAGGGCTGCTTAGGAAAGTACAACAATCTAGGCAGCTTAAAACAATAGAAATTAATTGACTCACAGTTCTGGAAGCTAGATGCCCAAATCAAGGTGTTGGTAGGGTCATTCTCTCTCTAGAATCTGTAAGACACATCTCTTCAATGGCTTTCCATGACTTCTTGCAGTGGCAGGCAATCCTTGACATTAATTGGCTTGTGGCATAAAATAATCTCTGCCTTGGTTATCACACAGCTGACTTCTCTCTGTGGCCATCTATGTCTCCTCTTCCAGCCTTTAAGAACACCAATCAGATGGAAAAAGGACCCAACCTACTCCAACATGACCACATTTTAATTAACCTAATCCCATGTGTACCAACCCTGTTTCCAAATAATGTCCCATCTGAGGAAATGGAATTAGGACTTCAACATATCTTTTGGGAAGGTACACAATTCATTCCATAACATGCTCAGAGATACACATATATCATTGCAAACAAGGCTTTTTGTTAAGACAAATGACTGTTTTTTAAAATTAATTACACTAATTTTCCAACATAAGTTTTCATGGTGTATTTACAGAACATGAAAGATGACTGTGACATTTTATTTTCTAAATATGTCTATAATTTACAATATGAAATTTTAACTAACCCATGCCAAAAGCAAATTCAAAGATGGGGATATGTGATATATGTGAATTCTAATTTTTCTTAGAACAATACTAAAAGGAGAAAGTTCAGAGATAATAGTTAAGTATTCACACTCTGTAAAGCAGTTCATAATTCCCAAAAATGTCACAGTGCCTACATAAGTATTATTTGACATCTAAATATCACAGAGCCATGGTTTGTTATTTGGGAGATGCCATAAAATGTTGATTCCCCTTAAATATAAATTCAGAGAGTCATTTTAACGTGACAGAAACAATGGCAAAAAGTGAAGGAAATACACAGACTAATCTTAAACACCACAACAAATGATAGATAAATATCATGTTCTTTAATTATATAATTTAAATCGGTATTGTAAAAATCAACTAAGATCTTCCTGTCTTTAGTTAGATACACATGTAAAAATGTACAATGTTTCTTACTTCTCTTCAACAGCCTGCCATGCCCTATGAATCCATAAATTACAAGTTTATTTGCTGACAAAGTATATCCTGCCAAAATTACTTTTATAAAGGCTACAGTTTTGCTAAGAAATACTATTAGCTTATAGACTACCAAAGCTGGTGGAAGTCTTTAGCAAGTTTGCTAGGAGGTCTGGTAGAGTAATCATTCTCTCTGGCTTGGCTTATACTTTCTTTTCCTCACCATTATCTTTTAACTTCAATCATTTATGAGTGTGAATAGTTTCCATAATTCTTAATAATGTCAAGGTGACAAATATTTGACCTGTACATTTTCTGTATTAGTTATATTTGATTTTTAAGAAAAAATCTCTGCTAATCATGCTATGAAATTAAGTTGACTTATGATAATGGCAGCTTCACATTCCCCAAATAAAATGACAAATTGACAAACAGACTCAATCTTATAAATGTGTATTGAAAACTTATAATAATAATTGGATATTTCTAGACCTTTGAACTCACCAAGTTTATACATTTATCAGATGAATAAGAATCATTTGTTTTTTGCAAAGAATATTTTCATTTTCAGACAAATGGAATATTTTTACAACTAAAGATGAAAATATCTGAAATTAATTAAATTATAACACATTTAAATATAACATATAACCCATGTAACCATGTTTGAGATGTATGTAATATTATCATTTTCCTGCTTAATCATTAATCCTTCCTTTCCAAAAGTGACCACTAACCTGGCTTTTAATACCACAGATTATCTTTGTTAGTTTTAAACATTATATAAATAGGATCAGATAGTAGATGTGATTTTATTTAGCATCTTTTTCTCAACATTATGTGCATGTGTTCCATCCATGAAACAGTTGTTTGTTCATTGACATTGTCTTATATATTTCATCTTATAAATACATTATCAATTATGTATCAATCTACTATTAATAGGATTTTAGGGTGTTTTCATGTTTTTGATCTTACAAATAATGCTTCTATAAATTTTATGTTACTTTTCTCTTAGTAAATAAACATAACTGTATGTGTTGGATAAATACTTAGAAGTAAAACCACTGGGTCATATGATACCCTTATGTTCAGAAGTTATTAGGGTGATCATTTGACTCAATATCCTTGGTAAATTCTAGTGTAGGCCAATTGTCCTAATGTGATTGGTTTCTAACATGATATTGAATAAAAAGTTTGAATGTTTTTATATATTTGAATATCTTTTTTGTATGAAATTCCTGTTCAAATCTTTTGCCCACTTCTTATGTAGATTTTCTTTTTATTTCTCATTGATATGCAGGATACTCTCTGATCAACTGAGTTTCCTAATTTTAATGTATTTTAATTCATCAACCATTTTATGAAACCTGTTGAAGAAATCTTTGTGAAGCTTAAATTCATAAAGATATGATTCTATGGTGTCTTCAAGAAGTTTTAGTGTTTTGCAACTGATATTCAGATCTACAATTTAACTATATTGATATGTGTATATGATATAATATAGAAGCCCTGATGGGTTTGCTGCTAAATGTGTAAAATTGACCCAGAGACATTTATTGGAAAGAAAATGTATTCTTTTCCTATGCAGTGCAACCTGCATAAAATTAGATGCCCATATATCAGTTTACTTATGCCTAATGTGATGTACTAAGAAGAGGACTTTATCAATGGTATTCCTACCAACAATGTAAGTGCTCAATATGGTCAAGAGTAAATATCAGAGGCATGAAGGTTGAGGAACATATTTTAAAATAAATTATTTTAAAATAAATTATGAAAGAAAGGAAAATCAAAATTTATTATTGAGATTTTCATTGAAAAGCTCTGGATATATATGATTTACATAGGATATATCTGACAAAATATGATACATATCCTTTTTATATGTGTGTGATTTTAAGATAATTTGTACTCTTTATGTGACAGTCATGGAATTCTAACTTACATTTATAATTTAGTAATTGTTTTTACTATTAAAACATCTAAGATGACTTCAGGTTCACCATACTTTTTACATTTATAAAATCTTGAGCCATATTGCTTGATTTAAATTGCTGCTTTTCCATTTCTTAAATGTGCTATCGTGGGCAAGTTAATCCTTATGATTCAATTTCCTCATTTGTAAAGAGTAGCTAATGATAGAACTTACCTTGTTAGTTTGGGAAGATGGTTAAATAAATTAATAAATTAAAATTGCCAGGAATATGGTTTTATATATAACCATTATTATTATTTTAATTAGTATTATTATTGTTTGCTATTTTGAATGTTTTTGTACTAAATGATGTTGAAGAATTTAAAAGGGAAATCAAATATATTAAATTTTTAAATTCATTTAAAAATACTGTATGGTGTTTGTATTAGTCAGCCAAAGGGGTGCTTATGCAAATTAACAGAAATCTGTTGGCATTTAAAAAAGGGTATTTATCTGGGGTAGAAGCTTACAGTTACCAGGCCATAAAGCATAAGTTACTTCCCTCATCAAAGTTTGTTGCCACATATTGGAGCAAGATGGCTGCCAATATCTGCCAAGAGTTCAGGCTTCCTGGGTTCCTCTCTTCCCCCAGCTTGTTTCTCTCCAGGCACAGGCTTGCTTCTCTCCACAAGGCCATCTGTAGGCTATCAGGCGAACGGCTCATCTCTTTTCCCAGGATCTTCTCTCCTTTCTCACAACAAAGCTCCTCTGTTTACTTACTTTCCGGGGCTCCAGCATAAAATTCCGCATCAGAACTCCAAATCTGCCCTATGACATGCCCAACTGACTTGGCCCAATCAAACCCTAATCATAATTTAATTGCACCCAGAGGAACAGAACAGTTTACAAACATAATCCAATATCTCTTTTTGGAATTCATAAATAATGCCAAATGGCTACAATGTTTGATTAACAAAGTTAGTAAACAGAAAGACTAAACTTAAATCAAAACCAGCCACTTAACAAGAATTTTACAAATTTACTATACTTATTAAAGGAATATTAACATTTGCAAGTTGAATTCAAAAGCCTAGGGAAAGAACTAGCTTTATTTTTTAACCCCTTGGAAACATTTATAAATTGAATATTAATTATTTAATGCCAATATAAACTTCTGACTGTTCTTTATGTGAATAAAAACCACATTCAAAAATACAAAACACAAGGGAGGGACTTTTAATATAATAGGACACATATTTAAACTGGTTGTGTGCTTAATTTTTATTCATGAAGAAAAATGTATATTTTGTAAATGACTCAAATTGCAGAAATAAACCTGCTACATCTGTCAAGTGAGGAATTCATTACCATTCAAGGCCTAACAAAAGAGTCCTACTCAAGTTTTTATCTTAAATTTAGCAGAAGGAATGTTGGTATCTATGCTTTCAAAAGGTCTCTGATAATGAATAAATTGCCTATGTGAAATGAAGATGGAATTTATGTGCTAATTTCCTAGGTGAAAGAAATTAGCTTAATTCTATTTAAAGTGAAGAAATAACAGCCTATAAAAATAGCTAATTCTTTAGAGTAAGAAAAATATTCTTTAGAAAATAAGGCTTTTTAAAACAGGAATATTCATATCATTAAAGGGTTTCATCAATGCAATACTTCGAATACTCTGAAAATTGAAGGCTTTATTGCAAAATGAACATTAAAAATAAAAATAAAAGTTACCCCTCAAGAGCTATCAAATGTTGAATTCCTTTTGAGGAGAAGGGACAGATTACAATAGCTATTTTGGTCTTTCCTATTATCATAAACTTTATATGTGTTCAAAACATTTTAAATCAAATAATTATCGAATTATGTATTTTCCCCTTATAATCAATTACTGATGTTTAGTGATATCTAAAACTATTTATTCACAATGATTGGATCTAAAAAAACATACCTTGCATATGTTGATGTAAAAGAAAGTTTTTTCAGCTAATTTTACCCTACTAAAATCCAGAGAAACAAAATGAGCAAGAAGGAAAACAAGAGGTGGAGTAAGAAATGGGGAAGAGGAGATGGAAAGGAAGATGAGGAGGAAGTGATGGAGAAAGAGGAAGAAGAGGAAGAAAGGGTAGAAGAGGGGAAAGTGGAAGTTAAAGAGGTAAAAGAGAAGGCAGATGAGGAGGGGATAGCAAAAGAGGATGAGAAGGAAATGGAGTAGGAGAAAGAGTAAAAAAAAGAAGCAGCAGAAGGAGTGAGTGAAGGGAAAACAAAGGAGGAAAAAGAAAAAGGAAAAGAATGAGGAGAGGAACAAAAGCAAAAATGGGAGAAGAGACAAAAGAAGAGGAAGAGGATTTGGAGAATACTGAAAGAGAGGCTTTAGTATAGAAGTTCAACAAAATAAAATTAACAAAAAAATTAATGCAGCTGTGTTTTTTTGTTGTTGTTGTTGAAGACGAGAGCTAAAAAACAAAACGAAACATTGCTTATGATTTTCTTCATTAAATAGGGCAGACCTAGAATGCTGAAAACCTATTTGGGGATACGATAGTTGTCTCTGCCTAATTTTTAAAAATTTTAATTCACTTAACACTAATTTACTAATAAAGCAGGCTAGTTACGAAAAAAGGAGACAAATCTGTGACCTGGTGGGAAAAAAACGCTGCCATTAAGCACATGGCCATGGATACCCCACAATATGGTTGCAGAAAGAACCTTGAGAGAAACCCCATTCAGAACAGTATTTCCTCTGGAATCGAGGAGAGGCCCTGAATATTCTGAAGGAGCTTTATCATTGGGCCCCTGGGGGGTTGAGGGCGGAGTAACCAATCAAAACAGCAAACAACTGGGATTCTTCCTACATTAGCAAAAGGGTGGGATAAATAATGGTTTAAAAAGCAAGCCGGGAAGCTAAATCGCCGTTTTTTTCCCCTTCCTCTGTTCTAGCCATCTTTTCCCCCTGTTTTTGCCTTTTCTCCCCCTCCCTGGAGCAGCACACAAGTAAACCTGGGAATTTGTGATCTGTAATGGGCACTTGCAGTCTATAAATCAGCCCTTTTGATCTCTTTTCAGCCCCTTTCTTCTCTACTTGGGACCCATAATCTGTTTTTCTCTCCCATTTCCCTTCTCTCAGTTTCTTAATTACTGGCCTAACTAAACTGGCTTGCATTTAAAATTCATTTATTGTAGCTTAGCCAAGAACCTAGAGAAAATCCAGCAACACTAATATGTTAGTTACAATTAGTAATTAAATTGAATTAAGTTAATGTACTATTAAATTACAATTAAATAGTATACCTTCTAAATTATTCTCCTCATATGTTATATTTTCTCCTGTGTCTAATGCAGATTGTCTTATTTCTTGAGTGAATGTGTCAAACAATATTTTGCCCTTTACAAAGAGCCATATTTTGCTTTGATAATCTATTTCTACTTTTCTTTAAAGCTTTTAATCTTGAAATAATTTTAGACTTATAGAGGAGTTGTAAAGATTGTGCAGAGTTTCTATGTACCCTTCTCCCAGCTTCCCCTAAAGTCAAAATCTTAAGTAAGCCTGGTATAATTATCAAAAGTAAGAAATTAACATGGGTATAATACTATTCAATAAACTATAGAGTTTATTCAGAGTTTCTGTTTTTCCACAGATGTCATTTTTCTGCTTCAGAATCCAATCCAGGAAGCCACTTTGCATTAAATTTTCACGTCTCCACTCTTTCATATCCTCTAAACTCTGGCAGTTTCTCAATCATTCCCTGTCTTTCATGAACTGACACTTTTAAGAGTACTTTCAGGTGTTTTGCAGAATGCCCTTCATTTGGGTTTGTCTGATGTTTTCTCATGATTAAACTGTAGTCATTGAATTTAGAAAGAACACCACCGAAGTGATATGCCCTCATCATATCATATCCAGAGGCACATGATATTAATACCTTTATTAGTAGTGATGTTAACATTTTTCACCTGGTTAAAATAGTGTTGGTTGGGTTTCTCCATTTCTCCCTTACAATAGTCTACTCATTGGAAATCAATCACTAAGTTCAGCCCACAGTAAATGGCAGGACAATTAAACTCTACCTCCTGAAAGGAGGAAAATCAAGGAATTTGTTGCCATATTCTAAAACCACCACAGAAATTAATATGTATTTTGAGGCTAAACAAGAGCATGATTTCTCTTTAAAATGTTGCCCACTATTTTAGCATTCATTATTAGATCTTGACTATAACATTGTTTAATGTGCATTTAATGATGATCTTCTACTTCCCTCATTCTTTCAACATTTATTAACTGGAATTTTTATGTAAATAAGAGTTGTTTATTCTCCCCATGTATTTAATGATTGAATCTCTACTATTAGAGATTTTTTTTTTTTTTTTTTTGGTTTATAATGCAAAGCTATTGTTATTTATTTTCTTAATTAAATGTTTCCAGTTTTACCAATGGGAGCCCTTTCCAGTTAGATCCTGTGTCCTTTTGGCATTTAGATTAATCTCTCTCTCTCTCTCTCTCTCTCTCTCTCTCAGCACTTCCTTAATTTCTGGCACTATGAAATAATTTGGGCTCATCTTGCATTTCCCATGCTCCAACATCAGAATAAACCAGTTCTCTAGGGAACCTGTTCTCCCCCCCCCCCCCATATACTGGAGAGCGGCAATTAGAAACGAAGATATGGACACTAGGTTTGTTCAATACTGCTGGGTGCCTATAGTTTTATGTCCACTCAGAAGACAGAAGCAGAAAATGTATGCATGGATACTAAGCAATGTATATATAAATATCTGCATTTGTCTTGGTATCTACCTATTCATATAATCATTTAACTCGTTATGAATTCATACTGGTATCACTAACTTTAATTCAGCACCACAGGGTTCATTCTAACATGCATTCTTGCTTCTGTGAAAAGATTTTCCCTAACAGTGAGAAACCTAATTCTCATTATCTACAATGTATTTCCTTTTTTGTTCAATTCTAGTATATATGCAAAGTAGTTTCAGAGTTGCTAACATGTATCTCAATGAGAAAAATATTTATCACCTGGAGCACATTGTGCCTTCATCTCCATTCCCATTTCATTGTGCAGTCCAGCAAAATTTGCATTTTTGGACTGAAATTTCTTCTCTCAACTGCTACAGAAAAATTTGAATCCTCCAGCTTGTTGCCATAATTAGTGAGGTGAAACTTGGTCTTCATAAACATTAAGATCAAATCAGCACATTACATGGATGATGTCAGGATAATTGTTTCATTATATAAAGATGCTCAAGAGGAATTAAAGACTATAGAGATCAGTTTGACAAGTAGAAGCTGGTAGCTATATATAGGAATCATTCATGCCTAACCCCACTCTGTGAAATTTCTGGGAGTTAGATGAATTAGAGCAAACAGAGACATTGCTAAAACTGGGAGAATTAATATATTTTCTTACAGACCCTGCCAATATACCAAAAACTCAGACACTTGCAGGTATATTCAAGTTTTAGTGAAACCATATTCTATACCTATGATGCATATTTGTTCTTATTCACAAGGCCATCAGAGGTTTGAGGGCACAAGCTATTCGACTAGATCTTTATGCTGTAGCTGTTCAGATTCTAATAAACACTCTTTTCCTCATAAAGCTGGAAATCTACAATCCCTAAGTATACACATGAAATAGAAAATATTGCAAGGTGACTGCAAGGAAAATTAAATATTGAACAGAAGCTGAAGGGGAAAAAAGCTAAAAATTTAAAAACCATAAGCCAACTTCATGTAGATTTGTAGGTTAAATTCGCATTACATAGGTGATAAAAATTTGAAGAAATAATTTCTTATAGAATTATACAGAGCATACAGAAACTCAGAGTAGTTGTATGTACCATCCTTTATCACACAGGTCAAAAAATGTAGCTAAATCATAGTTCAAGTAAAATGAATGCTACATTAAAAAATATTTTAACACACAGGGCAAAATTCTGATCAGGAAATAACTTTCAAAGAAAGAAAAGAAGAAAACACATGGTAGAAACAGACATGCAGGGGTTTTAAAAATGAAATTATGAGATGAAATATTAAAATAAATACATTTTTATGTTTAAGTAAATAAAGGTAAAACAAAAAATGTTTGAGAATGAAATGATACTATCAAACATATAGGTTACATTTATAAAAGACCAATAAAGCATCTAGAAAATAAAAACATTTGATGGCTAATATGCAGTGGATGAGTGTAACAATAATAAGACATATCATAGGAGAGAATTGATGAAGTTTAAGATATATATGGAGAAGCTATGAAGAATTCAGCACACACCAACAAAGAGAAGGAAAACATTTAAAATATAGAGTATCAAATAATGAATAATTAAACCTTTAAAAGAAGAAGAAAAGATATGGAGCAGAAGCAGTGTTTGAAGAGATAACCGTGAATTTTCCAGAACTGATGAATGATAAAAATCCACAAATATAAGAAACACAGAACATGACAAGTAGAAAATAACAAAATAATTTCACACTTAGTAAAATCCTAAGGAAAGTACTTGATACCACAGAAGATGAAGAGATATTAGAAGCAGGAAAAGGATTATGATCTTCATAAAAGCAACTGTCAAATGCATAGTTGGCTTCTCTTTAGAAACTATGGGAGACAGAAAATAGTTGGATCATACTTTCAAAGCACTGAAAGGAAAAACTGTTCACCTTGAATACTCAGAGAAAATGATTTTCAAGACTGAAGGAAATAGAAGAAATATTCCTACTAACAATAAGAGAGTTTGCCACCAACAGTCCCTCACTAAAGAATATTCTCAAGGACATACTTTTAAGAGATTGAAGATGACTCTAGATAAACTGTAAAAAATGGTAAACATAAGTAAGAATGGAAATAAATATAACCATATAGTAAAAACTGCTTGTACAGTCAAAATAACAAGATGAAACTAATATATGTAATAAAACACTGTGTTTATAAGTAAGAGAGAGGAAAATGGAATTAAAGTGTCCAATGGTCATTTTCTCTTCAGAAGGAGAGTACAGACATTAATATTAAGCCCCAAAAGTACATTTATTATTTCTTTGAGGGGGGAAATTATTAAAATAAGAACAGAGTATTTAATTTACAAAGACATAAAAAATAGTGAATATTATTCATTCTTCATAAGAGGCAAGCAAAAAATCATAACATGGGTTAAGGAGGAAAGAAAATGAACATTGAATAAGTAGAAAAGATTAGAAGTCCAAAATAAAATGGTGGATAAAATAATGACATAAATTGTAAATAGTTTAAAAGCTTCTTTGGAAAGGCAAAGATTGTCAGACATAATAAAAGGAACACATTTATGCTATTTACAAGAATCATCGCTAGAACATCAGAATAGAGAAAGTTTTAATAAGATGTATAAATTAAATACTGAAAAGAAATTTTATCTTCGTATTTGAATTGTTATAGTATCTAAAAATAAAAGGAATTGTTTCAACTGAAGAAATTGTGCACTTGAATTAAAATGTTTCAAAGGTGTCTGTAAAATAATTTACTTTAATACTTTGCTTTCCTTGGTCTTTATGTAAAGTGTTACATGCAAAATTGAACATTAGTACTTATTTATAATGTATATCAAAATACTTTTTTATTCTTTTACATTTCCATATGACTATGGTCATATAGATTTTAAATATAGATTTTTAAATTAGCTTGTTTAGAAAAAATATCCAAAATTACCAACAAAGGATTGTTTTCCTTCTGATTTCTTGCACAAAGATTTAATTAAGACCTAATAATGAGTTGAAGAGTTTTAAAAATCCAGAGCTAATAGGTGCTAACATAAGTACTAGCATTTTAATAATTTCTATGAAACTAGATGATACCGACTAAAGAGCAGTGTCTGAAGATTTAAAAATGCTTAAACTATACAAAATACATCTATGTGCCAGACATCCATTTTCTTGTACCACGATATTATAACTATGTTTATATAAGAATGTGCATTTTTTGCACATGTTTCTCAGCATATATATTCAACAAATTCCTTTATATAAAATATCTAAAATATCTTAATTATAAACAGAAAAAAATATTGTTCTGTTATTTACTCAATCTATTGTTGTGGTAGTTCAGGGTATGGGCTCCGCCTCCTTGAAGGAAACAAAGCCCACAGCAAGTAGCCACATGTGTGAACTGGACATAAGTTAAAGATTAATGACCATCCCCAGAGGGAAAAGAACATACAGATGGTATCATAGACTGTAATTTTCTCCAGGCTGTACACTTCCTTCCTACAATAACATCACCAGGCCCCACTTGTGTTTTTCATGTGACCCTAGCAGAAACTTTGTTATGAAATGTCTTTGTTCTGAGGCCCTTTATATTATCCCTCATTTTCCCATCTCTTTTCAAAGTGCTAGCTTCATTCTCTGAAACACCACCTTCAGAGACTCCTGTTTCTAAGCCCCAATAAAGCTTATGCCTAACTCAGTGCCAAGAGTATGTTTTGGTCTTGCAGCTGCACCAACCCATGCCATTCAGGAGCTGTATTTGAACAATATGCAAGCCAGCCAAGAGACTGAAGGACCACAGCAGTAGTGGGCATAAGCTCAGACACAGGAAAGTAGGTGTGGGAAATCCCAAGTTGTCCTGTATTGTCCTGTATTGTCCATCCTGCCCTCCAGGATGAGTGGAGACTGCCAAGAGAATATGTGGATGCCTTAAAAATTCCAGCAGATATACTGGCTATGCTACACTACATAGCAGAGCAGTTGTACTTAAATAAGAAAAAGGGAGACTACCAGATAGCACTGGCTATAGCATAGCCCCTACTATGAGCCCTGCGGGTAGCTACTGAGACAGAAAAAACAGCAAAAAACAGTGTGCATTGCTTAGAAGAGTTAAAGTTAGAAAAGGATATTTGCCTATCAAAGGGAAAATGAAAATTGTAAGTTTGTGTTTAATAAAATATAAATCTGTCCTAAAGTGAAATGACTAGTTTTCACAGAACAGAATGAGGAATGTAAGACAAGAGTTAAAAGGAAAAAAATAAATTTCATTGGTTGCTAATTGTAATTTAATAAGCTTATTTAAAGGTAAAAGTAGCTTGTGGTTATATGAAGTTTACAGAAGCATTTTCTAAACTAAAATATTTAAATGGATAATTTCAGGAGACCATTATTAAATAGAAACCTGAATTAATATTGATAACAAAAAGTAACACCATCACTACATGCAGTGGTCCCAAACAATGCTGGTTTATTGCAAAAAGTTAGTACCAGTTATGTCAATATTTTGTTTTAGATTTTGCTACTGCTTTCCTTAGTATCTCCTTAGACAAGTCAAGATAGCCTGCATTCACCTGCACATGGGAAACTCAACAATGGACTTTATTGTGCTTCCCCAAGGCTATGTGCAAAGCCTGACCATCTGTCATGGCCTTGTGGCAAAGGATTTGGCAATGTGAAAGAAACCTATGTCTGTAATCTTATTTTATTATATTGCTAGCATTATACTAACCAGTAATTCTCTTCCAGAATTAAAAAAAAAAAAGCATCAACAACAATTGTGCAATTGTGTCTCATCTTGAAAGCCTGGGATGTGCAATCAATCAGGACAAGCTGCAAGTTCTTGGATGTTCTTTTAAACTCTTGAGTATTGTTTGGTTGGGTAAGACAAAAACTATACCCTTTGTTTTAATCAATAAAGTGCAATGCTTTTCCACACCACAAACTCCAAAACAATTAATAGCTTTTTTGAGGTTGTTGGGGTACTGAAGACCTTTCATCCCTTATTTAGCTCAAATATTAGAACCATTGAATATGCTAATCAGAAAAGGTTGCTGTATTAGTCAGGGTTCTCTAGGGAAACAAAGTCAACAGGAGATATCTGTAAATAGTATGAGGTTTTAGAAGAGTCTCTCACATGACCGTGGGGATGCACAAGTCCAGGTTCCGCAGGTAGGCTGCAAACCAGGTGCTCCAATGAAAGTCCCATGAAGGTCCTTGATGAGTTTCTGGGAGAAGTTGGCTGTCCAAAGACAAGCTGGGATATTCTCTCTGAATGCTGAAGTCACTTCCCCTTTTAAGGCATTCAAATGATTGGATAAAGTGTCACTCATTGCTGATGGCAATCTCCCTGGTTGATGTAGATATAATCAGCCATCTAAGCAGTAAACTCACTGATAACTAAAGCCCATAAATGTCCTTGTATTACAATTAGCCCAGTGCTTGCTTGACCAATTGGCACAATTACCTGGCCAAGCTGACACATTAGCCTAACCATAACAGTTGTACATAGGAATGGAAGCACGCACTGCAGGTTGCTTTTGAAGAAGAAGAGAAGGCAATACCACAGGCTCAAGCATTGAGGGAGGTGACCCTGACTTACCCTGTTAATTGAAGGTGGCCAGCACTGATATTGGCTTTGGGTGGAATTTGTGGCAAAGACAACATTCTAAGTGAGTTCCCCTTGGACTCTGGTCACAATTTTGGAAAGCGGCCAAATTATGATATAGCTACTTAGAAAAGTAACTATGTGCAGCATACCATGCCCTGTTAACAAGTGGTGGGCTTAACCCAAAAGTGTCCAGTCACTCTGAAGACTGCCATCCTTATGCAGTGGATTGCAGATACTGGGAATAAACCTTGCTCTGGAAGTGCCAATTAAGTTCCTTAAAGTGGAACACTTACCTGCTACAAAGCAGCGTCTTCAATTCTAGCTCTTTAAGTGTTGAAAGGCATTAGATCCTAGGCCCAGTGTCTTACGTGGAAGATTATTTGGCCTAAGTTACAGCCCCCAAGGTGGCCCTTGAAGTGACCACTAAAGAAGGCATTGGAACAGATCTAGAGAATTCATTGTACAGGGACGGTTCAGCTAGTGGACAGCCTCCTGCATGGATGACTGGCTGTGCATCTCAGGACTGACATTATTTGGTGAAAATGAGCACCATGCAAAGCAGTCAGTGAGCTGAACTAAATACCATATGGATGATCATAGTACATGAACCTGGGGATGCATTAACACTCTCTACTAATAGTTTGGCAGTATACAAAGACCTTGCTTAGATGGCAACTTGGAAACAGGAACATGGACTGTTGTAGGCCACCCTCTGTTGGGGAGAGATTTATGAAAGGTTATCTGGGATGCCTTACAGCAGGGACAATTAAGTGTCTATCATATCCCTGCCCACTCTTCTAACACCCCTCTAGGGAATGTTGAGGCAGATGCTTGGGACTTTCCATTTACCCTATAACCCTACCCAGTACAGGCCTTATAGAAAGGATGAACAGCCTTTTAAAGTAACAAATAAAAAGCCATAAGGGATCTTTGTAACAATGGGCTAAGAATGTGACACATTCTTCATCTAAGTAATTTTAACAGAATTCATACTGAAAGACTTTCAAGGAGACTGCTTTCAATGTATTTTATAGACCTATTATCAAATAAGTACAATATGGCACTGAAGATGTTATAATGAAACTCAGATTGGCCACAATGAAAGGAATGATTTTTAAAAATTCCACATTGAATTTGTTTTGATGAGGGGTCTGGTTTTACTGGTCTAAATTTGTTAATGATGAATGCCTTTTCCTTAATACAAGACTAATTCATTAATATAGAGAGGCAGATGTTTAGATATTGCATCTATTGCAAGGAATCCATAATAAATACATGTTCCCATGGATTTATGGAATGCATGGATGTTTAAAGGATGAAGAATAATGTGAAAATGAATAGATTTAGAAGAAACACATTATTCATGGGTCTACAATCTTCTAAGGAGTGATTATATTTAACATATTTCTTTCTTTGTACACTTTACTTTGCAAACAAGATTAATCCACCATTGATTTACTTTTTAATCCAATTCAATTCAATAAATATTTGTTGATACCTATGTATCAGGCATTTTTCTAGGTGATGTGGATACAAAAGTGAACCACAGATACTCTTCCCAATAGAGAAAATATAGGCTTTTTATCAGGCAAAATAGTACTTTCTCTATAATCATAGAAGCAAATTGAATTGGAATAGTTACTTTTTAATCAAGGCATTCAAATAATCCTATGAGATCAACGTAGGCCCTGAAAATACAAATATGAATGACATGGTCATGATCCTCAAAGCATTCACAATATAGGAGATGAGTAAGAAGTATATTTACCAGACCCAAGGATTATAACTACATATAGAGTCATTTTCAGTTTGAACTACTATTTAAAAAATGTCTTGAAACACTCATGCACACATTTTTGCATTAACACAAGTTTTCACGTCAGGGATAAATGCTAGTGTGCATTTGCTGTGCAATTAGAGTGCAATTTCTGGATCATATAGTATTTGAATATTTAATATCTTTAGAAAAAAACAACTGCCAGACTGTTTTCCACAGTGGCTGTACCATTTAACTTTCCCACCAGAAATGTGAGAGTGATAGTTTTTCCCAGCATTCTTGCCAGCATTTAATGTTGTCATTATTTTTTTATTTTTCATCCAGATAGGCATGTAGGGATATTTCATTGTGGTTTTAATTTGCATTTCTCTAATGGCTAATAACATTGATCATCTTTTCATATGCTTATTTGTCATCTGTATATCCTTCTCAATGATTGTTTCTTCATGTCTTTGCCTATTTCCTAATTGATTTTTTATTTTTCTTACTGCTGAATTTTGATAGTTGTTTATATAATCCAGACACTAGGACTTGGTCAGATATGTCATTTTTAACTTTTTTTTTTTTATCACTCTGTAGCTTGCCTTTACATCCTCTTACAAGGTCTTTCACAGCCAAAATTTTTTATTTTCATAAATCCAATATCACAATTTTTTCCTATCATACTTTTTTTGTATCAAGTCTAAAATCTCTTTTCTTCATCCTAGATCCTGAATATTTTCCACTTTTTTTTGGCATAAATTGTATGCTTCATCAATATGTATTAACTAAATTGATTTGTTAAAAAATAATGAGAATAAAATAGGTAATCCTCTGTAAGTTACTGGCAGAACTCAGCATCCTCTGGCCTTAAATCATCACAGAAAAGGGATTGAGAATTCCTTAAGAGCTCAGGCTACTCATGATTTCCTCTGGGAAATGGAAGAGTACAGAGAGGTCTGCTTTCCTGAGCATGTTGGGGTGGTGATGGATGCACATTATGTGCACCTACCAAGTGGTAGAGGTGAAATGACTGTGCCTCAGAAATGGCCATGACATAAATCTTACAAGGGCTCTGGGCAGATTAGAAGTTACAATGCAGCTCCTTATATCTTTCCATCTACCTCGAACCTGGGAAACCTCCCCACTGTGGTATGGATTTATGAGATTCAGCTCAGGTGGATAGTCCTTCTAAGAGTCTACTCCAGTGTAGTTATACTGAAAAGAAATAGCATATTCCCACACATTTAAGAACTTTTTCCAGCTTGAACTCTATGGTTTTGAATGAGACCAGAGCTTTGGCTGAAAGATTTTCCACATTCGCTGCACTCATAATGCCTTTCCCCAGGGTGAACTCTTCAGTGTTAAATGAGGTTAGAGCTTTGGCTAAAGTATTTCCCACATTCACAACATTCATAAGGCTTTTTGCTCCAGTACTAACTCTCTGGTGTTGACTGAGTTTGTATTTGCTAGCAAAGAATTTCCCACATTTGCTGCACTAAAAAGGCTTTTCTCTTGTATGAACTTTCCTGTAGTGAAAGAAGGTAAAGCTTTGATGAAAGGATTTCCCACACTTACTATATTCATAAAACCTTGCTCAAGTGTGAATTCTTAGGTGCTGAATGAACCTGGAATTGTAGGTAAAGAATTGTTCATATATGTTGCATTCAAAAGGCTTTTCTTCAGTGTGGGCTCTCTCATGCTGAACAAATGAGGATTCATAGCTGAAGATGTTCCTGTATTCTTAATAGTTATAATGACTTTTTTCGTCCTGAAAGGCCACAGCATACTCGGTGCCTTTGTTTGTTTCCTCCAGTGTGAAAGGCATGTTGCTGAAGAAGTCCCAAGTAGGCCAGAAAGTCTTTTCCATGATCACTCTAGGGAAAGGGTTTCTCTGACACAAGCAACTTGCAGATGTTCAACAAGGCCCTGCCCACCTTGCACCTGAAGTGTTTCTCTCCAATGTGCTGCTCTGGTGATGTTGAAGGTTTCCACTGAAATAGAATTGCTTGCCACCTGCCCCACCACACCCACGCCCATACACACACAGTTTTTGCCTGGGATATGTTCTCTGGTGTTCAGCAGAGTACAAAATGTCTTTTAAATACAAGCCACACATGTCACAGGTGTGGACCTTCTGTGGAGACTGATTTGTCTGGGAGTCCTGACCTGTAACACTCCTAGGCCCTAAGAATTAGGATACAGCTAGGCCCTAAGAATTAGGATACAGCTCCTCAACCTGCCATTCCAAACACGACTCTACCTCAAAAATCTGTCCCCTGCAGAAACAAGATGGGCCCCAAGTTTCCCTATGCTCCTAGCTCAATTGCACCTCTAAGTCTTTACACACACTTGGCCTTCCACCTGTAACCCTCTCCCACATGTCCAAGAGCTGTCAGAGAAATACTTTGTTCATAAGGAGTCTCTTCTTCCTTGACTCCACACCAACAATTTAGTGAAATCACAAGTGCAAAGTTCTCCTGCATCATGCCACAGTACAGGTGTTTCTGAGCCTTATCAAGGAGACCCCATTCCTCCCAGGGGAAGTACACAACCATGTCTACAAAGGTCACACTGTATAGGTTCCAGAAGGACTTTGCAGCCACAGGAACCTGTAGGAAGATGCAGGCCTTGGAGGCAAGCAACCATGGTAGACTCCATGAGTTTAGGCCTACTTTGAATATCTGACTAGTCCCAGAGCAAGGTGACCTCAGGCTGACTGTGTAACCTCTGTGCCTCTGTCCTCAGCTGCCCCTTACCAGCTTTGCAGCCTTGGGAAAATACTCAACCTCCTTATTCAAAGTCTTCATCACCCTGTACAGTCTGTGCTTTTTCTAAATGTTGTTTGGAGGATCTTTTAAAACCTAAGTCAGATGGTGTTGTTTCTTCATTCAAAAGTTTCCATGGTTTCCAAGGCCCTAAGAATTAGGATACAGCTCCTCAACCTGCCATTCCAAACACGACTCTACCTCAAAAATCTGTCCCCTGCAGAAACAAGATGGGCCCCAAGTTTCCCTATGCTCCTAGCTCAGTTGCACCTCTAAGTCTTTACACACACTTGGCCTTCCACCTGTAACCCTCTCCCACATGTCCAAGGGCTGTCAGATTTAGGAGTCCCACATATGAGCACCTCACTTTCAGGACATTGGGGCCTGGGCTGAGATGATGGGGTTAAGCGACCCTCTGTCAGGCTTTATTGTTCAAAAGAGGTAGGGAAAGGGCAGGTGAGAGTCCAGAGGACACAGCATTTACCTGAGCTGGGGCCATATGCTTGGCCACCTCCATGGGAGCCTGTGGGCGGAGCAGGCCAGGAGGGGCAGGCTATCTGAGTGGTGAGGAGAGCCACAGCACCACAGACCCTCAGACCCAACTCTGTACAGCAGGGATGCCACCTTATTTCCTGCCTTCTCAATCATGTCACCTTGGTTTTGCCCAAGCCCTCCAAGGACTATGATCAACTGAAGAGTCCACCTCCTATTTTTAAAAATGTTTTATAATGTTATGTTTTACAGTTAACTCCATCATTCATATTGAGTTAATTTTTGTTTATGACACTTAATGAAGTTCATTATTTCTTGCAAGTGAATGTCCAAATATTCTGGCAACACTTGTTTAAAAGGCTATCTTTCCTCCATTGAATTTCCTTTGCACTTTCTCAAATATCTCCTATTTGGGTGGGTTTATTTTGAGTTCTCTGTTCTGTTATATTCGTCAATGTGTCTAGCCCTCCACCATTATCACAAAGTCTTGATTACTGTAGTTTACAATAAGTTTTATATTGGGTAGGCTATTTCCTCTTACTTTCCTCATCCTTTTTCAAGTGTTTTAGCTATTCAGGTTCTATTGTCATTCCATGTAAACTATAGAAAAACTGTTTATATCTACAAAAAATTGCTAAGATTTTGATAGGAATTGCACTGAACGCATATCAATTTGAAGAATTGAGACCTTCATGAAGTCGAGTCTTCTGACTCATGAACATGGTATGTAACTTCAGTTATTTAGATCTTTGATTTTTTATCAACATTATGTAGTTATCAGTATGCAAGCCCTGTTTATATATAGGTATTTCTGTCTTTTTGAATTACTGTAAATAGCATGTTTTTCATTTTAATGTCCCACTTGTTCATTGCTAGTATAGAGAAATACAACTGATTTTTGCATGTTCAGCTTGTATTCTGAAAACTTACTGAAGCCACTTTTTATAAGAGATTTTTGGTGTATTCCTTGGAATCTTCAACATAGACAATCATGTCATCTGATTAATTTATGCCCAATCTGAATCAATTTTATTTTATTTTTTGCCTTATTGCAGTGCCTAGAATTTTCAGAAATATCTGGAATAATGGTAAGAGAGACATCCTGAACTTGTTTCCAATCTTAAGGGGTATGCTAAATTGAATTATGTTTCCCAACAAACACAAGTTTTTAATCTTAATCTGTATTCCAGTGGATGTGAACCATAGTAAATAAGACCATTTGAAGATGCTATTTTTAGTTAAGGTGTGGCCAACTGAATCAGGCTGAGTCTTAATCCACGTTACTTGTGGCCTTATAAAGAGAACCCAGAAGTCACAAAAGCCAGAAAGGAGAGGACAACACCATGTAATGGGGAAGCAGAAATACAGGTCTAGGAACCCCAAGGATTACTTGCAGTCAGCACTGGAACTCTACAGATTAGGGGAAGAAGCAACTCTTGCTGATATCTTGATTTAAACTTCTAGCCACAGAACTGTGAGGCAGTAAATTCCTGTTGTTAAGCCAAAATCAGTCTGTGGTATATATAAAAGCAGCTCTGGCAAATACAGACAGTAGGAAAACATTTAGTGTTTTATCATTAAGAATAATGTTAGCTGAAGGTTTTTCATAGATACTTTTTATCAAGATAAGGAGTTTCCTGAAATTCATTTCTTTATGAGATTTTGAACATTAATAGATATTAAATTTTTAACAAATCAATTTTATTGATACATATTAATAAAGCTTAAATCCATCCAAAGTGTGCAATCAATGATATTCAGTGTAATGACATATTAGTGCATTCATCACTTCATTCTTAGAGCACTTTCACTATTCCAATAATAAAAATAAACAAAAAGCAAACAAAACTCATCACACTATATTTCCTCTGCCATACATAGCTGCAATTCTTTTTTCCACCTTTTTAGCATATTTATATTTTTATTTTGTAAAAACAGTCATATATATGCAGTATCACCCATACTCGTGTTTTACATGAGGTTTTACTGTCTTATACAGTTCTATGTTACAATTTTTAGCTTTCCTTCTAGTAATACACATGACATTAGACATTCCCTTTCAACTACTGTCTTACCCATATAATAGCTCTACTAGTTACAAATGCCATGATATGCTTTAACTATTTCTATTCATTTCCAAAGATTTACAAACAAGTTTTTACCAATTCTACAGAAATTAGCCATCAGCTTTCTATTCTCTATCCTCCTTCTATTTTCTGGTGACCTACATTCTAATTATTAGTTCCATAAGTATACATAATATATTTAGTTCATAATAGGACAATCATACAATATTTGTCCTTTTGTGTCTGGCTTGCTTCACTCAACATAATGTCCTCCAGGTGCATCCATGTTGTTATATGCTCCACAATTTCAATTCTTGAAATTGTGCTAAATAAATTTCCATCATGTGTATACACCACAATTTGTTTATCCATTCATTAGTTGATGGACACCTGGGTTGTTTCCAAAGTTTGGCAGTCAAGAACATCGTGAACAGATGTCTGTTCTTGTCTTTCTTCTCAATTCTCCTGGGTATATACCTAGCAATGGTATTTCTGGGTTCTGTGGCAAGTCTATATTCAACTTCCTTAAGAATTGCCAAACAGTCCTCTACAGTGGCTGTACCATTCTACATTCCCACCAACAGTGAAGAAGCATCCTTGCATCTCTGCACCCTCTCCAACATTTAAAGTTTACCAACTTTTTAAAAGCAGCCAGTATCATAGGTGTGAAACAATATCTCATTGTAGTTTTGATTTGCATTTCCCTAATTGCTAGTGATGTTGAACATGTTTTCACGTGTTTCTTTGCCATTTGTATTTCTTCTTCAAACAGTTGTCTTTCCAAGACTTTTGCCCATTTTTTAATCTGGTAGTTTGTCTTTTTTATTATTGAGGTGTATGATTTTTTTTGTATATCATGGATATTAAATCCTTAGCAGATGTATGATTGCCAAATATTTTCTCCCATTGAGTAGGCTACCTTTTCACCCTTTGACAAAGTCCTTTGAGGTGAAAAAGTGATTAATTTTGAGGAGGTTCCATTTATCTATTTTTGTTTTTGTTGTTCATGCTTTGGGTATAAGGTTTAAGAAAGTACTGCCTACAAGATTTTGAAGATGCTTTCCTACATATTCTTCTAAGAGTTTTATGGTTGTTGCTTTTACATTTAGATCCTTGATCCATTTTGAATTAATTTTTATATAAAGTGTGAGATAGGGATCCCCTTTCTTTCTTTTGGATTTGAGTATTCACTTCTGCCCACACCATTTATTGAATAGATTGTTCTGGTGCAGCTAGGAGGGATTGACTGCCTTGTCAAAAGCCAACTGACTGGAATTGTGAGAGTCTAATTCTGAGTTCTCAATTCAGTTCTATTGGTCAATGTGTCTGTCTGTATGATAGTACCATGCTGTTCTTACCACTGTAGCTAAGAAATATGCTTTAATGTCTGAAAGTGAGAGCCCTCCAAATTCATTCTTCTTTTTAAAGAACTTTTTGGCTATTCAGGGACTCTTACCCAATAAATGTGCTAATTGATGTTTCTTTCCATTTTGGCAAAAAAAGGCTGTTGGAATTTTATTGGGATTGTGTTGAATCTGTAAATCAGTTTGTGTAGAATTAATGTCTAAATGAAATTGAGTCTTACAATTTTTTAAAATCTGCTTCGGTTTCTTTTAACAATGTTTTATAGATTTTTGAATATAGATTCTCTATGTCCTTCGTTAAATTTATTCCTAAAGATTTGAATGTTTTAGTTGCTATTGTTGTCATAATGTGTTATTGTTTGTCTTCTTACCCTTTATTTTACCCTTCCTAATAATTCATTTCTCCACTGTTCTCCAAATCTCTTACACTTGTTTTTTGTTGTTGTTGTTGTTTTGTTTTTGTTTTCCTTTTACGCTACAGCCCTCCCTTTATTACCTCTTGTAATTGTCGTCTTTTGGTAACATATTCTGTCAGTTTTTGCTTGTCTGTGAAGACTTTGACTCACCCTCATTTTTGAAGGAGAGTTTTGCTGGATAAATAATTCTTGGCTGTCTGTTTTATTTTAGTACCTTAAATACATCATACCACTTTCTTCTCACTTCCATGGTTTCTGATGAGAGATCAGCACTCAATCTTATCAAGTTTCCCTTGCTTTTCTCTTGCTGCTTTCAGAATCCTCTCTTTATCATTTGTCATTCTGAATAGTAGGTGTCTCAGTGTAGGTCTATTCAAATTTATTCTGTTTGGGGTGCATTGTACTTCTTATATATTGATATGTATGTCTTTCATTAAGGTTGTGAAGTTTTCAGTCATTATTAACTCAAATATTCTTTCTGCTCCTTTTCCATTCTTTTCTCCTTCTGGGATATTGATAATGTGAATGTTTGTGTGT
This sequence comes from Tolypeutes matacus, assembly GCA_026826555.1. Taxonomy (NCBI): domain Eukaryota; kingdom Metazoa; phylum Chordata; class Mammalia; order Cingulata; family Chlamyphoridae; genus Tolypeutes; species Tolypeutes matacus. The sequence goes on from JAKSZT010038599.1 coordinate 33,027,933, forward strand.
CTTTGTGCTGTCATTCAATTCCCTGGGACTCCGTTCCATTTTTCCCATTCTATTCTCTTTCTGTTCTCCTGTCCTTTCCAGTTCAGATGTGCTGTTGAAATCACAAATTCTGCATTCAAGCAATTCAAATCCACTCTTATGTGCTTCTAATGTGTTTTAAATCCCATCCATCGTGTCATTCATTTCTATAAGCTCTGTGTTTTATTTTCTTTGCAGGCATTCAAATTGTTATTTATGCTCACCCAGTGTCTTTTTAATATCCCTTATGTCTTTAGTAATATTTTCTTTCAATTATTTGAATTGATCTAGGACAGTTGTGTGATTATCACTGATTATCTTAAATCCAGTATCTCTTCTGGATATTTGGTTTGTTCCTTTAGATGGGCCATTTCTGTTTCCTAGTATGGCTTGTAAATTTTCCTAATGTCTAGGCATCTGAATATGTTGGTGAATTTACTATGATGACCAATTTCTTCTCTTGCCTATTGTTTTTTTCCTCCCTCGGCTCTTCTTTGAAATTTGGTTCAACTTATTCTAAATCTTTAAAATTGCCCAGCTTAAGTTATCAAAATTGGGTCAGGGACTCACTAACGTGGCACAGATTTTTTCACATGGGTTAGGATACAGAGAGAAACAGAAAGAGTTTTTTTGTCCATGCAATTTCCAGACCGGCAAGCTGATTGTACTCATTGGTGCACCCTTCCACAGAGGTGTTTCAGTCATGGCTTTCCTGTGTTCCAGTGTTGAATCTCCAGGATGGAGATTCAAATTTGGCTCTTCTGGCTGAACTCACTGAAGAAAAACCTTCTTACTCCCTGTCTCTTTTCCCTTAAACAGCTGACAGTGAAAAAGATATCTGCTCCCCTCTCAGTCAGCTGCAGTGAGCCAAGACTTTTACTCCAGCTTATTATTTGGGGCTGTGGGAGAGAAGTCCTTCCCAGATGCCTTAGGGGTTTGGTAACTCACATTCATTGTTTCAAGTATCTTTGTCTCTCTGTCCCTGACCCTTCTGAGAGTTGTGTAGCACTGTCCTTGTCTGCTAACCCACAAAGCAGGTCTCTTGTACAGCTTTTGGTTCTTTCTCCATTGTTTTCGTGAGAACATTGAGCCCTGCCTGTTAGTCCAATGCCATCTTCCCACAATCCTCTTGTGTTAATTTTGTTTTTTACAATGATATTTCTGCCTCTATTGATATGATCATGTGATTTTTTTTTCTCTTTGGCCTGTTAATATGAGGGATTATATGGATTGTTTTTTGAATATTAAACGTTTTCCTTTCCTGAAATAAAGCTCACTTGATCATGGTGCATAATTATTTTTATATATTGCTGAATTCTATTTACTATGATTTTTTAAAAACATTTATTCATGTATCAATAAATTCTTAGTTTAGTTTTTAGTTTTTTTTCTTGATACTGTCTTTGTCTACTTTTTGTATCAGAGTAACAATTTGGGTTCATAAAATGAATTGTGAAACATTCCCTTCTGTTCTATTTTCTAAATGAGGCTATGTAGCATTTGTGTTAATTCTTCTTTAAAGATTTGGAAGAACTCTATAGTGAAAATATATGGGTCTATAGATTTGATTTTTAGAACCTTTTTGAATTGTGAATACAATTTCCTTAACAGGTTTAAGGTTAAGCAAATTAGTTATTTCATATTGGGTGAGCTAGTTTCTTTGTGTATGCCATCTTTCTTGAAGTTACTTTCCTTTTAATTTTGAGAAGAAATTCATACATGTTTGTGACAGTTTGAAGGTGTTTTATTAACCCCCAAAACAAAAAGATTATGTCTTGAACTAATCCATTCCTATGGACCTCGTCCCTTTGGATTGGACCATATCCATGAGGCATAACTCAATTGGGTCTCTGGTCTCTTACTAGAGCTTTATATAAATGGAGACACAGAAAGAAACATACAGAGAAAGGAAGCTGCCATTTTTTTACCTTGCCATATGAGAGAGAACTTGAGGACCTTTAGCAGCCAAAGCTTAAGTATGAAGCTTCCAAGAGGCTGAGCTCATGGAGCAGCTCAAGGCTGAGGAGACAAGCCATATCTCTGACAGTTCACAGGTGAATTTTGGAAGAAAGCAAAGCAGCAGAATCTGAGAGGAAGCCTGGAAATAGACCAGCCCTGTACTTGGTTGTGCACAGCTGAGTTACTGGAGACAGTAGATTCTGGAGGGGAAGGCAGGGACCTTGGCATAAATTGGCTGCCATTTTTGCCATATGGCAGGACACCAGGATCACCAGTAGCTGAGTTTAGTGAGAAAAATCTCTGATGGTGCTTTGATTTGGACAATTCACAGTCTCAGAACTGTAAGCTTTTATCCTAAATAAAATAACCATTATGAAAGCGAACCTATTTCTGGTAATTTGCTTTGGCAGACCTGTGGCAAACTAAGACAGAAATTAATACCAAGAGAGTGGGTTTGAGCTGCTTGCAATTAACAAAATGTTGGAACAGCTTTATAAACGTGTAAGGGGTATTTTTTGGAGGAAATGTGTGATGCTTGATAGAAAAGGCCTAGATTGCATTGAAGAGCCTGTTGGCAGAAATATGACTTTAAAACTGCTTCTGATAAGGCCTTAGATGGAAAGGATGAATGTATTTTTAGAAACTGGAGGAAAGGGGATCTTTGTTTTAAAGTGGCAGAGAACTAGGCAAAATTGTTTCTGGTGTTGGAAGAAAGACAGAACGTGAGGATAATCAACTTGGATATTTAGCTGAGAAAATTTCAAAGTTAAATCTGGAAGACACAGCCTGGCTTCTCCTTGCAACCTTTAGCAAAATTCAAGAAGAAAAAGATAAGCTGAGAACTGAAATGCTGAGAACAAAGAAACCAGAAATTGATGGTTTTGGAAATTCTGAGTTTCCAGAAAATAAGCCCCCAGTGAAATGTGCCCCATATGAGAACTTAACTGAAGTTGAAAATAGGCAGCCATTTCCTTGCATGTCAGGATGAGAAATGCAGTTATCCAGAAAAGACTTGTGGGAAATCTTACTGTTTGACAGCTTGGACCCCTGTTTCTTGCATGTGAAACCAGCAAGCTTTTTGCAAGATGTGTATGAGCAAAACCACTGTCAGCCTGGACTAAAAGGGACAGAGAGATGAGATATTGAAGGAAAAATGGCTTCAAGAGGATAACTGTGGAAGCTGAGATCTGGACTTGCAACATCTTCTTGGGCCAAGATAAGGACCCCACCCATGTGTGTGTAAATGGTGAGAGTGTCCTGGCATTTGAAGAGGGTGGATCTTCCAGCCCATTTTTCAGAGACAGCTTGGTTGCCCCACGCTACAGAGAGGGTGAAGCACATTCCCTGATGGTTGGGGAGTTAGGTGGCAATCCCACTGTTCTGAGGGGGTTGGACCTGTATGCCAGAGATTTTAAAAAGTGTGGTCGCCACCCCATGTTCTTGGAGGGTGAGATCTAGAGCTTGGCCACCACTCAGCTGCTTGATGAGGGTGGAACTGAGAAGATGGCTGTCAGGCAGGGGTGGAGTCCCACAAGGCCCTGAGAAGAAGAAACCATCATTGTATAGATGACTCTCAGATTGAAATCTAATGGAGTATGCTCTGCAGGTTCTCAGAACTATCTAGGATAGCTTGTTTTCCTTCCAATTTCTCCTTATAGAAATGTAAATGTTTATCCTGTAACTGTCTTTCCTTTGTATATTGGAAAGAGATAACTTGTTTTTCTAAGTTTCACATGTCTACAGCAGGAGGAAAATGTTGCCCCAAGACAAACTGCATAACTATAAATGTTTTTTTTTTTTTTTAATAAGATTTTGCACTTAACATTCTTCAGAAATGATTTAAGGATTCCATAATATATTTTTTCAAATATGTTTACATAACCACTAACATATGGTGATATTTTTATCCTGAAATTTATAAGACAGTGCACTTTCTGATTTTCAAAAAAGATATAGATAAACTTTTATACCAGATGGAAAATTCCAAGATTTTTAAAATTCAGTCATAATTGGATCTTCTTTTAGAAATACTGGGAAAAATTGTTGCATAAGTGTTTACTTCTAAGAGTTGTCAGTAAAGTCATGAATCAACCATTTCATCTCTAAGGTGAGATCCTAATTCAAGATTTCCTGGTAGACATGTGAAAAGACAAATTCAGTGATTTGTTTATAGTTGAGAATTTGGCAAACATTACCCACATCAAGCAACTGGACAGAGAAGTGTACCATGGACAGAGATTGGAATTGTAATTTCATGCTCTTCTTTTCCCCAGAGAACTCGATGATGTATAAGCAGGCGAACCATTTCCCTTTGTCTTGAATTCTGTTCTCACAAACTATGCCAACCTATTTTCTGAGCACATCATCTCAATGTGCAGCCAAGTTATAGGACCATCTGCTGCACTTAGCATTCCAGAAAATTGTGAGATTGTGGGGAACAGTCATCTCTAAGAGCCTGAATAAAACACTCATTTAAGCAAATAACTTGGCAATTTTATTTTTATCAGAATATGTATCATAATCTTTAATATATGATCTCTCTCTATATGTTTATACATACATATATACTTGTGCATGAATGAGTGCTTGTGTGTATTTTTAGAATTAGGCCTCTCATAAGCAAACTTTTATAACTTGTCACAAGATTTGAATCTTGACTGACTGTCTAGTCCAAAAGTATGTATAATAATATTTGGTATAAATTTTAGGAAACTTTTTTCCCCTCGTAAGAGAAAATGTGTTTTTTCTTAATTAACAATGTGAAAAACTGAACTCTTGATTTCCCACCTCCAAAGCTGTCCTTCTTGAAGTCTTCCTACCTTTAGTTAATGGCAACTCTATCTTTCTAGTTGTTCAGCCAGTTGACCTATTGGATTCCTCTCTTTCTAACATATCTTACATCGAAGTATCATCAAAGACTCATTCACATTTTGAAATATATCAATTTTATGATGTATTATTTCTCTAACCCAAGACATAATTATTTCTTCTTTGAAATATTTCAGCTGCTTCCCAAGTGGTCTTCATAATTCTACCTTTGTTCCTCTAGAGTCTCTTCTTGTCATAACAGCCAGAGAAATCCCTTTAAAGTATGAGTCAGATTATGCTACCCTTCTACTCAAGCTCTGCAATGATTTGCCATCTTAATATGAGTAAAAGACTAAATCTTAATAATTATCCATAAGTCTGTATATGGTCTGTATACCCAGTAACTCTGACTTCATCTTCTACAAAATTCCCCTGCATTTAATCGTTACCATGTTTCATTTCTCAAGCCTGCCTTAAAAGTCATTTCCATTCCTGCCTTAAAAGTTGTTGATTCATCTGACTCAAATAATGCTTTATTATACTCTTCAAATCACTGCTCAAATACCATAGTATCAGAGAACTATTTTTACTTCACTTAGTATAAAACACCTACTCCCATCCTCTGCACTTCTAAATGCCTTGGTTAATTTTATTTTTCTTTTCTTTCCTTTTTTAATAACTTTATTTCAAGTTCAAAAAAATAACAGAAAAAGGTAACTCTACAGATTATGGAATCATTACTCTTAAAATTTTCTCTCAGGCACTTTATCTCGTCTAATTCCAGCTACCAACTGAATTGTTCCACTAGTGTTCAGAAAGATATATAGAGGAACACAAATTAGTTAAATGACAGAATCAAGGTATCCTGAAAAAAATGAGGAAGAAAAATGTTTAATCATATTCAAATCTCATAACACAAAGCCCCATATTCTTTTTTAACCTTTAGCATTAATACAGTACCAATTTAGCTCTTGCTACAAAAACATTACAATGCTGTTGTTGACTATAGTTTATAAATTACTTTAGATATATTTTTCCATATATCACCAAATTCTTAACACCTTGTAGTAGAACATTCCTGCCTTTATATTATTAACTACAATCCTCACCTACTGCCAAAATCATTGTTATGCATTCTCTATATTATCCTCCAGCTGTCCTCCAACTAACATTAGTCTCTCTAGATTACTCATTTCAGCCACAATCACATCCATAAATTGACAGTGTTTGTTACATTCATTATGATGTATTATCAAGTACAACAATTACCACATATTTACATTTGTAATTAAACATTTTACATACATCCACCATCATCTCATACTTTTCATTCAACATTTCATCTCCCACCAACCTACACTTCATAATCTAACTTCAAAAGTCTACTCATTGTATTTAGGTCATATCAATAATACCATACAATATTCAACCTTTTGTGGATGGCTTATTTCACTCAACACAGTATCCTCAAGTTTCCTCCATGTTGTTATGTGCTTCCCCAATTGATTTCTTCTTAGTGTTGAAGAATATTCCATTTTATGACTATACCACATCTTGTTTATCTATTAATTCATTGACAGACACCTAGGCTGTGTCCATATTTTAGCAATTGTGAATAATGCCACTATGAATGTCAGTCTGCAAATATCTGTTTGTGTCTTTGCTTTCAGTTCTGCTCAATATATTCCTAGTAGTGGGATTGCCAGATCATATGGCAGTTCTATATTTTAGTTGCCTGAGGAGCCACCAAATCATCTTCCACAGAGGCTGTACTATTTTACACGCTCATCAACAGTGAAAGAGTTTCCTTTTTCTCCACATCCTTTCTGGCACTTGTAGTTTTCTGTGTTTTGTTTTTTGTTTTTATTAATAATGGTGATTCTGTACAGTGTAAGATGATATCTCATTGAAGTTAGAATCTGCATTTCCCTAATAGGTGGTGATATGGAACATCTTTTTATGTGTCTTTTGGCCATTTTATTTCCACTTTGGAAAAATGTCTATTCAATTAATTTGCCCATTTTTAAATTGGGTTATTGTTGTTTTGTTATTAAATTGTGTAATCTCTTTATATAACATGGAGATCAATCCTTTATCAGACATATGGTTTCCAAGGTTTTTTCCCCATTGAGATGCCTTTCTTTTTACTTTCTTAACAAAATTGTTTGAAATACAAAAGTGTTTAATTTTGAGCCAGTACCATTTATCTATTTTTTTCTTTTGTTGCTCATACTTTGCAAGGTTCAAGAAACCACCACCAACCACACAATCTTAAAGATGTTTCCCTACATATTCTTCTAGGAGTTTTATGGTTATAGTTTTTATATTTAGGCCTTTGACCCATTTTTCATTAATTAAAAAAAAAATTGTGTTTACTTAGAAGCATTCGAAATTTCAACAAAACAGCTGCAACTTTTTTTTTTTTTTTTTTTTTTTTTTTTTTGCAATTACAGAGTGGTATTCAGTTAACAGAATGACAATTATTTCAGATAAGCTGCGTAAGAGATAACTGAAGATTAAAAAATCTACCTTCCACATATAACTAAGTTGTGCTGTGCACCAACAAGAGCCTGCTTTAAATTTATCTGCCAATTTACAACCCCCATATTGTACCAGGCAAGGTTAATGGCTATTGAAAAGACCACCAGGACAAGGCTATCTAAAAGACACATTCGGTATGTGTTAACTATACCAAAAAAAAGACACTGTACAGTGTACAAATCTTACACAGTTTTATATTTCAATTTTTTTTAGGAGGAGTGAGTTGTGTACAGGGGGGTTAAATGCTTTATAGACAAGAAAAAAACTTGGCTAGAACCAACTTATTCATCATCATCATCTTCTTCATCTTCGTCTTCTTCATCTTCTCCCTCTTCCTCATCTTCCTCATCTTCTTCATTTTCCTCCTCTTCCTTCTTTTTCTTGCTTTTTTCAGACTTGACAATTCCCTTTTTTTGCCATGTCAGGCTTTCCTTTAGCCCAGTTTGCGGCAATATACTTTTCGTATTTCTCCTTCAGCCTAGCAGCCTTTTTTTCATAAGGCTGCTTGTCATCTGCAGAGGTGTTATTCCACATCTATCCTACCTTCTTTGCCATATCACCAATGGAGAGGCCAGGATGCTTGCCTTTGATTTTTGTGTGTTACTCAGAACAAAACAAGGAAAAGGCTGAAGGAGGCCTACTGGGTGCATTGGGATCCTTGAACTTTTTGTTTCCCATTTAGGAAGGATATAGGTTTTCATTTCTCTTTCATAACAGGCCCTCCCTGCCTTGGCCATGTCTTCAAATTTTCCTTTCTCTTTAGCAGATAAGGTTTTCCACTTCTCTGAGCACTTCTTGGAAAACTCTGAAAAGTTGGCTGAAGCATCCGGGTGCTTCTTCTTGTGCTCCTCCAGGCAAGGTTTCGGGCTTCTTGGGTTCCTCTCTTCCCAGGACTCTGTTTCTCTCCAGGTTCAGCTCCTCTCTTTCCTCCACAAGGTTAGCTGTAGACTATGAGGCTCTCTAGGCTTTGTCTTTCTCCCCAAGGCCAGCTGTAGGCTCTCAGGTGATCGGCTCATGTCTTTTCCTGGGGCCTTCTCTCCTTCCTCACAACCAAACTCTCTTCCTTCCCGGGGCTCCAGCTCAAGACTCCAACCTCAGAACTACCACAACTCTGTCCTTTGCCTTGACTTTTATATTTTATTCCCCACCCAACAAGAAGTGGGGCTCAACAACCTACTGACATGGCCCACTCAACGCCCTAATCATAACTTAATCACACCCAGATTAACAGACCAGTTTACAAGCATAATCCAATATCTATTTTTGGAATTCATAACTATATCAAACTGCCAAACTGCTACAAGGCTATTCCATGTTCAAGGGTTGGAAGACTAAATATAATTAAGATGTCAGTTCTACCCAAACTGATCTATAGATTTAATGCAATCCCGATAAAATTCTAATTTTATGTTTCTTCATAGCACTTATCACCATCTTACCTATCATTTATCTAAATTATTGAAACCAATATACTATTTAATTATAAGGCATACCATAATTTGTACATTATTAAGAAAGACACAAAAAACTTACAGTTAAAATATGATATAATACTTTCTTACAACTGAAACCCTATAGTTTATACATTTTAAGAAACATCTTTTATGCATACTTAAACATATTTTTATAATTTATTAATTCTTGTGCATATTTAAAAAGGAAAATAAACTATACTGGTCAAGGCATTTCTAAAATGATTTCACTTTTTGATGTCCTTATCTTTCCAAACAATGACACACTCTGTGACATTAAGAACTTTGGAGATGCAATATTTCTTTATATAATTTCTTGAAAGTGTGTCCCACTCTGTCTATATGACTTTCTTCAAAATACTTTAGAGGGAAGCAGATGTGGCTCAAGCAGTTGAGCTCCTGCCCACTACATGAAAGGTACCAAGTTTGGTTCCTGGTGCCTTCTAAAGAAGACCAGCAAGACAGAGAGCTGATGCAACGAGTTGGCACAATGGGCTGCCATGGTGAGCTAATGCAAAAAGATGATGCAATGAAGAGTCACAAAGAGTAAAAAAAAATTAGAGGCACAACAAACAGGGAGTGGAGGTGGCTCAAGCGGTTGGATGTCTCCCTCCTACATGGGAGCAGACAGCTAGTGCAAACAGCCGGGGGGGGGGGGGAGGGGAGTGTGTAAATAAATAAATAAAATAAATCTTTTAAAAAAATAGTTAAGAGCCAATTTTGATATTGCTACATTCTATCTTACACTAAGATGATCTGGTTGAACCTTATCATTGCAGGACATACTGTATTAGTCAGTTATTTCTGCATGGAAAACAACTACAAAATCACATGAAAATAAGCATAATTTCTCATACTCCCAGCTCTGTTTCAGCTAGACTAAGATTTTTCTGTCTCTTATTGGGGATATTTCTGGAGATACATCAGCTACCTGTGATATATTCTTCTCATGTTAAAGTTAGGAATTCCAGACAGTGAGAAGCATCATATAATGCCAACCACAGCCTAGGTTCAGAACTATAATACAGTAATTTCTACCATTTCATTGGTCAATGAACTCACTTGGTTAAATTGAGTATCAATGGTAGGGAGAAGCATCATCCTTCCATAGGGATAGTGGTAGTCATAGTGAGAGTGGGGGTGTTGATGAGAAAATGAATATTTGTTCAATACTTCTTGCACCTATATACCATAATATCAGTATATTTAGGATCTTTTAGTCTTCAATATAAAGGATAAAGGCCTGGTTGCCAGAGTTTAAGGGACTTATACATAAAAATTGTTCTAAATCTCAACATTTCATATATCACCTCTTACTTAATAACTATATTTATTATAGTTCCTTTGCCCTTCATTGCATTTTGTATGCCTAGGTTCAACTATCATGTTTTACCCACTCTAAAGAATATATCCTTGTGCTCTGTCCAGCTGCGATAAATGGACTAGACAGTCTATGCATTGAACTTCTTATTACACAAACATCCAACCATTCTTCCTGTTTATGCCTTTTCTTCATCATTATTTATAGGAACTCCTGGTTAAATCCACTTAGCCACTTGCTCTGTCACAAATCAACATCCCCAATACTTAAACAAGCTTAAAATGGGAAGCATTTATTTGTTCATGATTCTATGAATCAATAGTTTGTGTGGAGCTTCCTTGGGATGTCTCATTTCTGATTCATATTTTGTTGCCATACTTTGAGATTGTGCCTCAACTGGAGCAGCTCTCCAAATGGTCTTTTATTCTCTATTCCAGACTTTTTCACTTGGCAGTAGTGTTCCAAGAGGGTGAGAGTGAGAGCTGCAATGTCTCTTGTTGCCTAGACATTGTCATCAAGCAATGTCATTCCTGCAATTTTTATGGTCAAAGCAATTCACAAGGCTGACACACGTTTAAGGAGTGTGAAAATAAACCTCACCTTTTAATGGAAGAAGCTACACAGAATGGATGGCCAATAACAGTGTAGCACACTGGAACACTAAACTCTAAACAGCAGAAGGCTTGTGTGAAAGAAATCAGTTATTTCTCAGATTTCCTCCCTAAAGAATACTGTTTCTTGGGTTTCTTATTAAGTTACCACTTACACATCACATTTTTCTTTTACAACTTTCATTAGTTTGTTTCTGCTATTTCCTTTGTTTTCTGGGTTTATGCCACTTTCCCAACTCAAAATTAACAAAAAGCAAAAATGCTAGAAATTCTCATTTTTTCCATTGAACTCCAAGGAGGAAGCACAGTTAAAGCCTGTGTTCAATTCAACATTCTTAAAGTGAAGACATTGTAACATACTGTCTTAGTTTTCAAGGGTTGCTATAACAAATACCATAGACTGCTTGGCTTTAAACAAAATGAATTTATAATCTCAAATGGCCATTTGTCTCCTCTGTCCTCTTTACTACTTCTATGTGGCCAAATTTCCTATGGTTATAAGGGCTCCAAGGCCCTTAATCCAAGGGCAAACCTTGGATTAAGGTTTGCCTTGATTCAGTTTGATTTCACCTTAATGGATCATCAAAGATCTTATTTACAAATGAGTTCACATCCATGGGACTGGGGGTAAAAATCTAAACATGTCTTTGTGAATGACATGATTCAATCTATCACAATTTCTATATCTGGAAAATTCCTGTTAAACCTTCAAAGTTCCACTGTATGGCCTTGACCACTAGTCACAGAGAAACTGGTCATCTCTCTCTCTCTCTCTGTACCTTTCCCTCTCACTTTTTATTTATATACTCCTTTATGAGTCAAGAGTTAATGTATATATTTACTTGTCTATGTTACAATTGCATTTACAAAAGGGTTAAAAGTACAGTATTTGAAGCTAGACTGCCTGAGTTTAAATCTCAGCTCCACCCTTTACTAGTGATGTGACCTTGCACATTTTCTAAGTTTTTATTGTCTCCATTTCTTTTAGAGTTGTAAAGGATTAAAAGACTCAGTCCATGTAATTTACTTACAATGATGCCAAGTACATATAAGAGGTCAATACATGGTATGTATTATTAATAGTAGTAGTAATTTTAGTAGCAGTATTCATTAGTCTCTGAGAACAAAGTGTGATCTACTTCTGTATAAAGATTAGATCTTACTTACCTTTGCATCTCCAGTGTAGTACAGTGTCATCATTCAGTATTTGCTGCATGCATAAGGGAATATCTTCATGCCCCACATGCCTCACACAGCTTCCTATTGGGACCCTATAGCTTGTCCCTCATCTCTTAATTCTTCCAGGACCTATAAATCTCTTGAATGTTTCATTACCCCCAAATTTTAGTACTGTTGTTTTAGTGTCTGAGGCAGACATAGAAGATTAAGATATGGGGAAATATGAGACACTAGACCCTCTGATACTCATAAATAGAATTGTTGTCTTGTATGCTTACATGTAATATTGAGTAAACTAATTAAAATTTATGTCTTTACATCTTCATGTGAGGCTGTGGGGATGTAAAAATATATTTTGCTTTTCCTTTCCATCACCTAATTATCAGCATTGAAAAATGAGTAGTCATCTTCTGGTTTCCTCTGCTAAATATTTGACTCAAGAAATTGAAGACATAATCACTCCCAGACTGACTCAACATTTACTCATATTATTCAGCTGGTGGATGGGATTAAGATTGGATGTCCATGATCCTGTCCATTATCAAGAGTTTTACCTTTTTATAATTTTTGAGTATTTAATATGGGTACTGCATGATCTTTGGCATATAATATTTTATTTAATCCTATCATCCGTGTGAGGTGGATTTATCACCCTCATTTTCAGAGTGAATAGAGGCTCAAAGGGGCAAGTGACTTACCAAAACATACAAATAAAATGTGTTATCAGTCACCACTGCTCAGAGGAAATCTTTGTTTACTTCTTAGTTCTTCTCTTCATGCATTTGGGACGTAATTTAACTGGAATACTAATGGAATTTCAAGTCCTTTTGGTAAGGAAAATTGGATGCTCAAGGAATATTCCATTAAATGCTGAGAAATGAAAGTTTTGGGTATCATTTTCACTTCTCCAGAACAGTGATTCTGTTATTGTTGTTGTTGTTATATCTTTTTGTAAAGAATCCAAATTATTAATTTTTGTTCTGTGATCCCAGGACATGATGAATTAGTGGAATCTTTGGGAGACAGCAATTACAGATTAAACCTCACAGTAGTATCAGGTTTTTCTAGACTTGCAAACTATACTTATAGCCAGAAATAACATTCTTTCTGCCTGGATCACAGTTCAGACATTAAAGAATTGGATTTGAAAGACTTTTTAAGACTTCCTTCAACTCCAAAATTCTATTATTAAATGGGTTTATGTACACTCAATTCCATGTACTATTCATTATGTACATGTGTTTATATTCCAAAGAGGTTCTTGGGTGCCCATGGTGATATGTTCTTATTTTTCACCGGTCTAATCAACAGCTGACTGGGCTATCCAGATTGTGGTTAAACCCACACAAGGGAAAGGGTACTGCAAATGTGAAACTCCACAGCCAAAGCCTCAGTCTTTTGCCTTACCAGTTGCTTCCAGGTACTCCTGGGACTTTTTCCCAAACTTTGAATGTTTCTTAGAATTTTATTCATTAGAGCAGTGTTTTATACTTCCAATCATTTCTTAAATATTTGTTCAATATCAAATGAATGAGTAAAGTGAAGAGTATTTAAGACAAATAACAACTTTGTTCTTTTGTTTGCTCAGGTAAAAAATCTTTACAGAAGAGTCATATCACACCTTTGAATATTTAAGTCAGATTTTTGCCATTCCTCAAAACATTTAGTTTCTTCCCATCTTTTCCATAATAAAATTAATAAAATCAAAGTTCTTTTCATTGCCTATAAAACCCTGTATAATCTAATTATCTGCTTTATCTTTGTCCTAATCATCTATAGGCATGACTTGATTTACTGTTCTTCACTCTATTGTACTTTGCAGACACTGTGCTTTAAAAAACAGAAGATTTGTGGTAAACCTGAAATGAGCAAGTCTATCAACACAATTTTTCCAAGAGCATGTGCTCACTTCATGGTTTTGTGTCACATTTTGGTAATTCACACATTATTTCAAACTTTTCTATTATTATTATATCTGTTATGGTTATCGATGGTCTATGATCTTTGATGTTACTATTGAAATTGTTTTGAGGCATCACGAACTACACCAATATTAAGGCAAACTTAATTGGTAAATGTTGTGTGTGTTCTGACTGTTTTACCAACCTGCTCTTTCTCCTTCTCTCTCCCTCTCCTTAGGCCTCCCTATGCATGAATACAACAATATTGAAATTAGGCCAGTTATTAACCCTGCAATGCTTTTCAAGGATTCAAGCAATAAGAAGATTCCTAAGTCTCTAAATTTAAATCAAAAGCTATAAATTATTAAGCTTAGTGAAGAAGGCAGATTGAAAGCTGCGATAGTTCAAAAGCTAAGCCACTTCAAATTGTGAGTGAAAAGGAAAACTTCTTGAAGGAAATTAAAAAGTCCAACTTTTAATTTCCTACTCCAGTGAGGAAATGAAAGATAAGAAATTGAAACAGCCTTATTGCTGATATGGAGAAAGTTTTAGTAGTCTGGATAGAATATCAACACAGCCACAACATTCCCTAATACAGAGCAAGGTCCTAACTTTCTTCAATTCTATGAACGTTGACCGAGATTAGGAAGCTTCAAAGGAAAAGGTTGAAGCTAGGAGAGGTTGGTTCATGAGATTTAAGGAAAGAAGCCATCTCCATAACATAAAAGTGCAAGGTGAAGCAGAAAGTGCTGATGTGGAAGCTGCAGCAAGTTATCCAGAAAGTCTAGCTAAGATAATTGATGAAGGTGGGTACACTAAACACATGATTTTCAATTAAGAGGAAGGCCTTAAAAGGGAAAGTGATTTCAGCATTCAGAAAGAGAATTCCTAGCTTTACTTCAGATAGCCAGCATCTCCTTGTAACTCATCAAAGACCTTCATCAGAGCCCCTAGTTTGCAGCCTGCCCTGCAGAATTTGGACTTGTGCATCTCCATGGTCACATGAGAGAATTTTATAAAATCTCATACTATTTACAGATATCTCCTGTTAGTTTGGTTTCCCTAGAGAACCCTGACTAATATACCTTCTATTGCATAAAGATGTCATCTAGGACTTTCATAGCTAGAAAGGAGAGGTGAATGCTTGGCTTCAAAGTTTCAGAAGGAGAGACTGAATCTATTGTTATGGGCTAATGCAGCTGGTGGCCTAAGGTGAAGCTTATGTTCATTTATCATTCTGAATATCCTAGATTCTTTAATAATCATACTAAATCTACTCTACCTGTGCTCTATAAATGGAAGAACCAAGACTAGATGACAGCACATCTGTTTACAAATTGCTTTACTGAACGTTTCAAGCCTGCTGTTGGCTACTTCTCAGGAAAAAAAAAAAGATTCCTTTCAAAATATTACTACTGATTGACAATGCCTCTGGTCACCCAAGAGCTCTGGTGATGATATACAATGAGATTTGCATTGTTTTTATACCTGCCAACACAATATTTTTTTTAAAGCCCATAGGTCAAGGAGTAATTTTGACTTTCAATACTTTTAAGAAATATATTTTATAATGCCATAGCTGCCATGGATAGTGATTCCTCTGATGGATCTGGGCAAAGTAAATTGAAAATCCTCTGGAAAAAGTTCACCACTCTAGATATTATTAAGAACATTCATGATTTATGGGAGGAGATCAACATTAACAGCAGTTTGGAAGAAGTTGATTCCAACACTCATGGATAAATTTGGGGAGTCCAAGACTTCAGTGGAAGAAGTAACTGCATATGTTGTAGAAATAGCAAGAGAACTATAATTAGATGTGCAGCCTGAAAATGCGACTGAATTCTTGAAATCATATGGTAAAATTTGAATGCATGAGGGGTTGCTTTTTATGGATGAACAAAGAAAGTGAGTTCTTGAGATGGAATCTAATCCTGGGGAAATTTTTGTGAACATTGTTGAAATGACAACAAAGGATCTAGAATATTACATAAACTTGGTAGATAAATCAGTGGAAGGGTTTGAGAGGATTGACTACATTTTTTTTTAGGAGGTGCAAGGGAATGAACCCAGAACCTCATATATGGGAAGCAGGCACTTAACCCCTGAATTACATTCACTCCCCAATAAGAGGTGGTGTTTTCATCTGTTTGTTTTTAGGAGATGCCAGGGATAGAACCCAGGGCCTCATGTATAGGAAACAGGTGCTTAACCACTTGAGTTACATCTGCTCCATGACTACAATTTTGAAAGAAGTTTGACTGTGAATAAAATGCTGTCAGGCATCATCACAGAGAAATCTTTCCTGACAGGAAGAATCAATCAATGTAGCAAAGTTTATTTTTGTCTTACTTTAAGCTACCCCAAACTTCAGCAGACAGTCAGGAGCGATCAACATATCAACATTGAAGCAAGACCCCTCTAGCCAAAGGATTATGATTCACTGAAGTTTCAGATGAAGGTTAGCATTTTTTAATAATCAAGTATTTTTAAATGAAAGGTAAGTACATTGTTGTTTTAAACATAATGCTATTACACACTTAATAAACTATAGTGCAAACAACTTTTATATGCACAGGAATCCAGAAAATCCATGTGACTCACTTTATTGCAATATTTATCATATTTATAAAATAATATTGCAAATCTGCAATATTTCTAATTTATGCCTTTACTATTCTCCATTATTCCCTCTTACATTCCCTGCTTTTGTTACACCCATACTGGCCTACTTGTCCTCCCTTGAACATGTTAATTTTATATCTGCCTCTGGACTTTGCACACACTGTACCCTTTTTGTGGAACATGCTCACTTGTGATCTAAATGTCTCTTTCCCCCTCTTTCTTCAAGCTTCTGTTTAAATATCACTTTATTAGTAAATTCTCTAATGACCATCCTCAAGAAATGGCAACCCAGCCATCCTATCATTCTCCATTTCCTTCACCTAAATTTATTTCTCCATGGCACTTTTCAGTCTCTGAAATACTACAAATATATATATTTTTAAGTTATTAATGAGTTAAGTTTCTTTGGCTTATTTTCTCACATGTAATTAAATAAATTATTGAATTTAATATGTGATAATAATATTTATCTGCCATTTTATGTGTTAAGACCCGGGGTTCCCAGCTCCTAGAAAACTGAAATAAAACCAGGTTTATTCTGTCAAGGAGCTTACATTATAGTGAAGACTGCAGACTTAGGGGTGAGGATAAATGAATTCTGTTCAAAACATTTTAAAAAGTCTAATGACTTCTCTCTAAAAGAAGGACTTCACATGGAAGGCGATACCTGAATACATTCCGAGAATATTTACCAGTAAGAGTCAGTCACAGTGGATAAAGGAAGTAGGAAATTCCAAGTAGAGGGACCAACATGTGTAAAATTACAGAACTGTAAAAAAGTGATGGCAGGCTGACGAGTTGGTTACTTAATGTCAACAGGAAGAAACCAGGTTTATTTCTAATGATGATGTTTTAAAACCTCTTTGCATTTAAAGTGCAGATAAATAAATTTAAAACATTTTATTTCATTTTTACAAATAATTATTGCCATTATATCACATTGCAAAAATGACTTTTTACCAATCTATTTTAAACAGGTATTATTTTGCATCAATTTGAATATGCTTGTTGCGTTTCTTCACTCATTCTCCTCTTCATCTGATTGTACTGGATCCATATTCAGTTGCATGTTAGTCTCCAAAAGATGTCATAAAAGCCATCTTTAATACATGATCTTAACTTTTAAAATGAAACAAGCAAGAAGCTCTATGAAAAAGTTTGCAGTTCTATAATCACCCAAATCCTGTAGTGAATGTAAGGTAATATTTTGTTTTGTTGTGAATGTGAACACTTATTTTTTTAAATTCATGGACTCAAAAATTACACCATTATTTGAAAATTGTATTTTCTATCACACTAATTAGCTTCATATTTGCTAAGTACATAGAAATAAGCAATTCCAAATGTATTTTTTTCCTAGAAATTTGTAGTTTGAATCCTTTCTGTTTGAATTATGTGGTTTCTTCTTTATTCCTACTATAATTAACATTTAAAAATTGCATTTTAATATGTAATTCTAATATATGCATACTTACAATGCTAGATAAAAAATTAAGAATGTAATTTGTTTATGGTGAAAAAAATAACATGGAATATCAGCATATTCTTGAAAAACTGTTTGACAATAATATTTCATATTCAATATATCGAAAAGCTTATTAAATTTTTTTACACACACATATGTGTGTACATAAAAATGTGCATGTACACACATAGACATACAGATGGACACCACCTGAATAACACCATCATACCAGAAAGCTCTGAGCACATGCATTCATAGATAATCAAGTGAGCTGATTGTAGACAGATAACACAAATCCATCTCTCCAGAGCTTGGTGTTCTGGTCTCTTTTGGAAGGAGCAAGAAGGGGTACTCTCTGAACCATTGCATAGCCTGATATATGATTACCTCCATAACCAGCCTTCTGTTGATCAGAAAGCAGTTCAGGCAATGGCGGGGACAATGCCATGTCATCCATGGTGGCCATGGGTTCTGCTCTGGACATGTGGTAGGAGAAGAGTGAGCCATGCCGGGTGATAGATTTCCATTGTAGTGTCCTATTGAGGTCAGCTAAGAATCCAAGCTGAACACTAAGGCTGGTTTGGGGAGAGGTGGGAACTTGCCACACATCTGTGGCAATTATTGGCTGCTCAGAGATTTTTGACTTGCGTAAGACGGGTGTTGTCCTTCATTTCGTTTGGGTCATGGGTGGTGGGGCTTTCTTCACTGATGTTTTGGATCATAACTGTGGTTAAGGAATAACAACTATCACTTTTGGGGAGGTGCTTCCCGAGAACACTTCTGGAAATTCTATGGGTGGCAGAGAAAGTTCTGTTTCTAGAAGTGGTGGAAAGTCAGAATCAGAAGGAGGAGTGGGAAATTCTACCCCAGAGTCCTTTCCATACCCACTCAGAACAGACAATTTTGCTGATGCACACCCTTGTTGGAGACCACTGAGAAAGCTAACTCCACAAAGATTTAGTTTTCCAGGTTTGGGGGATGCTGCAGGGAGTGTTGGTATCTCTTTCCTGAGAGAACCAGAGGGTTCTGCTGGCAGTGCAAACTTGCTGACCAAATTGTCTACCTAAGGTCTCCTCGTCTCAGGGTGCTCTGTGCAAGTGCTCGATTTAATGCTAGAGTTATGCAGTGGGGTTAGGGATGGTTTCTCTCCCCTCAAGGCTGGATGACTTATTGGTCTTTTTGCCTGGAGAGCCACTTTTGTCAGGTGTTTGGAAACCCAGCTCCATTCCTGTCCCTTCTCAGGATTTCCCTCCTCTTCCTCCTGAAAGCAGCCTCGTGCTTCCTCCACAACCACCACAACCAGCACCAGCACCAACCCAACTGCCACCGCCAGCTATACCCACGTCTTCTCTTATTTAATTTGAATGATGATTAAACATAAAACTGTCTTTTACAAATTAAATTTGCTCTCTTTATTTCTGCATTTTAGTCAAAAAATAAATGACTAGCATTATCTAACACAGATCTTTTATATGAAGCATTCCATCTGAGTGTAAATTAGTTTGTTTTTATTTTGGTTTAAAGGATTGATTTCAATTTAAATTCCTTAATATTTGTGTCTAACATATATCTAATTTTTCCTGAATAACTATTGTGAGTGTTTAAAAAATTCACATTCCCTGCCTGGAGAGTGACTAATAAATTGCTTTTGTGCTACTCCACATTGGGGAAGGAAGCTGGTATTCCCCAAGAACCTCAAATTTACCTTTTCCAGAGAGTAAGCCATGGTTCTTTCTGAAAAATAGAAACTTTTAATTTTTGTCCTGGTATTTTTTTCTTGGAATGTCAACTTCTAAATGCATCCATTCTTGGCACAAATACACTAAACTAATCCTTTCATTTTCTCCTTATTTTTAACTTCTGTTGTGCTGCGGGCTACAAATATTTTCTAAGACTCATCTTTTAAAGCATTGCATTATCTGTCTTCTACTAGTCTTTTTCTGCACATACTCTTTGCAGCGCTTAGCCTTATTAATTGGCTACAGATCTACAATCAGTTTTCCAACTTCCAAACATTTGCTGAAATAATTTATCTGCTAATGTTATCTGTATTTTTCTGTTTTTCATTGTTGGTTTATATATTTAATTTTTTCCCACTATTTTAAAAAGTTTTAGATGATACAATAAATAAACATGTACAAAACCATCATCTATAACTGGAAGTTTCTAATTGTTATTTTCAAAATATCCTTTGAAATTTATAAGCACACAAATATCATATCTAAATACATATATTTTCACCCAATCTAAGTATACTGACTAAACTTATTCTTTTGTTTTCCTTTGTAAGTACAGTAGCTAAAGTTTCTAAACTACTGTTAAAGTAGATTTGAGGTTATGAACATTCTCTTTTTCTCCAATTTACAAAGTCGATTCCTATTTAATTTAATGTTCTAAGTTATTTTCTGTCAGTCTTTGTCATGTTAATTCCCATGTATTTAAATTTTGTCCTAAACAGTAACCAATATTTACTTGTGTTTCTTATAGTATACTTTTAAAATTATTGCTCTTTAAAATAAAAAAAATTGGAAAGTCTTCTTATATTTAAAAAAATCTTCTCTGCAGATACCACTATCCTGTGCTGTTACAAAGAACTCTATTTCAAAAAGATAGCTATCCTGTTCTAATTATTATATTTTTTCTTTATTATAGTTCCTGAGTGTCCCCAAATTGGTAGTATGTTTTTTTTAGCTCCCTGTCATTGTGCCTTCCTGAAAGTCACAGGATTTTGTGTGAGTGTGTAAACCAACTGTGAAAAAAAAAAACCAACTAAGATTTTAGTGCTGAATCTCAAAACTACAGAGACTTCCCAAAAGTCTCCATCCTTTATAAGTACGGAGAAAATGTCCTCCATTGCAAACACTGGGACTGAAAATACTTAGCCCACTAGTATAGCTATGACTATATTGGGCTGAGAAAAGTTGTCTAAGCCATCCAAAGACTACAAATAGCAAGTGGGAAAAAGAAGCCACTTTCTGAGGTTACCCACCATAATTTGAAGTCTGAACAATCCCAGGGCCAAGAAATCCACTTTCAAAGATACAAGCACTCAGTGAACAGCAAAACCTCAGTGAACAACCAGCTCTTGCATTTGTCTCTCTCTTCTCTTTTGGAGATCTCTGAAAAACTCAAGACCTCATATGCCTCCTCAATGTATCAGTAGATAGTTCAATGCATTAACACATAATTCGCTATATACTGTTCCATAGACGGAGAACAAATTAGGAATGTACATTTGGGAAGATATCTTCCCAGAATTGTTTTTTTAAACTTTTAAAGCTGCTAGTAAAATTTCCTTAAAAGAAAAACATCATTGATATAAAGGCAGTGGCCACCAGAGGTTCTGAAGTTAGGGAGAGGGAAGAATAGGCGTAACATGGGGGCATTTTGGGGTCATTGCATGACCTTGCAATGACAGATACAGACCATTATACATTTTGTCCAAACTTATAAAATTAAAAATTAAATTTGAGTTATTGTATGTTCTGACCTTGACCCAGTCATATTTATCACCATAATAATTTTTAGCCAATAGTCTTTCACTTTGGTGCTAATCAATACCGTTTGTTCTGTGTATGACACTCTTCTTTGCTTCTTCCCCTGGATAATTCTTGTAGATATTACACTTCTCCCCTCAATGCTACTTCTCTGGACAGAATTCCTTCCTCCCATGTTTCAGGTACCTCCTCCAAGAGCTCTTGTAACACTTTCTACAGTGCTTTACTTATCAGAGCACATATAACATTCCATATAAATGCTTGGTTACTTCCCTGTAAGTGCTTTTAAGGAATAGTCTTCATAGGGTCAAGGATAATGTCTAGACTATTTCCAACATTTTGCACAGCCTCTTACTTTAGCCTCTATTTGGTAAATAATGAGAATAATAATAGTAGATTACTTAAATAATGAAATTTAACAACTAAATTTTTAAAACAAAATATTTTATATTATGACCCAATCTAAACCTTGTGATTTGTTGTTTTTCAAGTTAAAAGTTATAATAACTTATTGTAATGTGTGAAACAAAATAATAATTTTATATATATAAATGTACAGCTAATCAGCATTCCTGTCCTCCACTTCTCACCACACAATGCACCTTCCTTGCCAAATATGATCAATTCTGGTGTGCATCTTTCCACAATTGCTGTCATATAAACAAAATTATCTTGTTTGTTTATTTTAATGAAATATAACCACATTACCATTCAGTTGGCAGCTTGCTTTTAATCACCTCATCATGTAAAATGGACCTGGCTACAAGCTAGATTTTGTCAATATCCTCTACTTTTTCCCTCAAATTCCCTTAGAAATATATTTTAGCAGAGATTTCTAGTTGTCCTCCAATATCTGTTTCCTCTCTCTTACTCTTTGCAATAACATCTTTAATATTTAGTCAAATGTTTTCCCCTGAAGCCTTTCCACATCCCTTCCATTTAAGTATGTCCAAGCAACTATGTTTTGGACATTGGCATATGAGTAGAAATTTTGTATATAAAATTAGGAAATTTATTTGATATTTTCAAAATTGTGTGACTTTCATTTTCTGAATTTCCACATTGTCATGGATGGAGCATGGATTTGTTGTTTGAAAGGCTTGAACAAAGTAGACAAAAACTACAGCTCAGGGAACAGCAGAGCAGCAAGACAAAGCATCCTAGAAAGGAATCTAAATCCATTTGACTTTGTGGACAAGAGCTTGCTCTCTGCCCTTCGACCTTTTACTACCTCTTAACTGTTAAGTGAGAGATAAATAAGCTTCAATTTTATTTGTGTCACTTGATTTTGGAGTCTGATTATTACAGTAGTGTAGTCTATACATTAATTAGTAAATTAATTTGTATGTGGGAGTAGATTACTGCCACAAGAAAAGCTAAACTGTGTGACTACTAAGCTATAGCTACAGTTGGCAAGGAAACAAACATTTCAGAAAGGAAAGCTGGTGCTCCTTGTTATGCCTTTAGCAATACTCTATGACAACTTGTAAGGGTCATCATATCATCAAGTCTATAGTTCTAAGAGATAGTAGAAAAAATCAGATATTTGTGTGTGTTTGTGTGTTCTGATGTTCTATATTCTTAGCAAAGTGTTAAAGTAAGAAAATCAATAAGTTTATAGCCAGTGATTGAAGAAATTACAGTCCTGCCCAGGATCAAAGTTTTTGCTAAGCCTGTAATCTAAATTAACAGAAGGAGGCCGCCAACATAGTCAGTTTCCAAAATAATACCAGAAGATATTTTCACTAAGAATCTTACTGAACACTTTTTCTGTTAAGTGCTTTTGGCCAGAGAAAGGGCACCAGCCCAGCAATAAAACTTTGACTTGGGTATGATGTTTTTCCATACAAGCCTCTAATTTTGGATGCTCTTAAGTTTTCCTCAATTCAAATGAGGGATAAATGGATGGGTCAGATATAAAAGTTAGTAAATAAAGAATAGTCTGCCAGCATAAAATCTATGTCCAGAAAGGATGTGTGGGTGTGGTGATTTGCACTTGGAAGTGAAAGAAAGCAAATAGTTCAGACTTACTATTTGCTAAGGAAATTGTGTTATCAAAGAAACACAACAAAATAGACCTGTCCTCCAAAATCCTTTGTTTAATTACTAAAACTGTACTTGCTTTCAAACATGTACCAGCAGGCATCAGTCTGAGGATATTCTTTGGCCAGCAAGGAAGCATATTCTCAAATAACAACTTCATTTGTAACTATTGAAGATAATGAAGAAAAAGGAATTCCCCAGAGATGAAAGCTAGGGGCCATGAACACCAAGGAATAAGAGAGTTACTAGAAGATAACCAGGGTAATATAACTGAAATAATCAAGGACCTGTTTCAACTTTTATATCTATATTATGTAAGATTAAACTGAATATATGTTTTTAAGGATAATGAAAACAATAAATGGTGAAAGTTTGTTAAAATGAATAGTTTCACTACCAAGTAGAGCAAACAGCAATAGGTATTAGAATTTAATTTAGTTTTTATTTTATTAAACCTTAAATTGCACTTCAATATTACATTAATTTATTTTTCTTGAAATTCCCAAATAGACATTATATTGTTTCCAAATGGTGTTTTTAATTTAAAATTTTAATCTTTGTATAATACAGATTTATTTATATTTTCTAGAACAGGATTCCTCAGTCTTGAGACAATAGCCATTTTATCCTGAGCCATTCTTGGTTGTGATAGGCTGTCCTGTGCATTGTAGGATGTTTGAAATATCTTTGGCCTCTACACATTAGGTTCAGTAATACACCACTCAGTTTTAGTTGTGACAACCAAAAATGTCTCTAGACATTGGAAAATGTCTTCTGGGGGCACAGTTATCTAAAAACCACTGCTACTAAAAACCACTACTAAAAACCACTGCTCTAGAACATTTTCATCTTTTCATAAGCATTCTTTCAGACAGCTTCAATTCTTTCAGACAGCCTGAAGTCCACCAAAGGACTTTATAGCTATGCCCGAGGCACTCTTCAGGCATTATTTGGAGGTATGGAGCTTTTCCTTACCTGCCTGATCAGAAATATGAAAGGGCTTTTCTTTCTTTTTTTTCTATTATGACATTTATTCATCTCTTCATCATGGTTGAGGGAAATGCCTCTGAAACCCAGGGGCAATGTCTAAACATTTTCTTTATATCTGTATCAGGTCTTATTTCACTCTCTATTCAAGTTAAGAGGAATGGTGGTTTTTAAAAAAGAAAAAAAAAAGAAAGAAGTAAGAAAAGAAAGAAGAAAAGAAAGATGTCAGTCTCATAGTGGGAGTTCTGCTATTGTAGTAATACCAACAATTATATTTTAATGCTTGAAATGTCTTGAATCTCTGTAATGGTTTTGTTTTTTTTATGAATAAGTAATGTAAAAACAACCAACTGCACTGAAAAACAAAATATTCTGCACCAAATGGCCTGATTCACTATATGGTGAATATTTAAGTAGAGCATCCTCATTTCATATTTTTACAAATAAAAGTAAGTAAATTACATGTCTCATGAATCAGTACTAATGGGAATTAAAATAAACAAAAATAAATTGGATTTTTATATTCAAATTCTGATTTTCAAACCTTATATATACATTTTAAAAATCATTCTAAGGTGTTGGTTTTTCAGATATCTAAATGGGAAGAAATACAGTTCCAGAGAGTGAGGGTCAGAGGCATTTTCTTAATTCTGGACAAAAAAAAAATCTTGAAATCAGTAGTGGCTCTTATTTGATAAATGTTCTGTAGAAAAAGAAAGAGACTGCAGTTTTGTAATTGTTGTTTTACACATTTATAGAAAATACAAAATGTCAGGTGCTTATCACAGGGAATTAGAGTGCCTGTTTTAATGACTTGTAATTAATAATATCCATGTAACCTATGAGTTTCAGGAAGACAACTTCTGCTTATTCTGATTCCTTTAAACTGATGTGGGGGTGGTTTTCAGAAATCAATCAATGCCACTGCTGACTTTTAACTCTGTTCTTCGATAGTGCCTTGATCAATCTTTTATATCATCTGTAAAGTGCAACAGGCAATAAAAGAAGAAGTAGCTCTTTCTCATCTGATCACTTTTATTCTTTCTAGTTCTTAACAATAGTTAATCTTCTAGGCGTTGACAATAAAAATGAATTCTATAAAAGGATTTATCTGTCATCCACAGTTAGACAGTCAGTGGAGAATGCTTTTCTCTGTGGTATTAAAAATCTGTGTCAATGTCACCAACCTCGTCAGGTGACATTTTTAGAAATATTTTTCTAGAAAAGCCATGGTTTTAAAAGATCAATAGACTATTTTGATTTGAAAGTGTCAAAGAATTTTGGAAAATAGTGTGTTCTGTTTCATTAATTATTAAACATATTTACTTAACATCTAATATGTCCCAGACACTATTCCACTTTGGCAAGTTCTATGGATAAAATAAATAGAAGGATGTGATAGTGCGTCATGTGGGAGAGGGTGATTTACATAG
This sequence comes from Tolypeutes matacus, assembly GCA_026826555.1. Classification (NCBI taxonomy): domain Eukaryota; kingdom Metazoa; phylum Chordata; class Mammalia; order Cingulata; family Chlamyphoridae; genus Tolypeutes; species Tolypeutes matacus. The sequence continues at coordinate 33,053,793 of JAKSZT010038599.1, forward strand.
AGTTGTCAAAGACTAAAAAAAAATGAGGTAATATTTAGGTTGAAACTTAGCTTATAAGAAGTTGGCAAGAACAGAATAATTGACAACAATGTATCCAGATAGTGAAAAAAAGTGAAAAAAAAAACCTAAGGGAGTGTTGTGTTTTGACTTTCAGAAATTAAAGGTGTGCCAAGCCTTTGGCATGCAGCAGACATTGAGGGAAAAAAAATAAGAAAAATAAAACACTTTAATATGACAAAATATGATAAATGAATGGAAAATTACAAAATTTTATTCACCATCAAAAATGAAGCATGATTAAAAGAAGAATATAAGCATTGCCAAGATGCAATATTTTCAAGAATGCTAATTTAAATATAATGTAATTATTAGTAATATTAAAATCTTGATTTAAAATATGAAACAGTGGGATATCAAAAACATAGATTATTTTGAAAGAAGTCAGTAAAAAAGACAGATTATTTTCAAAGATTTTTTTAAGCAATTAAAGAAGCCAAAAATCAGGGAAATTATTATTATTATTATTATTTTTTAAAGATTTTATTTATTTATTCATTTATCCCCCCCTTGCTGCTTGTGCTCTCCGGGCCAGCCAACCACGCCGTGCGGGCGAGCCCGCCCTCACCAGGAGGCCCCGGGAACCGAACCCGGGGCCTCCCATATGGTAAACGGGAGCCCCACTGATTGAGCCACAGCCGCTTCCCGGGAAATTATTTTTTAAGACAGAATATTTTCTAAGAGTTCCATAAAGAATATATGTAGTTCTATTTCAAGAAAAAGATGAAATGATTTAATTTCTAGTTTAAAAAAATAGTGCATCAATAAAATATATTTAAGATGAAGGAAATTATCCCAATGAAAAGTTATGGATACATGAAGAAATAGGCACAAATAAATAGAGCACACATGTGCAAGTATATCTAAAAAAATTTGATAGGGCTAAATATGCAAACCTCAAACATGAGGCAATAGCCTGTAATTTACAGGCAAAAGCCTGTAAACTGAAACAATAATGATTGGAGTTAAAGTATGTATCTTCTTTGGTCCTTTAAAAATATTTTAAGATAAATGTACAGAATTTATAATACAAATGTGTTACCACTAAGCTATATAATTTATTACATAATTATAATCATAATTTCCTTTACCTACATGACTTTATCTTTCTCCTGAAGTTAAACATTACTTAGATTTTTTTGTGGGGGGTAGTTGTTGTTTTCTCATGATCTTTCAGTATACTTAACACAGTTTCAGCCTGTGATTCACTCCCAAGTTCTCTTGATACATTTAGAAGCATCTGGAATTTTATTAGTTTCATTCTTTTAAAGAAATCTAATTTGGAGCCTTGTGATCTGTTTCAATATGGCCATTATATATTAATTTATTTTTTATTAGGGAAATTGTAAGTTAACAGAAAAGCGATGCACAAAATACAGAGTTCCCATATATCCAGCTTCTCTTCACACTAACAATTTTCCCTATTATTAACACATCACATTAATTTTTTTAAATTGATGAAACAAAATTTCTTTAATTATACCGTTAACTCTAGTCCATATTTACGTTAATGTTTACTGTTCATGTTTAATGTTCCTTTTTTAAAGTTTTTATTCTAGTAACATACATACAGCCTAAAATATCCCCTTTTAATCACATGCAAATATAAATTAGGTGGTATTAACTCCATTCACAATGTAGTGCTACTATTACTACCATCGATTACCAAAACTTATCTATCAGCATAAATAAAAACTCTATATCAATTAAGTATTAACTACCCATTCCCTATCCCCACAATCACCCCTGGTAAACTTTATTCTAGTTTCTGACTATATGAATTTACTTATTTGAATTATTTCATATCAGTGAGATCACACAATTTTTGTCCATTTGTTTCTGGCTTATTTCAATCAACAGGATATCTTCAAGGTTTGCCCATGTTATTGCATATATTAGAACTTCATTCATTTTTATGGCTGAATAATATTCCTTTGTATGTACACAGCACATTTAGTGTATCCATTCTTCTGGTGATAGACACCTAATTAGCTTCCATTTTTTTGGCACTTGTCAATAATGATATTATGGATATTGGTGTACAAATATTTATTTGAATTATGTCTTTCAAATATTTTAGGTATATATCTAGAAGTGGTATTGCTGGACCATATTATAGTTTTATATTTAACTTTCTGAGGAAACACCAAGCTGTTCTCCACAGTGGCTACACCATTTATATTCCCACCAACAATTAAAAAGTTTTTATATTATTCTGCATGCTCTCCAACATTTGTTAATTTTGTCTTATTAATAGTAAACATTCTCATGGGTATGAAATATTATCATATTTTGGTTATCATTTGCATTTCCCTAATGACTGACAATGTTGAACATATTTTCATGTCCTTTTTAGCCATTTGTATAACTTTTTGGAAAAATGCCTATTCAAATATTTTGCCAAATTTTATAATTGGCATGTCTCTTTGTTTTGAATTTGTAGGATTTATTTATATATTCTGGTTATTAAACTTTTATCAGATATGCAATCTCCAAATTCTGTCATTCTTTAGGTTGTCTTTACATTCATGATGAAACTCTTTGATGCTCAAAAGTTTTTAATGTTGATGACATCCCATTTTTATATGCTTTTTTTTTAATGTTGCTTGTGCCTTTGAAAGTATAAAATTGCAGAAACAATTGCTGAACACAAGGCCCTGAAGAAGCTTCCCTATATTTTCTGCTAGAAGTATTATAGTGTTGGGTTTTTATATTTAGGACTTTGAGCCATTTTCAGTTATCTTATATATATGTGTATGAGGCAGAGGTCCATTTTCATTCATTTTGCATATCAATATCCAGTATCCCTAGCACCATTTGTTGAACACGCTATTCCTTCCCTATTGAGAGGAACTGACACCCTTGTTTAAAAAATCAATTAGCTATAGATATGAGGGTTTATTTCTGAATTCTCAATTTAATTCCATTGATGTATATGTCACTCTTTGTGCAGTACCAAGATATTTTGATTAATATACATTTGTAATAAGAATTAAAACTAGGAAGTTCCTTCCTTCCTTCCTTCCTTCCTTCCTTCCTTCCTTCCTTCCTTCCTTCCTTCCTTCCTTCCTTCCTTCCTTCCTTCCTTCCTTCCTTCCATCCTTCCTTCCTTCCTTCTTCCCTCCCTCCCTCCCTCCCTCCTTTCCTCCCTTCCTTCCTTCCTTCCTTCCTTCTCCTTCCTCCTTCCTTCCTACTTTCCTCCTTCCCTCCCTTCCTCCCTTCCTCCCATCCTCCCTTTCTTCCTTCCTAATTGTTCAGGCAGAAACTTCCACTAAAATGTTGAGTAACAGTAGTGAGAGTGGTCATCTTTGTCATATTCCTGATCTTAGAGGAAAAGCTTTAATTCTTTCACCATTTAGCAAAATGTTAGCTGTGGGTTTTTCATACATCCCTTACCATGTTAAATATATTTTCTTCTATTCCTAGTGTTCTAAGTGTTTTTATCAAGAAGTGGTGCTGCATTTTCTCAAATGCATTTTCTGCATCAACTGAGATGATCATGTGTCTTTTTTTTCATTCTATCAATGTGGATTATTTCATTAATCGACTTTTCTTATGATGAACCACTTTTGCATATCTGAGATAAATGCTACGTGATCATTGTAAAGATTTTTTAATTATTTAATTTGCTGTTAAATTCAGTTTGCAATATTTTGTTGATGATTTATTGATCTATATTCATCGTGATATTGCTCTGCATTTTACTTTTCTCATGATATATTTTCTTTGTTTTAGGGTAATGTTGACCTCATACATTCAATTAGGAAGTGTTCCTTCTTTGTATTTTTGGAATAATTTAAACAGGAGTGGTGTTAATTCTTCTTGGAATATTTGATAAAATTTAACAATGAAGCCATCTGATCCTGGGCTTTTGTTTTGGGGAAGTTTTTGATTACTGATTCAATCAGTTTAATTGCTTTTGGTCTGCTGGGTTATTCTGTTTCTTCTTGAGTCAATGTTGGTAGTTTGTATGTTTCTAGGAATTTGTCCATTTCATCTCAGTTATCTATTTTGTTGGCACATAATTGTTCGTTGTGTCATCTTATTATCCTGTTTATTTCTGTGGGATCAGTAGTAATCTCTCCCTTTCATTTCTGATTCTAGTTTTTTTGCATCCACTTTCTTTTTGTCTCTGTCAGTCTAAAGTTTGTCAATTTTATTGATCTTTAAAAAGAACCAAATTTGTTTCTTTGTTTCTCTCTATTGTGAATTTTATTCTTTATGCCATTCAAAGCTGATATAATCTACATTGTTTCTTTCCTTCTGTTTATTGTGTGTTTCATTTGCTCTTCTTTTTCTGGTTCTAGTCATGAGTTTAGATCTCTGATTTGAGAGGTTTTTTTTTTTTTAATGTAAGCACTTTAAACTCTAATTTTCCCCTTTCAGCACTGCCTTTGCTACATCTCATATGTTCTGGCATATTGTGCTTTCATTTTCTTCTGGTTCGAGGTGTTTCCTAATTTCACTTGTGATTTCTTCCTTGATTCATTGGTTGTTAAAGAGTGTGTTGTTTAATTCCCTCATAATTGTGAAATTTCTGGTTATTCCTCTGTTATTGATTATCAGCATCATTCCTTGTGGCCAGATACATTGTATGATTTTTAAAAAATTTATTGAGACTTGTTTAGTGTCTTAACATTTACCCTATGTTGGAGAATCCTCCTTGTGCCCTAGCAAAGAATATGTATTCTGCTGCTGTTGGGTGAAATGTTCTACATATGTTCATTGGTTCTAGTTGGTTTATAGTATCGGTTAAGTCTTCTGTTTCCTTATTGATCTCCTATCTATAGGTTCTATCCATTATTGAAAGTTTTATATTCAAGACTCCTACTATTAATGTACAACTGTCTGTTTTCCCCTTCAAATCAGTTAATATTTTCTTCATGTATTTCTTTTTCTTTGTGGTTGGGAGCATATAAATTTATAATTTTTATGTCTTCTTGATGAAATCACCTTTTTTTCAGTATATACTGAGCTTCTTTGTCCTTCATAAAAGTTTTTGACTTAGTCTAATTTTCTGATTTTTGTGTAGCTATACCAGTTATTTTGGTTACATTAGCAAGGTATATTTTTTTCCCATCTTTTTCACTTCCAACCTACAAGTGTCTTTGAGTTTAAGGTTAGTTCTCTTGTAAAACTCATATAATTAGGTCATACTTTTTTTTTTTTTTTTTTAAGATTTATTTATTTATATCTCTCGGCCTCCTCATTGTTTTGTGCTCGCTCGCTGTCTGCTCTGTGTCTGCTCGTCTTCTCTTTAGACGGCACCAGGTACTGATCCTGGGACCTTCCAGACTGGAGAGAGGTTGCTCAATCTCTTGTGCCACCTCAGCTCCTTGATCTGCTGCATCTCTCATTGTATCTCTTCTGTGTCTCTTTTTGTTGTGTTATCTTGCTGTGCCAGCTCTCCAAACAGGCCAGCACCCCATGCAGGCCAGTACACTTGCGCAGGCCAGCACTCCGTGTGGGTCAAGTCTCTCCTCAGGCCAGCTTGCCCCTCAGGCCAGCTTGCTTTTCACCAGGGGGTCCCAGGAATTGAACTCTGTACCTCCTATATGGTAAATGGGAGCCCAATCATTTGAGCCACATCCACTTCCTAGTTCATGCTTTTTATTCTGTAGACCTCCACCTTTTGACAGTTTAATCTATTTATAGTTAATGAAACCATTGATAATATAGGACTTTTTTCTGTCATTTTGGTCTTTGTAAGTCTTATTCTTTTCATCTCTCAATTCTTTCATTAATGTCTACATTCATATATATTTGATTTTTGCTATTGCACCATTTTAATTCCTTTCTCATTTCCTTCTATATATTTTTTTTCATATATTTCCTTTGTGGTACAATGAGGCTTAAATTTAACATATTAAATATATAACAATCATGTATTATTGGACTCCAACTTAAGTTTAATAGCATACAAACACAATGTTACCACTTTCCTCCTTCCCCCAACCTTTTAATCATACTTATTACAAATGATATTTTATACATTATATACAAAACCATAGATTTATCCTTTCTTTTCATGCATTTGCATTTTGGAAGCTGTGAGAAGCAAAAATTGTAGTTACATAAATAACATATACAATAATTATACTGATATTTATAGTAACCCATATGGTTACCTTTCCTAGATGTCTTTATTTCTTTAAGTTAATTGATCCACTATCTAATGTCTATTCCTTTCAGTCTGAATAACTCTCTTTAACATTGCTTATAGGGCAGGTTTACTGGTGATGAACTCCTCATCCTGTGTTTATGTGGGAATGTGTTTTTCTGTCCCTCAATTTTGAAAGACAGTCTTACTGGCTATACAATTCTTGTTTGCTGTTTTAGTTTCCTAGGTTGCACAAGGAAATATCATGAAATGGTTCAGGTTAAACAATAAGAATTTATTAGCTCATGGTTTTGAGGCTAAGCTAGAAATTCAAATGAAGGCATCATCCAGGCAAAGCTTTCTTTCTGAAGACTGTAGCATTCTTGGTCTGGCTGCTGGTCCTTAAATTGTAACATGACAAGGCATATGTCAGCATCTCCTGGTCTATCCCTTCTCTTCTTGGTTCTATTGATGTTAAGTTTCTGGTTGCTCCTACTATGGCTTTCTGTCTTCTGTCTAAAATTCGTTCCACTTACAAAGGACTCTAATAATAGGAATAAGACCCATTCTGATTGAGATGAATCACACCTTAACTGAGGTAAACTTCAAAAAGTTCTACTTTTAATTGGTTCACCTCAACAGGAATGGAGTAAGTTTAAAACCATGTTTTACCATGATACAAAAATGTTCCAAACAACACAGTTAGCAATGGTTTTCTTTTCAGCACTTGAAATATGTTGCCTCACTGCTTTCTTGGTTCCATGGTTTCTGATGAGAAATTAGATCCTAATCTTATTGGGATACTCTTACCCTAACATGTTGTTTTTCTCTTGAAGCTTCCAGAATGTTCTCTGTGTGCTTGGCATTTGACAGCTGGCATTTGACAGCTTGACATTTGTCAAATGTGCCTGGGTATGATTATCCTCAAGCTTAACCAGTTTGGGTTTCATTGGGATTATTGAATGTACATATTCACATCTTTTATTAAATTTGGAGAAATTTCTGTCATTATTTATTTGTATATTTCTTCTTCCTGTTTCTCTACTCTTCTTCTATGACACCCATAATGCATATATTGGTACACATGATGGTGTCCCATAGTTCTTTAATGCTGTTTAGGTTTTTTTTCATTCTTTATTCTTTCTGCTCCTTATCTGAGTCATTTCAATTTCTTACCTTTGAGTTCATTGATTCTTTCTTCTTTCAGATATAATCTGTCCATGAAACCCTCTAGGAAACTCTTTATTTCAGATATTGCATACTTCAACTCCAGTATTTTTCTTTGGTGCCATTTTATATTTCTATCTCTTTATTGAGATTTTCATAATTTTTATTCCTTTTTACTTGTTTTCCTAATATACTTTAGTTCTTTCTCTGTGTTTCCCTTATCTTCTTGAGCATTTTGAGGATCATTTTTTAAAGTCTTTGTCTGGTATGTCAATGTTCTTCATTAATGGTTCCTAGAATTTTATCCTTTTCCTTTGGATGTGTTATCATCTCCTGTTTCTTTGTGTTTTTTTTTGCTTCACACTGTACATTTAAATATTTTAAAGTGTTAACACTAGGATTTAGTCTCTAAATTGTCCTTAAACTTGTATCCAACTATTAATATGGCAAAAATTTCCTTGAGTACCAGGAGCACTGGGTGTATAACCTTCCAGGTGGTTGGCCTATCGTACCTGGAACAATTCTCATGGAAGGGGGCAGTAAAGAAAGGGTATCTATTAGAAGAAAACACTTCCAGTATATAGGAATGTAGGTACAGCTGACAATAAAGAGGATAAGGATAGTATACCATCATCATCCCCTACAATCTACTCACTTTTTTCTTCCATTTGCAATTAATCCAGTCAAAAATTCTCCAGGATTCTGCTTGGTCAAATGTCTGGGATGATCACAAGGTATAGAATAGTAGGAAGAATAAATACTCCACTGCTGCAATTGGTCTGGAGACCACAAGGGATGCTTTCCCACCACCTAGAACTCTAGATTTCATACCACCTTGGAGAGTATCACTTTTGCTGGACTTTTTAGCAGACCAGTTCAAGTAAATCACCTGGATTATTGAGGGTTCTGAGCCCTGGATTCTATGACCCAATAAGGCTTTGATTGTTGTACTTGTTTATTTTTATTTACAGCTGAAGAGTCACCCCCATTTCTACCTCTTTCTGTCATACCATGTGATCTTAAAATTGGGAGCACATCACCATATAATGTCTGTTCTTTTAAGGGGCAATCTCAAAATATAGCATTCATCAGAATCCTCTGGAGAATGTGCAAAAACACTGGTTATTAGGCCTCACCTTCAGGAATTCTGTTCTAGTAAGTCTAGGATGGGGTTTATATTTATTTTCTAATAATTTCTTAGGCACTGTTAATGCTGCTTGTCCAGGGATGAAACTTTGAAATACAATGTTTTAATTTATATATTCTGAATAATAATGCTCTATCATTGCACGGTGCCATTGCCAAGATGATGCCTTAGCTATAATTTCAAAAGGCATCTTTTCCACTGCACTATCATAACGGCAGCTTTTCAAAAGTGTAGTATGTTGTAGTAACAGTTGATCCCATGATAATGAGTATACTGCTACATCACCATTTCTGTAATATGGCTATCTTGGTCTGAAGCAAAGTCATGCAGTATGCATATTAGCAAATCTGAATTCTTTTAGCTCTTGAATGCATTATTGCCTGAGGTACAAAAGGCAGAGGAGACAAACTCATTTCCTAAATCATGTCAAACCTGGATAGGATTAAATTTCCCTTTGACATTAGAAAGGGTCTCATGTAATCAAACATGCCACAGATGGCTCATTTGTCTCTTTGGCCTCTGTTAATGCGCATTAGGCTTCAGCAATGACAATAGCTAAATCTGACTTGGTGAAAGAAACCCATAATTTAGGCTCATGGGAAATTATAATTTTTGTCAATGTTTACTTCATCAATGAGCCCATTACAAAAGAACAGTGCTGACCAAATGCAGAGTTTGGCTAATTTCTATAGGTTGAATCATCTTGTCCATTTAGTTTTATATTGCCAATGTAGTGGGTGCTCTTTGGTGGGAAAAAAATGATACTCAACATGTTTTCTCTTCATTCCCATGAGTTCACCCACATGTGTCTCCCCAATACTTCCCCAATACTTATTTTCCAATATTTTTATTTCTTATTGGGAATTTTTTTCCTTTTAGTTTCTTTGTTTTATTTTTTTAGTTACTTTATTAAAGAAATTGTGGGTTTAAAGAACAAATGTGCATAAAATACAGGATCCCCATATACTGCCCTACTGTTAACAGCTTGCACTATTGTGGAATATTTGATACAATTGATTATAACACATTTTTATAATTGTACTATTAACTATAGTCCATGGTATGAGTTAAGGTTCACTGTTTGTGTAGTGTATTTGCATGGATTTTTACAAAAATTTTATTCTTTTACCATAGACAAAATCTAATATTTCTCCTTTTTAGTTATATTCAGATATAGAGTACGATTAATTATGTTTACAATGTGAACATAATCACCACCATCTATTACCAAAACATTTCTATGAGTCAAAATAGGAGCCCTGTACATTTTAAGCTTTAACTTCCCATTCCCTGCCCCCACATTACTAGTAATCTAAACTCTAGATTATGGGTCTATGAGTTTGCTTATTCTAATTCTTTAAAACCAGTGAGATCACACACTATCTGTCCTTTTATGCCTAATTTACTTCTGCAGGAATCCGTCCTGCAAAGTCTTGTGGATGTCTGTTCAGCAGAGCCCGCAACAGCACAATGAAATTACTCTGAACATGGAGGTTGAGAGAGGTCAGGGGGAGAAGAGCTGAAGAAGATCTCCTCCCGAGCTGATCCCTAGTATGCCTTTTATTCAGGATTTTTTCACAGTCAACGTCAGGGTGTACGTGCAGGGGAGCAGGCAGGTAAAGCACATGAAGGGTGTAAATAATCTCATAAGAATTCCAGGCTGATAATGGGGAAGCAGGATTACAGAAACATTTAGTGATATATTTAGGAGATAAGGTGGGAGATAAGGGAGATAGGGTAAGCAAGAATAGTGATTTCTCTGTGTGGGCTGAGAAAACAGGCCTCCAAGCTATTTCTTAGATGTAAAGTTCAGAGAGTTCCCACAACTTCACTCAAATGATGTCTTCAAGGTTTATCCATGTTTGCATGTAGCAGAACTTCATTGCTTTTTATGGGTGAATAATATTCCATTGTGTGTATGTATATTTTTATATATATACATTTTATTTATCAGTTTATTTTTTGATGTACACCTTGGTTGCTTTCATCTTTTGGAAATTGTGAATAATGCTGTTATGAACATTGGTGTGCAAATATTTGCTTTCACTTCTTTTGGGTATACACCTAACAGTGATATTACCCATTCTTATGGTAGTTGTGTTCTATACTCAGCTTTCTGAGGAACCACCAAACTGTCTGCAATAGTGGCTGCACCATTTTACATTACCACCAGAAATGAGTGAATGTTCCTCTTTTCTGTATCCTCTCCAGCACTTGGTATTTCCCCTTTTTAAATAGCATCCATTCTAATGAGTATGAAATTTTATTTCACTGTTGTTTTGACTTGAATTTCCCTGAGTCACTTTACATGTGCTTTCTGGTCATTTGTATATATTCTTTGGAAAGATGTTTATTCAAGACTTTTGCCCATTTTTAAATTGGATTGTTTTTCTTTTTTTGTTGTTGTTAAATTGAAGGATTTCATTATATATTTTGGATATTAATCCTTTATCAGATACTGTTTTCTAAACATTTTCACCTATTGTGTAGGTTGTCATTTTACTTTCATGATAAAGTCCTTTGAGGCACAAAAGTTTTTAATTTTGATGAGGATCCATTTATCTATTTTTTCTTTTGTTATTGTGATTTGGGTGAAAAGTCTAAGGGACCATTGCCTAAAACAAGGTTCTGAAGATGTTTACCTATATTTCCTTCCAGGAGTTTGATAGTTCATATAGCTCTTCTATATAGGTCTTTGCTATATTTTGAGTTGATTTTTGTATAAGGTTTCAGGTAGGAGTCCTTCTTTATTGGCATATGGAGATCCAGTTTTCCCAGTAACATTGTTGAAGAGACTATTCTTTCCCAAATGAGTGATCTTTGTCCCCCAAAATCAGTTGACCATAAATGTGAGGGCTGATTTCTGAGCTCTCAATTTTATTCTATTGATCTATATTTTTTCTTTGTGCCAGTAACAAGCTGTTTTGATTACTATGGATTTTAGTAAGTTTTAAGATAAAGTGGGAGTCATCCAACTTCATTCCTCTCTTTCAAGATGGCTTAAACTATTAACAGATCCTTATTTTTCCATATAAATTTGATGGTTAGCACTTCCATTTATGCAAAAAATGTTGTTGGGATTTTGATTGGGATTGCCTTGAGTATGTAAATTGCTTTGGAAAGGATTGACATATTAATCATATTTAGCCTTAGAACCCATGAACATGAAAAGGCCTGCCATTTATTTAGGTCTTCTTTCATTTCTTTTAGCAATGTTTTATAAGTTTCTGTGTATAAATCTTTTGCATATTTCATTAGATGTATTCCTAAATATTGGATTATTTTATAATAACAAATAAAAAATTCAAATTTGGATGCCTTTTATTATTACTTAATCACTTTGGCAAGAACTTCCAGTACAATGTTGAGTAACAGTGGTGACAGTGAGCATCCTTGTCTTGTTCCTGATCTTAGAGGGAATGCCTTCAGTCTTCACCATTAAATAGTTCTGGGTTTTTATATTTCTGTTTATCATGTTGAGGGAGTGTCCTTCTATTCCTAGTGTTCTAAGTGTTTTTATAAAGAAAGGGTGCTGGATTTTGTTAAATGCCTTTTCTGAAACAATTGAGAAGATCATATGTTTTTTTTTTCTTTCATTGTGTAAATGTAGTGTATAACATACATTGATTTTCTTATGTTGAACCAAGCATGCATAAAAGGAAAAAAATCCTACCTGATCATGGTGTATAATTCATTTAATATACTGCTGGATTCAGTTTGCTTGTATTTTGTTGAGGATTTATGCATCTATATTCGTTAGAGATAGCACTTGTAGTTTTGTTTTCTTGTGTTATCTTTATCTGGCTTTGGTATGACGATGATTTCGGCTTTGTAGAATGCTTTAGGGTATGTTCTCAACTCTTCAGTTTTTGGAAGAGTTTGAACAGAACTCTAGCTAAGTCTTCTTGGAATGGTTGGTAGAGTTGCCTTGAGAAGCCATCTAATCCTGGGCTTTTCAATGCTGTGAGGTTTATAATTCTGATTCAATCCTTTACTAGTAATATTTTGATGCTATTTCTTATTTCTACCTGAGTCAATGTAGATAGTTTGTCTATTTCTAAGAATTTGTCCATTTCATCTAGGTTATCTAATTTATTGGTGTACAATTGTTCATAGTATTGTGTCATAGCCCTTTTTATTTCAGCGGGGTGGGTAGTAATGTCCCCCTTTTTATTTCTAATTTACTTGTTTACTCTCAGTTTTTGAATCTTGCTAAAGTTTTGTCAATTGTATTGGTCTAGTCAAAGAACCAACTTTTGATTTTATTTATTCTCTCTATTCTTAATATGTTTTTTTTTAAATTTATCTATAATCTTTATTCCATTCCTTCTTCTTCCTTTGGGTTTAGTTTGTTCTTCTTTTTATATTTCTTCCAGTTTTGAAGTTAATTCTCTGATTTGAAGTTTTCTACTTTTTAAATGTAAGCTTTTAGAGCTATGTTTCCCTCTCAGCATTGCCTTTGCTGCATCCCATAAGTTTTGATATGTTATACTTTAATTTTCATTTTCCTCAAGATGTTTTTAATTCTGCTTATGATTTCTTTTTAACCCACTGATTTTTTTTTTAAAGAATATGCTGTTTAATTTCCACAAAATTTTAAATTTTCCATTTTTCTCTCTGTTATTGACTTCTATCTTCATTCCTTTGTGGTTGGAGAATATACACTGTATGATTTAAATATTTTTTTATATTGAGACTTGTTTTGTGACCTACCATATGGTCTATTCTGGGAAATATTCCACGTGCACTTGAGAAAAATATGTAAGCCTGTTTTTTGGGGCCTGTGTCTTGTCTTAGGCCTTTGCTTATAATATGTTTTGGAGTTTCCCTGTGTACGGGGATTTGTCCCATCTGCTTCCCAGGAGACAGACAGAAATTCCTCTCCTGGGTTTTTGAAGCTGGCAGGCCTTTGCTCAAGATTGTCTTCAAAGTTTCTTACACTCCTCTCATTGTCTCAAGCTGCTTTAGCCTGGAGGCCAATTCTAGGAGGAGGGGCATGTGGGAAGAATATTGCCTGAAATATCCTTCCATTACAAGTATCCTTGGAATACCACTCCCTCCCTTTTAATCAGCATTTGATTAAATACCATATTATTAGGCTTACCTGGCCTAATCAATGTAAAATAATATTATTTCCCATAACTTTTTCTTTAATTGTGCAATTGTACTTATTCTTCATAGCACTTATCATCTTTATTATGTTTTTTGTTATTTTGTTTTTTTGTATTACAATCATGGCTCTTTTCACTGTAATATTATCTATTTGGTTAAGTGCTGTATCTCAAAATGTAAGAAAGTTTGTGGCACATAATAAGTACTATACATTATATATTAACTCATTATTGAATTTATTTAGGACTTTTAGGTTTATCAAATACATTGTACATTTTTTCTTTCTTTTTATTTTTAGCTATCTCTTTAAATTTCATAACTGCAGATTTTCCTATATAGTTAAGAAAATGTCACTAACAGTTTTATTAAAAATATTTATTTCTTACTATTAGTAAATTATATTAATAACAATTGTGTATTGAAATTCCAGGTTATAATCAGATTTTGCCTTTTTAGATATCATATAATAGTACTTAAAATTGAACTTCAGCTATTTTAAGAAGTAGAATATCATTTCTAAGTGCTGGAAATGACAGGGTTTATTATACTTATTTAAATTCAGGAATGCCCTATTAGAAGGTTTGTGCACTTAACCTTTCAAATATGCGATAACATTTGCTAAGCAGTATCTCAAATATGTTAATATTTCTCTCAACTAGTCTAACATAAATAATTCTACTGATTGTGTTCATTCTATCATTTACTAAATATATATATATATATGTATGTATGTATATAAAAGCCCTATAAAAACCAGACACTATTCTCCTTATCAACCTCAATATTTCTGAGAGCCTTAGCTATTACTGAATAAAAAATATGGCCACATTTGATTAAATGACTATTCTTTTTCAAAATGTAATATTAAGGCAGTGCTTCCCAAAGTTCAATACTTAATATAGATAACTGATAAAAGGGATATCTTAAAGGAGATTGCCCTGGTTTTAGTATTCTGTGGACCCCAGAAAATTATGTTTTATACCATTCATGTGAATGTAAACATACTTTATGTGGGCCTTTTGGTTAGATTCAGTTAAGAGAACTTTTGATTAGCTCACATTGGATTAGATCATTTTAGAGTCTTTGGTTGGACTACTTCAGTGAGGTATGACCCAGAGTGGGTCTCAGTCCCTTTGCTGGAATCTTATATAAATGAAGCATTAAAAGTAGAATAACACAGAGAAAAAGAGCTGCCATTTTACCCTGCCATGTGAGAGAGGGCTCCAGGAATGCCTACAGCTGCAGAAAGAGAGAAATTCCAAGAGGCTGGGAGATAGGCTTGAGGGTGGACTCAGACAGAGCAGCCTAAAGCAGAACTAGCCACAGGACTGAAGGAGAAGGAAGAGATAAATAGACCATTATACTCTGTCATGTGCTTGATCCCTCACAGCTACAACTTGGTGAGACAGCATGTTTAGATGATGTCTTGAGTTGGACATGTCCATAGTCTTGGAATTGTAAGCTTTTACCCTAATAAATCCCCATTATAAAAGCCAACCCATTTCTGGTAATTTGTCTTGGCAACCTTTAGCAAACTAAAACAGATATATTACCAAAGGAAAACATGTCAGCGAATATAGTTTTCCTTAGGGAATGGAAGTATGAAAGAGAGGGAACATAATGGATGGTAAGAAACGTTGATTAAGAAGCCTGATAATAAGCAAATAATAGCTTATATTTTCCAGGTTCTGTGACATTTCTGTATTTTTAGAGGGAAAATTAATACACTTATGTGCAACACAAACACACAGTATCTAGAATAGACCCAGCATGAAACATGAAATTATGGAGCAATGCTAGGCAAGCAAGTGTGAGGATTTCAGAGATTATGTACATAGGATCAGAGCATCTTTAGGCCCAGGTACCTGTGGTGAGCCTAGCCCATTGAGGAAACCTGGTTAATGGAATAAAGGACAAGGTCCATTGAGAAGATTAAGGTAAAGTTTAGAGTCAGATAATGACTTAGTTCCTCCTGTTGCATTGGAAAGTTAAAATTATATTTACCAGAGTCCCTGAGAACTATCTTTCTTAATGCAAATAATATTCCACCAATGAAACACACTCAAATGATATTGGGAAGATGGAATTGGACATAGGCTATATTTCCTTTTCCTAATAGGTGTTAATAAAAAATTTAAGGAAGACATGAGTATCTGTTCTTGCTATATTCTCTATTCCAGTGTTTAGTCACCAGCTCCCTGGCTAAGAAAGCCAGGTTTAGAGGCAATAATGATGGTAACAGCTATGCAACTTCCCCAATTTCTAGTTTTGTGTAACCAGCAAACTAATAGCCCACAAAATCCCTTTGACTGTCACTACTCCAACCTTTCTAATAATTTTATAAGCACTTGAATTTAATATTTTCTTTCTGATATACACAGAGTGGCTTCTATTACCTTCACTTAACTTTAATTGATACAGATGAGCACTAAGCAATGGCTTTGAATATAAGCACGATTAAGATCTTCAGAAATAACACGGTTGCTTTTGATGAGAGGACCTCATCCGACACCATATCATAAGACATACATTGCAAGTTGTTAGCCCTGTAATATTTGCTGTTTCTTTTGTTTGACTGAAGATGATCTTCATGTGCCATGTCTGGTCCAAGAAAAGCACAGCTTGGAATTGGGGAGTAGTACATCTCTGTTTGCTGACTCCATGGCTATCATCTGATCCCTTCAGTTCTAATGTTCTTATTCTTAGAGTTCTGCAATATGTTTTTCATTAGCTCTTCCTTCCCTGATCTTTCCAATTTATCCAAGAGTTAGGAAAAATAAGATGCCTTTCAGCCATTTCATATTATGTTGTTAAAGTCACAAACAAGCCCTGAGTCCTTCTATGTTAGACTTGAATAATAATAATAATAACGATAATAATAATATCTAGAATCATGACAGAATAAAGTCTTTGTTTTAAAATGCAAAAAAAAATTTTTTTTTTTTTTGCCTTTTTACTGTATTAGTCTTTTTATAGAGAATTGCTGGCTGATTGGGTGGAAGGTACATGCTGGGTAAGAACCTCATTTAGCATCTGAAAATATTAACCTTTCATAAGTAAACAGCATTCAGCACAGTTCCTCATACATACAAAGTCCTGAATAAATTTTTGCTATTATTTCTGCTGTAGCTCTGAAAGAGTACCCATAGGATATGAAGAGCAAATCTGCTAAGCTTCTTCATTTATTCCACCAGAAAACAAAAATATTTTAATATCTGTAAGATTTTATTGAAAGTATTTTTAAATACAAGTGAAAATCTCTCAATTTATTTTAAAAAATACAATTGTTTGATCCAGCATTAAGACTTTAGATACTATTAATTTAGAAGGTCTTTACAAGTTTTCACCAAATTTGAATCTATAGTCATATGAGTTGTGATTCTTGGTAATAGTTAATATAAAAACCTTATAGAAAGAGAATCACATTACTAATGTAAATCATTGCCAGCATTTTAAATTTAAAAACATGGATAAGAATATAGATATAACCTTCTTAGTAACTGATGAGTTCTTAAAAATTCAATTATGTTTGTTACTGTTTTCTGCTTTTGTGAAATAAGGTTTTCTTCTAGCAAGCTTTTTGAAACAGAAATTTGGATAAGAAATGCAACATTGCATCATGGTATTCAACATTTTACCTTTTATAATCTGGAATGAATAATAAATAAGAAAACAGGTAGTGAAAAATAGGATATTTTAAAATTTAATATTTAGGGAAATAGCTCTAAAATTGGTCAGACAGTTTTCATAATCAAATAATGTCATCAGCAATGCAATGACAATTATAATGATACTTACATTCAATTTTGGCAACCTCACACAAATGCTAAAAAGTATGTATTAGAAGGTATACTTCTAATATACTGAATAGTAAGCAGATACCTCTTGATATGTTCAAGGATTATAATGAATCTTATTCCATGTAGTACTATGAGGTGATGATTCTGAATCCCTAAGGTACTGTATTAGTCAGCTAAAGGGATGCTGATACAAAATACCAGAAATCTGTTGGCTTTCATAAAAGGGTCCTTATTTAGGGTAGAAGCTTACAGTTACCAGGCCATAAGTATAAGTTACTTTCCTCACCAAAGTCTGTTACCATGTGTTG
The DNA here is from genome assembly GCA_026826555.1 of Tolypeutes matacus. Taxonomy (NCBI): domain Eukaryota; kingdom Metazoa; phylum Chordata; class Mammalia; order Cingulata; family Chlamyphoridae; genus Tolypeutes; species Tolypeutes matacus. The sequence goes on from JAKSZT010038599.1 coordinate 33,071,484, forward strand.
GAGCAAGATGGCTGCCGATGTCTGCAAGAGTTCAGCCTTCATCTTCCTCTTAAGGATCCGTGGTCCCAGTTTCTTCCAATATCAACTGTAGGCTGGGATAAGCTTCCCAAGGCTCATTTCTCTCCAGGCTCAGCTGCTCTGTTCTCTCTACAAGGCCAGCTGTAAACTCTATGGTGAACGGCTTGTATCTCTTCCCAGAGGCCTCTCCCATGTCTAATGGAGATTTCTCTCTTTCCTCATGTATCTGCTTCTCTGTGTCTTTACTTCTCGGGGTTGCAACAGTAAAACTCTCACTAACTCCTGTGCCTTGTCTTTTTCTCTGTGAATCCCCACACACCAAAGGGGCAGGGACTCAATATCTTACTGACATGGTCCAATCAAAGCCCTTATCATAATTTAATCTTGCCCAGAGGAACAGACCAGTTTACAAATATAATCCAGTATCTATTTTTGGAATTCATAAACAATATCAAACTGCTACAGGTAGTAACACAAATCTGCTTTATTGCTATGCAGGAGTCATTAGCAAAGAGTACACAGATAACTATGTGTATTTATTATAGTCTAGAATGGTTAGTTCATGATGATTTGAAAAGAACCTAAGGATGAATGGCATGATCTTTTTACCCCTAATTACAGGCTCAGCCTCTTTACATATGAAAACTCCCAGACCAATTTAGAATACTATCCCACTGCCACTACCATATGTTTGGTCTTGAAATGGACATGAAAGCCCCAAACAGTGAATTCAGGATTATTCTTTGCAAATTATCTGGCTGTAGTTGGTAAATGAATGACTCCTGAATGGGGTATAAACAGATTTGAATAATTGTTACAGAAATCTTGACTCACTTGAAATAATATGAAAAATTTGCAAAGGGTATATCATCAAGCAATTTGCTAGAGAAATTATCTTAATTTTCCATAAGTTGCCAAAAAGCTCCCCTAATGCAAAAACAAATATTTAGAATCAAACACCTTATAGAGCCACTGTGATATACTAATTGACTATCATATTTCTAATGCAGTCTGAATTAAAAAAAAAAAAAAACACAACTTTTGACTGAATTACTGTTGACACTGATGGCTTAGGTGAAGTTATTTTCATTACTTCTGTTTTCATTATTCTTACTTATACCAGGATTTTTCCTAGATTAGCACGCAGAATTTTGCTCCAACCTAGAGAATTCCCTCTTTCTAATTCCCTACAATTAAGAAGGATGAGTAAGAAAAGAAATAAAATTCTCCATATGTATATATCTAACTTACTCAAGTGCTGATTTTGTGGGGGTAGATTGTTTTATTTTGAGGCTTTGGTAGCTTTACTTGGCAGATAGAAAAATCGATTGAATTGACCCATGTGTTATTCCAGCAATTATTTGGCTTGCAGCTGGATGAACCAAGCATGTATACAATGTGAGGAGAGCCTTCCATGGGAGACCTTGATTGCAATAATAAGATTTGACTTGAGAAAAAAAAGTACCATTTTTTTCTAGGACACAATCCTTTGCATTCATTCATGGAACTCAGGGGCTTTTCTAAGACTTAAAAAAACATATTCAAAATATTAATTGAAAGAAAGTTAATTTGTCTCTATAAAATTTGCTTCAGAATCACTTTGAATAATTTTATGTTGTCTTAAAAAAAAACCAAGTCACAATCGATAAAGTGGGGTGAATTTTGTTAGATTTACATGAGTTCATCTAAAGCTTAATATTTGCATATATCTTTTGATTGTTTTAGCAGAACACTTTCATTCAAATCAACTTTGAAAAAGTATCTTTGATGAAATGTAAGCTGAGACTTGAACAATAGTGTAGTTCAAGTCGTCCTCATAGATCTTCAGTCATATGAAAAACAGCAGCAAAATTGCACTTTTTCACAAAAATTTCTCCTCTAATAATATTTAACTAAGTATCGACAGATTGTTATTTTTAATGTGCAAAATATAACACAAATAGCAATGTTACTTATTAGAAAGTATCTTATTTTTTATATGCATTGGAATGTCTTAATTTAAATTCATCCATCTATTCATATAATAAATACTTGTTGAGAATTAACTCTGTGCTAGCATGAGTTGCAATTTTAAATATAGTGGTCAAATTTGTAGCTGAGAAAGAGATATTTAAGTGAATACTAGAAAGGCATGAAAGAGTGAACTCTTCCTAGAGAAAGAGTAGACAGTACCAAGTAGAGAAATTAACAAATGTACATACACTGAGGCAGTAGTGTACCTGGTGAGATTGGGATATAACCAGGAGTACAGTGTGTGTGGCTGCAGTAGTACTTGAAGAACAATTGAGAATGAGGAAAATGGACCTCATTATTCACTTTTGTTTTTACTGAAACTAAAGTAGATTGGGGATCTTTGGAAGGTTCTGAGCAGAAGAAACATAATATGGATTTTATAAAGATAATTGTGGTTGCTATGGACAGAATTAAGAACAGTGAGAACATGGCAAAAGCAGTGGGGGCAGCAATCAATAAGCAATAGCAATCCAGTTGAAAGATGATGTTAACTTGTGACTTTGCTCAGAGTGGTACTAGTGGAAGCAGTGATGAATGGTTAGAATTCAGATTTTGTTTTCTGTAGTTAGTGCCCAAGAATTTGCAAAAGATTGGATAAATACCATAAGGAGGAGTAGTGTCAAATTGGTTAGATTATGGAATCTAGTTGTTTGGTCAAGCAAGCACTGGCCAGATTATAATTGTGAGGATAATTCGTGGATTTAAATCATCAGTAAGTTGATTGTACCTATGATTGATTAATTCTACAATCAACTGAGGAGATTGCCTACAACAGAGACATCTCATCCATCATTTGAAGGCCTTAAAAGGAGAAGAGATGACTTCAGCAGTCAGAAGGGAGAATGTCCATCTCTACCTCAGCACCAGCTTCTCCTGGGGAATTCATTGAAAAACTTCATTTGGACTTTCCCATCTTTACATTCAGGTGGGCCAATTCCTGTGAAAACTTTCCTAATCTTTAGACAATATATATACATGTATATCTTCTGCCAGTTCTGTTTCCCTAGAGAACCCTGACTAATGCAGAAGTTAATAAATATTTTGAGGTTTTGGGCCTCAGCTACTAAATTGACATATAAATCAAGATATCTAAAAAGTATAATTAGCGTAAGATGAATTTCCATGTGTGCTTCTTAACACTTGATATAGAATTATAGGTCATTTGATTCTTCTTCAGTCTCTAACAAAAAGGAAAGAGCATTTAAATGAAAAAAGGTATTCTTCATATGGTATTGGTTATTTAATTCTCTGGCATTTTCTCCTAAATCATATATAATCCATTATAAATTCTGGTGTAACACATAAGACTGATCAAAGGTTATAGGATGCCACACTTTGTTTGTTGCATGTTCTTTATTTAATTACATTATTATTATTATTATTATTTTAAACAATTTATTGAAGGATATCATTCATACATGAGCATACATAAACAATAAGTGTTCAGTAAACATTTTGAACTTACTAAACAAACATGCATAACATCATACAGGGCTCCCACACATCACCCCATCACAAATACTTTGCATTGTTGTGAAACATTTGTTAACAAATTATGAAAGAGCATTGTCAAAGTATTACTAATAACTATAGTCCATATCTTATTCCCCTATACTTTTTTTAAGGATTTATTTATTTACTTACTTTTATCCATTTTTACCCACCCTCCCGTTTTTGTACCCATCCACTGGACAACTCTCTGTGTCCATTTCCTGCCCTCTCTTCTCATCCTTTTCCTCCCATCTTCACTGGAATTCGATCCTTGAAATCTCCGATGTGGGAGAGAGGCATCCCTTTGCCTGCGCCACCTTAGTTCCAGGTTTTTGGCTCATCTTATCTTGGCTCTCCCTTATGTCACTTTTCTACTACGTCATCATCTTCCCACGTGTATCAAGGGGTCTGACGGTGCACCCGCTCGGGGGACTGGTGGCATATCCACTCATGGGGCCCCACGGCCCAGCGCCTTCTATATTTTTCTTTTTTTAAATTTTTAGCGGGAGGTTCCGGGGATGACTCCAGGTCCCTCCATATGGGAGACGGATGCCCAACCATTTGAGCCACATCTGTCCACCTGCTGTATCTTTTAAGGTTGACCAAAGATACCTAGAGTTACAGTCATTTCTCATACAGGTTTGTCATATAATAAATCAAGCTTAGTTTATCACCAGCATTCTAAAAGTCAGACTAGGGAGAAAAACTAGGTCTGGGGACACATGCATGGTTTCTAATACAGTGAATGTTTAGCTTACCCTGATTATCACAAAATCAGGACAGCGAGAATATTTTGCACTATTTAAGTAACTTAAATCACACAATGTTATTTAGCCTCTTTCCTTCTGGAATTATATGATTTTGTTGATTCGCTTGACTGAATATGTCCAGGCCACTTAGTATATATCAGTTGCCCTTTCATCATACTGATAGCATCATGGGTGAAAAGTAAAATAATCAAATAATAAAATATAACAAAACATGAAAAGTCATACACGAAGCAATAAGGATACTGTGCCATGAACTGAAAAAGTTGTTTAATTAAATTCTGTGCCCCTTAAAGGCATTAAAAATTTAAAGAAGAAAAATGAAATAATATATATAGAACTAATATTGAGGACTGAAATACGATAAAATCAAAGCTTCTTATAAAAGGAAAATATACTAATAGTAGCCTATGAAATATATGTTCCTAGTTTTCCATATTAAAATCATAATAAATTTTTTGCCATTATAAAAATATTCAAATCACAACTTGATTCAATAAAATTAAGAAATCAAGAAAGTTATTAAAATCAAGGTAGATGCTCCACAAATGCCACCTACAGACAATACTTAAGGTAACTAAATTATAAAGAACACTCAGTATACTGAGAAGTTCACATATAAAGCCAAAGATCTAATAACTTATGAAAAATATCTTTTCTAATCTAAAGAGAAAAGAGATTATATGATGTAGCCATGCACATAAATTCCTAATATCTATACATATATATAAATATATATGAATAAATAAATAAATATATATCAAAGGTATTGAAGTAACAAATGTGATGAGAAAATTAAAACTATTATTTTGAAGGATATTTATTCATTTAGTAATTAAAATTAATTTAGAGGAACTGCTTCTAAATATAATAACTAATGATACCTTCCTTCAGTCTTTTCTAGATCAATATTTCCTACATTTCTGATATAATCAAAAGGAATTGAGTTAAGAAATAAATTGCCACCACTCTAGAATATTTATTCTTGAAATGAATTTTATGTTTTAAATGACAACCTTAAATTAAATGATTATCATCTACTTTTCCAGTTTTTATTGCTCCTGGCAAGTGTAAACCTTTGACTCTGTTTACATAGACATCATTCAGTAGAACTTTTAATAAAACGCTTTCCTTCCAAAAATGTGATAATACAGTTTTCGCCCTCTTCAATATTCTGGATATTATACATAAATCCAAATTTCAAGCTTTCTATATCTTAATATTTTGACTTTTCACAATAACTGTACATTCCTTCACCAAATACAACTACTACAGGCCAGGCTTATTTTACACATACATACACATGCACACAGCCTGGAAAGAAGTACATAAAAATGTTTAAAATAGATATGTTTAAATATTGAGATAATAAGTGATTTTTCTTTTAATTTCTTTATATTTGTTTTCATGATAACATATGATTTCATAATGAAGGACAATATATTAAAATAGCTATTTCACCTTTTAAAAATTCTTCAGAAAAAATAAATATTAAAAAACTATTTAGAGGCAATAAAAATTGAAACGATAGTATATAAAATATATTTGTTAAAGCAGTGATTCAAAATTTTTGCATCATGAAACACATAAAGAATGAAATTTCAAAACAATACAGAGTTAAACAATGATGCTTAAAGCTCAAAGAGCTGTCTCTAAGCTTGCTTGGTGGAATTAACTGTCGAGACCATTGTGTATCATTGGCACAATGATAACTCACAACTTCTAGCATTTGCCACACCTTGCGGGGAGCTCTGGCATAAGAGTAATTTAAAATGTACTTTTACACAAATACTTCATTTATTCTAGTACATTTTCTATTAGTGATTTTCTTAAATGTTTGTTTGGTAATTAGCTTTCTAGAATTCACTGAAAAATGTTGAAATGAAAGTCAAGCATTTATTTCTTAGTGTTCTCTGTAGAAGTAGTATATAATACTTTCTCTAAGTGTTTCCACTTTTCCTTCTTTTCCTTTAATTTAAATATATTTTTCAATAAAATTAAACAATTTTTAAAACAGAGGAAGATTAAATGTAATTTCATATTCATGGCACTTGCTAATTTCAAATGTTTACATTTTGAATGAATACATTTGGTTTATTGTGTTTGTTTTTAAATGTTTGCATAAATTATATCATTCTAAACCATTGTCATATATTAGATGTTATAATTGCTATCAATACCAACATTAATTTTACTAAATGACTTAGTTATAGATGTATGAGCTTTTAGTTAATACATAAGTCAAAAAACATGAAATCAATATCTTTAATAAAGAAGTAAATTATATTGGACTAAAATAGCATATCAACTTTCCACCTAATAATAATAATAATGCATTTTTTAACATTACCATCTTACTTATCCTTCCTTATACTAAAAAATATCTTTAAACAATATTTTTAAACATTTGTCTTAGCAAATTCATTCTCCAACCCTTTTAATTATGATTCTTCCATATCACTCTGGAGAAATGGGTTTATCAGGAATTATTAAATGAATATGAAACATCTAGCACTTCATTTCTCTATCTATTTGTTCTCCATAGGAGGTATCACACTACTTAGAAGTATTCACAATGGAAATAAACCACTATTTTTTGGAAGTTTTTTTCCTTACCTTCAACAAATATATTCACTTTTCACCTTGGTTTTTGCTATCATTTTTCTTTAACTTTCTTAGTTTATTATACATATTTCCTGAATATGTGTTCCTCATGTTAAATACTCTCAAAACTACGCCTTTGAAATCTAGATCAATATTTTAAAATTCTTGAGGGTTCAATATATTTTAAATTGATGGATCCAAAACTGAACTATTTACCTTTTCACAGCATCTCAATTATCCAGTCAGTCAAGTTAGAACCCTATATGTTATCTCTAGTATATTTTTCTCCATTGTTCCCAAAGTTCTTTCTTTTTTTAAAAAAAACAGCTTTATTGAGATATGTTCACATACCATAAAATCTATCTATGCTGGTTAAGCTAATGTGTCTACTTGGCCAGGTAATGGTGCCCAGTTGTTTGGTCAAGCAAGCACTGGAATAATTATAATGCAAGGACATTTCATGGATTTTAATCATCAGTGATTTGACTGCATAGATGGCTGGTAACCCACAATCTACTAAGGAGATTGTGGTCAACAATTTGTGACATCTCAACCAATCAGTTGAAGGCCTTAAAAGGGGAAGTGATTTCAGCATTCGGAGAAGGAATTCAGATTTCTACTTCAGACAGACAGCGTATCCTGCGAACTCATGAAGGACCTTCATCGGATCCCCTCTTTTGCAGCTTGCCCTACGGAATTTGGACTTGTGCATTCCCACAGTCATGTGAGACAATTTTATAAAATCTCATACTATTTACAGATGTCTCCTGTAGGTTTTGTTTCCCTAGAGAACCCTGACTAATACACAATCCAAAGTATACAATCAATGGCTTTTAGCATAATCACAGAGTTGTGCATTCATCACTGCAATCAATTTTAGAATATTTGCATTACTCAAAAAAGCACAAAAACTCCATATACCTTAGCAGTAACCTCTTCATCTCTCTCTTCTTCCCAGGCATACATAGCCATTAATCTATTTCTGTGTCTATAAATTTATTTATATTTTATACAAATGGAGTTTATAAAATATGTAGTACTTTATATCTGTTTTTTGTTTAACATAATGGTTTTTTAAATTACTATTTTAATTAGAGAAATTGTAAGTTTACAGAAAAGTCATTAAAAAAACATTCCCATATATAATATAACCCTTTATGGTTGACACTTGAATACTTGTGGTACCTTTGTTATAATTGACAAAAGAATATTGAAATATTACTATTAACTATAGTTCATAGTTTAGCTTAGGTGTATTTTCCCAACATACTACCCTATTATTAACAGCTAGTTTCATAACTCAAGAAGGATCATTCTTATACTTGTATTATTAACCCCAATCTACAGTCCACAACAGGGTTCATGTTTTATCTTTTTTCATTCTAATAACATACAGGACCCATAACTTCCCCTTTCAATCACATCCACACACATAGTTCAGCATTGTTAATTACACACACTGTAATGTGCTACCATCACCACCAGCCATTTTCAAAACTTTACAATCATCCCAAATAGAAAATTTTACAAATTAATGATCAGCTCCCATTCTCTACCCCAACCTATCCCATGGTAACCCATAGTCTAGATTCTTATATCATAGTCTGAAGAGATTATGTGTTCTTCTTAAAATAAAGTTGTGATTGTTTATTGCCTACAATCCAAGTCTACTTTTGGAATGGCATTAAACTTTCTTTGCAACATTATTTTAGCTAATTATTTGAAAACAGGCGTTACCCATTGTAACAGATTGATATTATTTATGAATTCCAAAAGTAGATATTGGATTATGTTTGTAAACTGATCTGTACCTGAGAGTGATTAAATTATGATTAAGCGTTTGATTGGGTCACATCAATAGGGTATTAAGTCCCTGACCCCTTGATGGGTGGGGACTCACAGAGAAAACTACATGGCAGAGAAGAAAGTTGGAGTTTTGAGCTGAAGCCCAGGAAGTAAGCACACCGAGGAGCAAAGCAGCTGAGCCCATAGAGCATCGAATCCTGGGAAGAGAGGAACCCAGGAAGCCCAAACTCTTGGCAAACATCTACAGACATCTTGTTCCAACACATGGCAACAGACTTTGTTGAGGGAAGTAACTTATGCTTTATGGCCTGGTAACTGTAATCTTCTACCTCAAATAAATGCCCTTTATAAAAGCCAACAAATTTCTGGTATTTTGCATCAGCACTGCTTTGGTTGACTAATACACCCCTTTTCTTTGCATAGTGACTAATATACCCCCTTTCTTTGTGTTACTACTTACCTTCAGCTGGGAGTCCAATGCAGGCCAGTAATTTCCTTCCACCATACCTCTATGTTAATGTTCCATAATTTGTCAATCAGATACTGCTATCTAAGAGTCTCTACTGGACATGGTTTATGAAAAATCACAGAGACAGTTTAGAACTGGTAGCCCTGATGGCAAAAGACAAGCTGTATTGGCCTCATGGGATACCCCGTTAGAGAGTAACCCAGACAACATCATGACCAGATTATTTTCCTCCTGCCCATACTTTCTTGTCTCTGGCTTGCTTTCTGAAATTGATTCTCCAGCATTCCAATTAATTCTGTGAGGTGTCAGATATCATCTCATATAATTTATTTCTGTTTTAAGTTGACAAAAATCTATTTTTATTATTTGCATCTAAGAACTGCAACAAATTAAACACTTTATCAAATAATCAAAAAGGACAGGTGTGCACATCATGAAGTTTTATACCAACATGTTACTGCTATTCTGATTTCCAGGAATTATTTTCCTCTTCCAAATATTTTAACATAAAATAATTCTATGTTGTTATGTTATGTTATGTTATGTTATGTTATGTTATGATGTTATGTTATGTTGTGTTGTGTTGTGTTGTGTTATGCAAGAATTATGTGTTTCTTGTAACTTTTTAGTATAATGTTCCACATATCACCAAAGGCAACATTGGTCACTTCTTTATCCCTATCCTTTGATATACATTCCTATATGAATATACATTTCATGATAATTATTTGTGTCTTTTCTTTTCCCTCAATTCTGAATTATGTATTTCTGTGGGCAAAAACTATATTTCATTTTATTCTTGTGTTTTGAAAATGTATGAGGGTTACTGTGACAGTCTGGATTTTGTGAATCCCAGAAAAAAATGTTTTTAAACTAATCCATTCCTGTGGATGTGGGGCCCTTGATTACATTAAATTCAGTTAAGGAACATTTGATTAGATCACTTGATTAGATCATTTTGGGGATTTTTGATTGGACTATGTCAGTGAAGCATGACCCATGTTAGGTTTAGCACCCTTGCTGGGGTCTTATATAAACTGAGAACACACAAAGGAAGAGAAACACAGAAAAGAGAATTATGCCATTTTGATCCTGCCATATGAGAGAGAGGACTCAAGGATCACTAGCAACCAAAGCTGACGCATGAAGCCCCCAAAGGGCTGGGCCCATGGAGCAGCTCAAGGCTGAAGAGAGGAGTCATATACCTGATCACCCACGGCTGGGTTCAGGGAGAAAGTGGAACAGCCAAGGGTGAGAGAGGAGAACCATAAATATAGACAATTCATTTGCCTGTTTGCCCAAAGCTGAGCTCTGGGATATGGTGAGACTTGGGAGGAAGGCTAGGGACTCAGCCAAGATCTGCTGCCATCGTGCCTTGCCACATGACAGCATGCTAGAATCACCAGTAGCTGACTTTGGTGACAAAGTATCTCTGCTAATGTCTTGATCTGGACATTTCACAGCCTCAGGACGGTAAACTTTTACCCCCAGTAAATTTTCCATTATGAAAATCAACACATTTATGGTATTTTTGCATTGGCAGCCTTTGGTAAACTAAGGTAATAGCTATCTGTACATAAGCATTAGGTTGAATTGTTTAATAGAGCATTTTATACATGTTGATTGTCCAGTAAATATCATTAAATGATTAAATACATACTTATTCAGAAATTTCTGAATTAGATCACTTTAAAATCTCTATAACCAAGGAAGAATTAAACATTACTACTGTGATTTAAGGTAAAAATAGTGATAAAAATGCAATGAATGAAGCAAATGTTATACTTTCTAAGTACCTAAATATATATATTGAAGAAACATTGGCAAGGTTTAAAGTATTAGGAAATTTCATTTGTGTTTTATTCACAGGTATGCCATATATTCTCTGCATAAAATAACCTATGCATAATTACCATTATTTTCATATCACAATCATTTTGCTTTTTATTCCACACCTGATCTACTGGACAAAGTATGATACAGCTCTGTCTAAACATTACTAAAAGTTGATCATTTACTTACATAAATAATGTAAAAATTTTGTCTACTCTACTTTTCTATTTTTTATGTGAAACTTTACATATACATCAATATTTTTGGAATGAATGTAGAAAACTGATACTAACCAGCTGATTGGCATAGCTATTTTATGGAACAAATGAATATTCATTAAACTTGGCACATTTCTATCTTTGCCAATTTTCCTCCTTCCAAATTCAGATTTTATAGAACTTTCCTAATTGAATATGCTATATAATATTCATAATATTGAGGGTTATTCTACAAATGTCTTCTTTAAAAAGAAACAAGAAAATAAACAAATGCCTTAGAACTAAAACAAAGTCTAATGTAGATAAATGCATAGCTTACAGTGGAACTGATCCAAGACATATTCATGTGATTGTTAGGCAGCCAATAATGTTCATTATTTAGGGAATATCAGCCCAATAATATTAGTAGAGAAAAAGAAATATCAATATGAGATAATTTGCATTTGAAAGAACCAGTGTCAATTCTGTACCCCATTAATCTTTTCCTAGTTAAAATCAAAGAAAAATATCAGAAAGCTGAAAGGAAAGGTTTTTGTTTGAATACATTTATGATAACAAAATATCCATAACCTATTATTGTATAAAATGCTGTAGAATCTTGACTACAAAGCATCTTATTTCCTATAAAGATGAATTGTCAGTGGTGTTACACCCACTTGAATTAATATTACACTGTTATTAGAAAATCTGTTATAAAATATAATGTAGCAATATGGAAAGCAAATACAACAAATTAACTTATGGAAAAATAAGGACTCAAAATTGCAATATCACTTTTTTAAAAATGTGAATATGCACATGAAAATATTAAAATAGAACAATGCAAAAAAAACTACCATAGCTTCCATATTAAGATGATGTGATTATTCATATTTGCCAATTTCTCTTTTATTTCTTTCTCCTCTTTTGTTTTGACTATTTTGTTTTAATTATTTTTAATTATTTGGAAATGGAAATTAACCTATAAAATATAAACTTCACAAAATCTTTGTGTTTTCTTTATAGTGGGTGTGTTAAAATTATTTCTAGTTTATTCTACCATAGCTGGTGTGTTTCATATGTGGTGGGGTAAGGGTTAAATGCATTTAGTAAACTAATGAGCTGGGCCCCTCTTTCTGTGTAGCAGTTAAATTAGCCTTGGTAGATAAGAACTTTTTATGGATAGTTGCTTTTGATATCACTGTGTAATTGGAACTGAATACTTTATCAAAAGAAAATATTGATTTTTTTACAAAAACAAGACACTTTAGAAATTGATGATGTATTTCTTGGGGCAAGGGTATGCATGGTGAAACTGTTAGGAAGTTACTACTTAACCTGCAAAGAGATAGGCTTTTCTAAAGAAAATAAATAGAGCTTAGGCACTGACTTCAAGTGATAGCAAGGACCTGTCTCTAACATACCTCTGAAACTCTACTTATTCAAGCAGGGACACTTGGGGCCATTTTTAATAACATATTCTAAATACAGCAGCAAGAGTAACATTTTTTAAAACTAGGTCACATAAAATAAACTGCTGAATAAAATGCAAATTCTCCAAGGGCTTCTCATTTCACTGAATAAGAGCAAATCCCTTACTTGACCTACAAGAACCTAAATGACCAGGCATCCTGGTTATATCTCTGACCTCCATGCTCTCAATCCTCTCCTTAACAGCACTGCTCTGGTTATAACCAGACTCCTTACTATTAAAAAAAAAAAAAAAAAAAAAAAAGATCCTGGGCATCCTTAGACTTAGGACCTTATCACTCAATGTGTTCTTTAACTGGAATTAGTTATTATTTCCCATGAGTTCATATGACTACTTCCCTATCTTCATTGGCTAGTATTAATATATCTTTTTCAATAAAGCTTTACTGAGCAATTTATTTAAAATTATGAATCCATTTAACTTTGCATGTGCCTGTCCGTATACCTCTTAATCTCTGTATTGCTTTTTATTTTCCATAACAAATATAACTGTACTTCTAACTCTGCAACTTATTTTTTTTTTTTGCAATTATTGCCTGTCTTTTGCAATAAAATGCTAAATTCTGAAAGAATAGGCTATTTTTATCTGTTGTGTTTACTAATGCATTCCAATTACAAAGAATAGTTTCTGACACATATTAGAGGATCAGTCAATATTTGTTAAATGAATTGAATCATTTACCTTTTTCAGGTTTTCCAAAAAGTAATCACCTCAGTTTGATATCTTTACTGCTGAATTCACATTATCCTTCTGTTGCATGCTTCAATGTTAAAGTCTAGGTGTGATCCTGAATGTAGACCAGTTTTTAGCCCCGCACCTGGAAATTGTGGACAGCTAAACCCCACCCTCAGGGCAAAGGGCCCAGGTGAGTCCCAGTTCCCGCTGACCACCCAGCATTCTCTGAGGATGGAAGGGTTCTTGCAAGAAATTGAAAGGGGTTTCCTTTCTGTGAGTTTGGTTTCCTGGACCCCCTTTGAGCTTTGGGGAGCACACCAACTGGCTGGAGGTGGCACCAGGCAAAGGGAAGAGGAAAATGTTTTGAGGAAGCCTGATTTACCTAACCACCTTGGGACACAGAGATTTGGCCTGAGAGAGGGTGGAGTCAGCCAATTTAATAGTTCTGCACTGAGGACTTTCAGAATTTCAACTCCCCTAAGGGAGTCAGGCAGTGGGAAGCACTTAATAAGTTTACAAGAGCCTATTTAGGGTCCCCTGTGAACTCAGTCTTCAGGGTCCCATTTGAATTTCAAAAAGGAACTCAACTTGACCAGGAAACAGGAGGGGGGATCTACTCACACAGCCTGCTGAATCCTGCTGCCCTAGGAGAGTCAAACCTTCCTGAGGGAAAGTGACTAAATAGCTTTCTGAACAGCTTACTGACTTAATTAGAAAGGTTAGCTCAGTGGAAGAGTTTCCACCTTGAATATATGAGGTCCCTAGTTCAATTCCTGACTCCTCTTAAAAGTAGCAATCCATAGGATATCTAAAATCCAGTTAATACTCTAGGACAGGGAAAACATAGACATTATTTTTGTACTAACTTCTTTTGGGTCCCCTATTTTTCCAAAAAAACAAAACAAAACAAAACAAAACAAAATAAATTAACTTAGTTTACTTGCTAAAACGAGCCTCAAAACCTGCAGAGAAAAGCCTGCAGGGTAACTGATGAACACGAGCAACCTGACAAGCTCCACAAGGACCCAAGAAGGAATGCTGTTCTTAGCTTTGTTTGGCTGCTTACTTGTGTGTTTGGTTTTTTTGTTTGTTTGTTTGTTTCTTGCTTTTCTTTCTTATTTCCTGTCCCCCCCCCTTTTTGTTAACATTAGGTGCTGTTAGCTTGTTTCTTTTTTGCTGTGCTTCTTTTTCCTTGATTTGCCATTTTCTGTGTATACTGATTTTGCCTAAATGCTATCTCTTTTCCTTCCCTCACCTTTCTATCTTCTGTTTTCCCTTGTGGTTCTTAAATTCCACCTTTCTTTATTTAGTCTTCAACTTTTCTGTTTTGATTTCTATCTTGTCTATTCTGTTTTCTTTTTTTTTTAATTAAAATTTTTTCTGTCCTTTCTTTCCTCATTCTCTCTCTCATCATTATTCTGGCATTTTAAAAAATTCTATGTATTTCTTTCTATTCAGTTTCCCATTTCACTTTAGGTACTACGCTTTTTAATTCCTATTACTCTACAGTGTTTATATAAGTTAAATATTCATTTTACTAAGACTTATACAGTCCCTCCCCTAACTTTTACTATTATTATTATACTCTTTCCTTTCTTAATTTTTCCACTTTCTCTGGCCCTAAACTTTTTCCTTCAAGGAACATAGAAAACAGCAAGGAAATAGAAAAAGAACAAAGTGTCAAAGGGAAAACATAACACACACACAAAACCAGCAGCTAAATAAAGCTCTAGAGCAGAGAGAGAAGCTAATCAACTGAATAAACCCATCAATATAAAAAGATGACCAGAGGGCAACAAAAAATTATAAAACTATAATATGAAACAGGAAGACATGGACCAGACCAATGAACAAACTAAAAACCAGGAAAAGTTGCAGAACATTGAGCAACTAATTAAAGCTGTGCAAAAAAATATCATTGACCAACTTAATGAAGTGAAGGAAGAGATTAAGGATATTAAGAAGACACTGGGAGAACATAATGAAGAAATTGTAAACATACATAAAAAGATAATGGATATGATGGTGATCAATGGCACAATCCAAGAAATCAAAAAGATGCTGGATACACATAACAGCAGATTTGAACAGGCAGAAGAAAGAATTAGTGATGTGGAAAATGGTATGTCTTAAATCAAACAGATAGTAGAACATATAGATAAAAAGATAGAAAAAATCTGGCAGGGACTTTGGGATTTAAATGACAACACAAAACACACAAACATTATCAGAGGGAGAAGAGAAGGGAGAGGGAACAGGAGTGTTGAAGGAAATAATGGCTGAAAACCTCACAACTCCATTGAAGGAGACGGACGTACATGTCCAGGAAGCACAGACCACCCCAAAGAGTATAAGTCCCAACAGACCTACTCCAAAACATTTACTTGTCAAAATGTCTAATGATCAAGATGAAGAGAAAATACTCAAGACAGCAAGAGAAAAGGGAACCATCACATACAAGGAAAGCACAAGATTAAGTGCTGATTTCTCATCTGAAACCATGGAGGCAAGAAGACAGTGGTATGACATAGTCAAGGTACTAAAAGAAAAATCTTCCAGCCAAGAATTCTCTCTCCAGCAAAGTTGTCATTCAAAAATGATGGAGAGTTCAAAATATTCACAGATAAACAGAAATTAAGAGAGTATGCCAAGAAGAAATCTGCCCTTCAAGAAATACTAAAGGAGGTTCTGTAGGTTGAAAGGAAAAAACAGGACAGAGAGAGTTGGAGGAGAGTGTAATAACAATTAAAAAGACAAAAAACAAAACAAAACAAAGAAAAAAACATATGGAATACATAAACCCGATGATAACATGGCTGATATAAGAAATTCCTTGAGTATAATAACACTGATGTTAATGGATTAAACTCACCAGTCAAGAAATACAGATTAGCAGAATGCATAAAGAAATATGATCCATCTATATATTGTCTACAAGAAACCCACCTTATACCCAGGGATTCAAGGAGGCTGAAAGTGAATGGCTGGAAAACAATTTTACAAGCAAACAATAACCAAAATTGCCAAGAGTAGTTATACTAATATTGGACAAAATCGACTTTAATTTCAAAACTATTGTAAGAGACAAAGATGGACACTATATATTAGTAAAAGGGGTAATATTTCAAGAAGAAAAAACAATCATAAACATTTATGCACCTAATCAGGGCACCTCAAAATACATGAGGCAAACACTGAAAAGACTAAGTTGAGAAATAGATGACTTTACAATTATAGTGGGGGACTTTAGTGCACCATTATCATCATTAGACATAACATCTAGACAGGGAATCAATAAAGAAACAAAAACTGAATAATACATTAGAGGATCTGGACCTAATAGACATATACAGAACGCTACACACAAATACAGTGAGATATATAGTCTTCTCGAGTGCACACGGATCATACACCAAGATAAACCACATGCTGGGCCCCAGAACAGCTCTCAATGAATTCAGAAAGATTGTGAGTATACAAAGTAATTTCTCTAACCACAATAGAATGAAGTTAAAAATCAGTAAGGCCAAAGGACCAGATTAGGCACAGAGATATGGAAGTTAAACAACACACTCTTAGACAAACAGTGGGTCAAGGAGGAAATCTCAAAAGAAACCAGTAACTACCTTGAAATGAATGAAAACAACAACACAATATATCAAAACCTATGGGATGCAGCAAAAGCTTTACTGAGAGGAAAATTCATAGGCATATATGCATATATATATATAAAGAAGAAAGAGATAAAATTGAAGACCTAACTGCACAGTTGAGGGAATTGGAAAAGCAACAACAAACTAGCCCCAAAGGAAGTAGAAAGAAGGAAATAACAAATATTAGAGAAGAACTAAATGAAATAGAAAATGAGAAAGTACTAGAAAAAACAAACAAAAATAAAAGCTGGTTCTTTGAGAAGATCATTAAAATTGACAAACCCTTAGCCAGACTAACAAAGAAAAAAAGATAGCAGATGCAAATACACAAAATAAGAAATGTGGAAGGGGAGATCACCACTGACCCCACAGAAATAAAGAGTGTCATAAAAAGGATACTTTGAAAAATTATATGGCAACAAGAATGATGATTTAGAGGAAATGGACAAATTCCTAGAAACTCACAAGCAGCCTACATTGACTACAGAAGAAACTGATTAATTCAACAGTCCAATTCCAAGTAAAGAGATAGACTCAGTCATCAAAAACCTCACAACTAAGAAGAGCACAGGACCAGATGGCCTCACAGGTGAATTCTACCAAACAGTCCAGAAAGACCTAATACCAATCTTTCTTAAGCTCTTCCAAAAAATAGAAGTAGAAGGAACATTGCCTAACTCATTCTATGTTGCCAACATTACCCTAATATCAAAGCCAAACAAAGATGCCACAAGCAAGGAAAATTACAGACCAATCTCTCTAATGATCCTAGATGTTAAAATCCTCAACAAAATACTTGCTAATCACATTCAACAACATATCAAACAAATTACACACCATAACCAAGTGGGTTTCATTTCGGGTATGCAAGGATGGTTCAACATAAGAAAATAAATCAATGTAATACACCACATAAACAGATTGAAAGGAAAAAAATCACATGATCATCTCTATAGATGCAAAAAAACCATTAGATAAAACACAGCACCCTTTCCTGATAAAAACAATGCAAAAGATAGGAATATAAGGAAACGTTCTGAACATGAAAAAGGGTATATATGAAAAACCCAGAGCCAACATCATCTTCAATGGTGAATTCCTAAAAGCTTTCCCTCTAAGATTAGGAACAAGACAAGGGTGCCCACTATCACCGCTCCTATTTAACATTGTGTTTGAAGTACTTGCTCTAGCACTGAGGCAAGAAAGAGAGATAAAAGTCCTCCAAATTGGATAGGAAGAAGTAAAAATTTTCCTATTTGCAGATGACATGATCTTATACATAGAAAGCCCTGAGAAATCTACAACAAAGCTTGTAGAACACGTAAAGGAGTTCAATAATGTTGCAGGTTATAAGATCAATGCTCAAAAATTAGTGGCATTTCTGTATACCAATAGTGAGCAACCTGAGGAGGAAATCAAGAAAAACATACCATTTACAGTAGTAACTAAAAGAATCAAATACCTAGGAATAAATTTAACTAAAAATGTACAGGACTTATATACAGAAAACAACACTACACTGTTAAAGGAAATCAAAGAAGACATAAATAAATGGAAGAATATTCCTTCTTCATGGATAGGAAGATTAAACATCGTTAAAATGCCTATCCTACCCAAACTAATCTACAGATTTAATGCAATCCCAGTAAGAATCAACACAGCACTTTTTAATGAATTGGAAAAAGTAACTACAAAATTTATTTGGAATGGGAAGCGGCTGTGGCTCAATCAGTGGGGCTCCCGTTTACCATATGGGAGGCCCCGGGTTCGGTTCCCAGGGCCTCCTGGTGAAGGCAGGCCTGCCTGCGCGGCGTGGTTGGCTGACCCGGCGAGCGCAAGCAGCAAGGGGGGGATAAATGAATAAATAAATAAAATCTTTAAAAAAAAAAAAAAATTTATTCGGAAGGGTGAGACCCCGAATCGGCAAAGACATATTTAAAAAGAAAAATGAAATTGGTGGTAACACACTACCTGACTTTAAAACACACTACAAAGCTATAGTGGTCAAAACTGCATGTCATTGGCACAAGGATAGACATACTGACCAATGGAATTGAATTGAGAGTTCTGATATAGATCCTGCATATACAGTCATCTGATATTTGACAAGGCCACCAAGCTCACTCAGTTGGGAGAGAATGGTCTCTTCAACAAATGGTGCTTGGAGAATTGGATATCCATAATCAAAAGAATGAGAGAGGAAAACCATCTCACACTGTATCCAAAAGTCAACTGGAGATGCATCAAAAATCTAAATAAAAGAACCAAGACTGTAAAGACCTTGTAAGACAATGTAGGGAAGCATCTACACAACCTTGTAATAGGAAATGGCTTCATGAACTTCTCACCCAAAGCATGAGCAGCCAAAGAAAAAATAGATAAAGCAGATCTCCTTAAAGTTAAAAACGTTTGCACCTCAGAGGACATTATCAAGAAAGTAAAAAGGCAGCCTACCCAATGGGAGAAAATATTTGGCAACCATATATCTGGTAGGACTCTAATATCCTGCATATATCAAGAAATCCTACATCTCTAAAATAAAAAGACAAACATCCCATTTAAAAAAATGGACAAGCGACCTGAAAAAAACAGTTCCCCTAAGAAGAAATACAATTGGGTATAAAGCACATGAAAAGATGCTCAACATCACTATTAGGGAAATGCAAATCAAAACTACAATGAGAAACCATCTTACAGCCGTTAGACTGGTGGCTATTAAAAGAACAGCAGACTATAAGTGTTGGAGAGGATGTGGAGGAATGGGAACACTCATCCACTGCTGGTTGGGAAGGTAGAATGTTCTAGCCATTGTGGAGAACAGTTTGGCACTTCCTCGAAAAACTAACCATAGAACTTCCATATGATCCAGCAATTCCACTGCTGGATATATACTCTGAAGATTTGAAAGCAAAGACACGATCAGATATATGCACACCAATATTCATAGCGGCATTATTTACTATTGCCAAAAGTTGGAATCAACCCAGGTGCCCATCAACAGATGAATGGATAAACAAAATGTGGTACATACATACAATGGAATATTACTAAGCTGTAAGAAGGAATAAAGTGCTAACACATGGGATAACATGGATGAATCTTGAGGACCTTATGTTGAGAGAAACAAGCCAGGCATTGAAGAATGAACAGTACATCACCTCACTGATATGAATTAAGGAAACTGAGCGTTCTCAGAGAGCTATTGTCTGGAAGATAGGTTTACAGGAAATAGAAGGAGATGAGAAGATTGTGACCCATCACCCATACGGATGTAATCTATGGTAAGTTGAAAGTGTGTAGTTGCATATTGAGGGAATGGAACAGGAGGGTAGTGATGTTATTGGGTTAGGTGGTGCAGGGTTGACAGGTGGGTAGATTGGGAAGGGTGGGATGGAAGTTCCAGGGTGCTGGGGGAGAGTTGGGAGAGGGACCATGTGAACCCTTAGGATTTGTGGATATGTGGTTGAAAGTACAGAGTTGGAAATGCTCTTGTGGCAGTATGACAGTATGACAATATTGGGTGAGGAGGGCATTTGGGATGGGAAGCATCTGGAACAGGCTTTTAGGGAGTGTATGGGTGATCATTTTGTCATGGTCTGTTGTGTCAGTGGGTGGAGACCCACATGTTGAGAGAGGAGTGTTGGAGTCCCATCCTCGGGGGCACCGATTTGTGCAGAAGTGGGCAGGTGGGAGTCTCTTGAGAGGAAGGGTGGTTCCAAATAGGGAAGGACAAACTAGTGTGTCAAGACCTTGGTCTTGTTGCATGTAACTATGAATCTTGTCATCCAAGGAGTCAAGCCAGGGAGTTGCCATGGGCCCCAGTGGGTTGGGGAGGGAGGAATAGAATAGATTAAACAGGAGGTGTTTAGTGGTCAGTGTAATTGTTCTGCATGATCTCACAGTGATGGACACAGTACATGGTAAATATCATCAAAATTTATGAAAGTGTATGGTCTAAAATGTAAACCATGGTGTAAACTATTGACCATGTTTAGTAGCTGTGTTTCACTGTTTGTATATCAGTTATAGCAAAGCTACCATCACATGTGAAAAGGTATTAATATGGGGGGGAGGAAAGGGGGACGGTGTTGGGTATATGAGAGTCTCCTATATTCAGTGTGTGACTTTCTGTGATCTAAAACTTCTTTGAAAACAAAGTGAAAAATAATGAGACACTGGGGAATGAGTGGGGAAAGGTACCATGGTACAGACAGGACACCAGATATTGCAGTGATGAAAGGCAAAATGTCAAAAAAAATTTTTTTTAAATATTTATCACTTTTTAAATATCCCAATTTTTAATTTAATTTTTATTTTTTAAAAATTTTTGTATTTTATCTCTTATATTGAAATGTTATTATTTCATTTTCCTATTAATTATATTCAGCTATTGTAATGACTTCATCTTTGAAAAGGCTTATCACAGAAGGGTTACAGCTGCCGTGGGCGAGGATCATTGGTGTGGGCTGTCAGGGACAGGGGATGCATGGGAGAAAGTTCATCTGAGCATACATATAAGGTATCTAAAAATGTTCAAATGTTCATGGGGCATTGTCACAGTGGGTGGAGACTCACACAATAAATGAGAGAATACTGAATTCCCACCCTGGAGAGCTCTGCCACATTCTCTAAGTGAGCAGCAACAGTCCTCCAAGTGCAGGGGCAGTGACTGGTGAAGGAGGATGATCCACTGATAAACCCTTGATATTGATGACCATGCTTATGAGTCTTTGCTCTTGAAATTGAAACTTAGCCTATTGTTATAGAGTGCCTAAGTGTTGCCTCCTGAAAGCCTCCTTGTTATTCAAATGTGGCCTCTCTCTAAGCCAAACTCAGCATATGAATGCATTGCCTTCTTCCCAGCATGGGACATGACTCCCAGGGATGAGCCTCCCTGACACTGAGGGATTGCTACCAATCACCAATTAGCAATGCAATTGGAAAAAGACTCAGAATAAAAGGAGGAAAAGGTAAAGACAAATGAGTTTATATGGCTAAGAGACTTCAAAGTGAATCGGGAGGTCATCCCAGAAGTAATGCTTATGCACATCTCAGAAGGATCTCATAGACTTCCAAAGTGGATACCACCCCAAATAGTGGGGCTCCTGAGGGATCTGGAGACACCCAGGTCCTATGGTCAGGGAGGATAGCTCCGGAGTTTGGTTCCTTACAATGGCCCCTACTTTGGAGTTTGTGCTCCTGAGAGTGACAGAGTTGGACTCAATTATGACTTCTCTGCACATGGCTCATCTGTCCCTTCCATTTAAAGCTATACTTGGTGTTTGATTTTGTAGGTGTATGTCCAGAGACTCGGGTCTTTGGGCTTTCCATGTGCCAGTTGGGCCCGGAACCTTCTTAAAGCAGCAACAACTATTCTACAGCTCATTGGACTAACCCAGGACAATTGGCAGGGAGATGATGATGGACAACAGTCATCCCAGGGAATGGAGAGAGTCTGCTCCTGTAGGAGTATAGTCCCATCCATCTTCCCCATGGGATATAAGCCCCCTTTCAATTGGAGGTGGAGTGGAAATCACCATCCCAGAATCCTCAGGTTTGGGAGAAGAGCTATGGACTAGAGTGGACTTACTGGTATTCTACTATAGAAATATTGTGACACAAGCAATAGAAGAAATTACAACATTGATGTGGCTCCAATGGCCATTGGACGTTCTGGGGGTAGGGAGATGGAAAAACAGTTGTAATATGGGGGCTTTTTCAGGACGTGGGAATCGTCTTGAGTGACATTGCAACAACAGATATAGGCCACTTTATATCATCACATAACATGCAGAACTGTGTGGGAGAGAGTGTAGACTACAAAGCCATGCTTAATGGCAAAACCCCACGATGTGTTTATCAATTGCAATGAATATGCCACACTAATGAAGGATGTTTATGTGGGAGGTTGTGTGAGGTGTGGGAAGTGGGGCATATGGGAATCCCTATATTTTTTGTGTAACATATATTTAATCTAAGTAGCTTTAAAAAAATAAAAAAAAATTAATTAAAAAAGTAGTTAGAATTAGAACCATTGAAAATATGCAATCTAGTTTGCTAGAGTTTCAACAGTTCTGGAATTTTTAATTCAAACTTTTCATAATCCGATCATACATTCATTTATCTCTAGTTCTATGTCCTTCCCACTGCACCTGTTTTATGACCGCATCAGTAATTCTACTTTCATGAATTCTTTACTGGATTATGTATAAAGTAAGCCTACCTCTCCTCCGCCTTTTCTAATCTAGAATCAATGTTTTTGCCAATTTTCTCAACATTATCTTTTTGTTGTCCTAATGTTCTAGCATAGACATGCTATAACATCTAGATCCTGGATTAATTGAACTATTTCCGTTTACCACAACTAGGCAAATATTTGTTGTTCATTCAACTGTACAAGCTGGTACCTCTACAAATATTTTGCCTCTATTCTAAAATGAGCCTTCAAAGATGCCCCCAGATCTTTCATTTCCCTAGTCAACATTCTTTGCCATTAACAAAATAGCTGTTTTCTATATGTTCTCTGTTTGAATCTCTTCCCAAGTATAACTCCAATCATTGTAAAAAAAAAAAAAACTCCTTAGTTTTCTTCTCCATGAATATGGGCCTCTTAATTTTTAACATACCATCAATAATATCAACATTTGTATCCATCTTTTCTTTTTGCTTCCTGTCACAATGGCACAGGTGTGCTTATATAAGATTAGTATGACAACTCAAGGTCTGGATTCTATTTCTGACCTGTTAATTAGAAATCTAATTTCATTAACAATTTCCTTAGTTTTCTAAATCTCTCAACAACAAAGACAATCTCCAAAAATTATTGAATCTTTATCTTTGGGATATCATGGCTTAAGAAACAAAACAAAACAATGTCTTATCTTCTGAGCCATATTATCTGGTGTGCTTGGGCTGCTCTAACAAAGAATCACAAACAAGGTAGCTTAAAACAACAGAAATTTATTGTCGCACAGTTCTGGAAGTGAGAAATCTGAAATCAAGTTACCATTAGGGCCATGCTTCCTCTTAAACTTGTGCTGAAGAATAAGTTCCATGTCTCCACACCAATGATATAATTTCTTCCATTGCTAGAACGTAGTGCCAATGCTTCAAAATGTGTTCATCAATTGCAATGAATGTACCAAACTAGTGAAAGAAGTTGCTAATGTGGGGAAAAGTGGGAGGTATGCAAGTGGGGCATATGGAAATCCCTTATATTTTTTTTAGGTAACATTTTATGTAATCTAAGTATCTTTTAAAAATAAATTAAAAAAAACATATTTTTTAAAAGATTATGTTCCATGCCTCTCTTCTGGCTTCTGATAGTGGCTTGCTGCCAATCCATGTTGTTCTCTTCCTTATTCATTACAGGGCCTTCTTTTTGTTTCTCCATATACAAATTTCTCCTTCAAAAAAGGACACTAGCCATGTTAGATTAAGGCCCACCCTACTCCAGGATGTCCTCATGTTAACTTGCCTAATTCTATCTTTAACAACCCTATTTCCAAACAATGCCACATTCTGAGGTAATGGGGATTAAAACTTCTACATACCTTTTTGGGAGACACAATTCAAAACACCTTATTTTGTGAGCTATAATAATCACACTTAACAAGAACACTTTCAAACTGTAAGTTAAAGTAAGCCAGTCACTACAGGACAAATACTGCATGATCTCACTTACATGAACTATGGACATGGAGCAGACCAAACTCATGGAAGTAGAGTCTGGAAGATAGATTACCAGGAGAAATAAAGGGAGAATAGAGTGGTGAGCCAATGCTCTGGGGAAAATCTTTGATAAGGTGGATGGTGGTCGTTTGGCAATGAACAGTGTTGATGGGGGTGCAGTGGTGTGAGTGGAGTTGATGGTGCTAGAGAGTGAGGGTGAGTGCATTAGGGGAGGGAGTTGGACCATTCATGGAGCTGGGAGGAAGGCTGGAGGAAGGAACAGGTGAACTTTGGGGAGAATGCAGACTGTGGTTGAGAATATAATTGTGGAAGTATTCTTTTGGTATCTATGGCAGGGGAGGGACTCTGTTCATGTTCACGTTGTCTTAAGATGTTACCTCAGTGGGTGAAGACCCACACAATAACAAACAAAATATTAATCTCCCACCCTGGGGAGTCCTCCTGCATTCTCAAATAGAGGGGTAAGAGTCTCTTGGGTACATAAGCAGTGCCTAAAAAAAGAAAGCAGACCAATTTGCCAAGCCCTCAATATTAATGCACCTAACTATGAACCTTATTCGTGTAAAATTGAAACTTAATCCTAATAATAACTATGGCCTATGAGTTACCTACTGAAAACCTTGTTACTAAACATGGCCTCTTTATAAGCCAAACTCGGCAAATAAACTCACTACCTCACCCCCGACACACACCCCTGTCCTGGGGTGGGACATTACTTTCAGGGATGAGCTTTCCAGGCACAAAAGGATTAATATAAAACACCAAACAATGATGCATTTGGAAAAACATTTTGACCAAAAGGGGGACACATTAAATACAACAGAGTTTGTATGGCTATGAGACTTCATAGGGAGTCAGGAGGGTGTTTCAGAGGTTACAGTTATTATGAACATACCAGGCAGATCTCACTAACTGCCACAGTTAATAAAACCAAAACAGAGGTGCTCCTGTGGGATCTAGAGACATCTGGACACTCTAGGCAAGGCACACAACCCCATGAAATCAGCACCCTGTCAGTTGTCCTTAACTTTGAATATATGATAATCTATTTCCCCAATGTAACAGAAATAGACTCATTTATAATTTCCCTACACATAACTCTTCTATCCCTTTTATTTGGACCTACAATTAGCACTATACCTACTATACCCAGAGACTTAAATCTACATTTTGGTCATATGCCAGTTGAGCCCTGGCTCTCAGGAGAGTTGCAGCCAACACCTACCCTCCAGGTCATTGGACTTGCCCACAACAACTAACAAAAGGGTGATGATGACCTACCCCTATCCCCCCAAAACAGAAAGTTTCTACAACTGCAAGCAAGACAGTTCCACCCATCTGCTCCATAAGATCTAACCCTGCTCTCAATCTGAAACAGAGCAGGCATCACCATCCCAAAATCCACAAGATTGAAGAATGAACAAACATAAGGGTGAAATGCAATCATGGACCAAATTAGACAATATTATTGCTGTAACAGAAGGACTTGTAACATTGATATACAGACAGTGGTTACCACGGGTTCTGATGAGTGACGGAGGGAAGAATAGGGGCAACATGGGGCATTTTTACGGTATTGGGATTGTTCTGTATGATATTGCAATGATGGTTACAGGGCATTATCCATTTTGTCAAATTCTGTTAAACTGTACAGGGTAAACCATAATGTAAAGTATAGACCTTGGTTAGTAGCAAAGCTTCAATATTTGTTCAAGTGTAACAAATGTACCACAATTATGTAAGATGTTTTTCTGCCAGATATATATGTTTTAGATATCAATGTTTTGCTAATGCTTTGATATATATATATAATTATATGTATATAGATTGATATGATGGCTTAATGCAAGCATAAGAGAGCAATACAAAGACATATATTTATTTATTTTATTAAACTTCTGTTAATAATTGGGAGAATATTAAATAAGCAAAGGATTGTCTACAAACAGGGATCCAACTACTGCATCATAATCCTTCACGATATACATACATATAGATATAGGCTCACCAAACTGGGGGACACGCTGACATACCTGGCCCACCTCTGGCCAAATTTCTGATTGGATACAATATAAATATAAATATAAATATAAATATAAATATAAATATAAATATAAATATAAATATAAATATAAATATAAATATAAATATAAATATAAATATAAATATAAATATAAATATAAATACAAATATAAAGTTAGTGGACCTTTGTTAATAATTGAAAGAATATAGAATAAGTGAAGGATTGTTTATAATAGGGTGCAACTGCCATATCCTAATCCCTCACAATATGCATACACCAACATACCTGGTCCACCTCCAACCAGTGTCCTGATTGGATGCAATATAAATATATACATGCATATATAATTTAATGTCTATACTGACAATTAGCGTGAGAAACAAGAATAACATAATCAGTCAAAAGATTAAATCAATATTGAACAGAGTCACAAAATGACAGAAAAATAGAGCAGTCTTACATACAAACTCACCAACAATTAGCTATCAGTTGGGAAGTCCCGAAGCAGCAGCTGATACCAGAGTCTTGGTTGAAAACACCTGTGCAGAGCACCCTCTCCCAGGGTAGGCTTCAACTGGCCTGACCAGGGACCATCCCTTTTATTGGACTCATAATCAATGAACTCGATACTATACAATTACCTCATAAAACCAACTTTGAGCACTGCATCAATTCCTGAGGATGTGGCCAGCCTCCTCAGAAAGGAACACAACACTCCCCGGGAAGCAGATTCCAAGGTTTATGCATCAATCCCTGAGAAAGTGGCCATCTTTCCCAGAGAAGACCACAGTTGTCCCCGAAATGCACCCTAATTGTTCTTAGTTGTTACAAAACATGCCCCAAAGTGACCACTGTTCTAGTTCTCATCATTCCTCCTGAAATATGAAAAGTGCTGACTAGCAAGGCATTGATTTGCTGATTAAAAAAGTTTCCTGCATGATGTTTCACTTTTAGGTTTGAACAATACTCACAATTTTTTTTCTTAATACAATGTTATTAATTGGGGAAAATGTAGGAGAGGGGTGGCATATATGGGAACCCCCTACATTTTTGATGTTCCTTTTTGCATTCTAAAACTTCTTTATAAATAAAGTTATTACATGGGGAAAAAATCTAACTGAGAAACCAGAAAAAAAAATTTTCCTTGCAAGAAACTTGGTTTTATGAGGTAATTTTATAAATAATTTAATGAAGTAGGACATCAGAGAGGCTGTCCTCAAAAAGGTAATTCTTTAGCTCTTATGACAAAGGAGAATAGGAATTTTTGAAATGAAGTTGGAAAGAATTAGATTTCCAAGCAAGAAATACTCCTATATCTGGAAAAGCATGGCACATAAAGTAAAATAAAATAATAATAAGTCCAAGATGACTGAGATAAAGAAAATGTTAGGTTATATGTAATATAACGTTTAAGTGCTTCTAACAAAAATCATTCTAGATATTTCAATTAGGAATAAAGTTAAACAGGGAATTAGGAGCTTTCAAAATTCTTGGAACAGCATCAGTTAGATGTGTTGCCACAAAGTCCATCTTCATAGAAGCTTTCCAAAGATCAGGTTGCTGATGATTCTGACTCCATTATAGTTCCTCAGCCATAGCAAGTGCCAAGATATGAAATACAGGCACTGAACACCACACACATTAATGTCTATCAAAATTTGTCAACACCACAGCATCAAGCAGTGTTAAAGCATTTTACCTTAAAATTCCTTCTAATTTCATGGAAGCAAATCTCTCAGTGGCAGATATTAATTCCTATCTTAAGCCCACACTGCAAATTAACTTGAGAAATGTAGTGTTTGGATTCATTCATTCCTATTTGGGAAGGTATATGGAAATGTGTGAGAGTGCATGCTGACCTTCAATATACCAAAATTCTACACTATTCCGATTATCTTGGCTTTTAATCTTAAAGCAATCCTTTTAATTGCTGCCAGCAATACTGGTCTCCTCTGTCATGAGTAACCTCATGAAAACTTATTTGTCATAGGTTTACACTCACAGGAATGGATTAGCTTTAAGAACATGATTTTCTGTGGTACATTACAGTTCCAAACCACACAATTATGAATCTTTTTCATTTGTCTATTGGTTTGTAGAATCTTTTTTTAAATATATATATTCTGTATATAATTCTTTTATCAGTTATATTTGTAAAAATCACATCTGCAGTTTTGTAGCTTACATTTTCACTTTCATAATGGCAAGTTATGGTAAACCAAAATTCTTAACCTTTATGTTATAAAGTGTCTCTTCTTATGTTTATTTATGCTTAAGATTTAAATTTAATTTAAAACTTAATTTAAGATTTAAGATTTAAATAATTTTATAGTTTATTGACCTGGGGTCTTATAGTTTTGTCTTTTGAATCTAGATCTACAATTCACCTAATTTTTGATATATAGGATAATTTAGACATCAAATACCTTATTTTTTCATATACATATCAAATTATATCAACATTATTTGTTAAAGACTCTCCTTTCCACTTTGTTCTGCAGTATAATTTTAAATTTGTGTTAATTGACAACTACTGCATTTTTATATATATATAAAGGAATATACATATATGCAAATATATGCACATATATCAAATACACACACACACATATACATATATAAAACTAGCATGCTATCTACAAGTTAACCATGGTGAAAATATTCTCTATTTTGAGACTAATATATTGATATTATTAGAAAAAATTACTTATCTAGCTGTAGCTTGGGCTTTATAACTCTGATGCATAAAATTGCTTTTCTTTCTTAACATGTACCAAATTTATTAAACTTTCAGGTATAGGATGTTATTACTTGTGCAGACATTTGAATGAATTATTTTTATTGAAAGTGTAGCCTGGGGTGACTATTCTTAGGAGTTTTATATGATCTGTAGCACTTATCTTACAGGTTCCTATTTGCTGCTGAGTTTATTTGTCCATTCTGGGAGACACTTTACTAAAGTAATTACAAAAGCTTTGCTCACAACATCTGGGAGTTTACAATAATTTATTTGCTTCATATGTAGAGACAGGATAACAAATAATATTTCTCTAGGCACATACCAATTTAACTTTTAGTGACCCTTAAACTGTATGGTGGCTTCTACACTATTTTGTTGTTCTACTCTTTTCATTATAAATAAATTTTATAATTAAAAAAGTAAATTTTTATAGAAGTTGTATAACAATATAATGACTGCTGCTTTTCAGGGCACTATCAATTAATTTTATGTTTCTGGCATTTTGTCAGAGCTTACTACAAAAATTAAATTGGAATTTCACATATATTTTGACTGTAAGCAGAAAAATACTTCACACTTAAAATTAAATTGAATCTTAGCAATAGAACATTATAAAATATAAGGAGAAAGCAAAACATTCCTATAATCATGGTAGAATGTCTCTGAGTATATGTGTATACTTATATATATATTTCTATTTTTTTCAGGAGAATATAAGTTTAGAAATCCATAAATTTCAAAGTCTTTAGCAAATTCACTTCAGGTAAAAGAAAATTCCATGACTTGTAGGCATTTTAGTTGATCATTAAACTGACTTGATGGGTTCCTAAGCTATAAACATATTTGAAGAACATTTTAAAGTATCACATTTCTACCTAATAGGATTAATTATTGTTGAATTATTGAATCCATGCTCTATTTAATTTGTTACTGTAGAATATGTTACAGAACATGCATGTAAGAAGTGCTAATTACTTGATTTCTTTAAAATGTATTGTATTTTTACCATGTGGTATGACTTAATTGAATTAGACATTTAATTTTGACTTGATTTGAAATTCTAATATGTAGCATATTAGTTCATTTGTCTTAGTGTATTTTTCCACCGGTGCATTCTCCTTTATAATGCAAAGATATATAGAGCTGAGATTTAATTTATTAAACTTCATGCAGAGTGTGTGCTTAAGAAATTGAATTTTATAATGCCAGTGGTTGTTTGTACAAGTGTTCAAATTAATGTGTTTCCTTAAAAGTGGGATAATCACTTAATTTGTCAGGAAGCAAGTAAAAATAGAAGCTTTACACAAATTGTACATACTTATTTATACATTCATTAGCTTATTTTTCATTTCTATAGATTTCTAGATCAAGGTAGACTTGCTTAGAACTGACATCAATACTATTATATATTATCAGTCATTAAAAATAATTAAAAGCGAAAGCATCATTCATTGACATGAACTTAGCCTCACTGTACTAAATGGACTGAATTTTAAGACTGTGTCCCTTAGATGACTATAAGCACATTTTTGCATCAGAAAAGGAGAGTGTACTAAATATTTGATGACTAGAAGATTGCAGTAGTCATCTCAACTGTTAAGAATTTGGTTCTATTCTCTTCCCAGAAGAAGTAAGATTTTACTCTCTGACCCTATTTGAACGTAGGCATGCTTGCACAGTTTAAATGTGCAATGAAATGTGAGTTGAAGTGATGTGTAATTCCTGGGTAGATTTTTTAACAGCCAAAAAAGAATGCTCAACCTTGTTTGCCCCTTAACCTGATGATCACTGAAGCAAACATTAAAATTATCCCCGAATTGATTAGTCCCCAAAAAACATTATGAACAGAGCTCCTCTGAAGAGCTAGGTTGAATGTGTAGCTATAGTTAGAAATACAATTTTGTTTAATTAAGACACTGATATTTGGGGATCTTTGGTAGAGTATCATAGCCTGTTCTGTTCTGATTGATGCACTAATATGCCACAATATTAACTCGTTTATTTTATTTGTTGACTATTCCTTAAGAATATACATGGATCATGAAGTGATAGATTTTGTTTGTAGCCTTGATTTATAATTAGAATAACAACGCACTTGCCTGGGACATGGTATACACTCCGCAAATATTTGTTGAGTGAATGAATACATGCAGAAAAGCTCTGGGAGTTACTTCCTTATAGCAGGAGCAAAGGCAGATTAGATGACAATAAATGCAGGGAAATTTGTATATTTGGGGAAGGGTGCATGTAAATAACTTCACTTTTCTCAGTTAAATAATCAGACGTTTAAAAATAAGAAGCTCAATAAATATTTGTCAATTACAGGAGTAAATGTATAAAACAAAGAAATGTTTAATCATAATACTTACATTGCCAAATACTTAGAAAGTGGTCAGGTTCAGGTAGAAAATAAAAACTACTTGATATATTCCCATACAAAGCAATTCATCCCAAGTGTTTGGTCAATGCCTTTTTTTTCCACCCATATTCGTATTTTATATGAGTTTTCACTATGTTATGCAGTCCCATGTTACATTTTTTAGCTTTCCTTCTAGTATTATAAATGTCCTTAGGCTTTTTCTTTCAATAAAATTGCTTTAAAAAAAACTATTTGATAATGATAAAAGCACCAATTGAAAGACAATATAAATATCTGACTTACATTCAAAATGTATTGCCTACTTTCATTTTATATGTGCAGTTAAAATATATGCTGTCAAATTTTGAGTTCCATAGAGATGTCTCTCAAAATATTACAATAAATTTAGACTTTTTTTGTAAACAATAATTTAGTAACTAGATGTATTCACCTAATCCATTTCCCAAGATGTGTAAACATCATTCATTCCCTCTGAAGAGATGAAGTAGTTTTCATTAATGGTGGAACATCTGTTCTTTCAGAACTAAATGAGCTCCCTGAAGGAAAATTAATAAAAATATTGCCACTAAACACAGCTGGTAAATTGTTAAAAATTCAACAATCTGAAGGGAAAGTAACTTAGAATTTAATAAATACCAAGACAGTGAAGTATATAAATAAAATGTTTTATTATGAAGTCAATTAAACTGGAGATTTTAATTTTAGCAGAGATACAATTTACCTTTCAATAATAGCATTTTGATTATTAAAACCAGAAGTACTCATTATCATTTTACAACAGCAAAAATGTAAATTGCATCATTTAATAAACTAAACATTGAATGAGTGAAAACTGTTAAAATGAAATAATGTT
Source organism: Tolypeutes matacus (assembly GCA_026826555.1). Taxonomy (NCBI): domain Eukaryota; kingdom Metazoa; phylum Chordata; class Mammalia; order Cingulata; family Chlamyphoridae; genus Tolypeutes; species Tolypeutes matacus. The sequence goes on from JAKSZT010038599.1 coordinate 33,104,190, forward strand.
TTATGAATTAGAAGGAATATCAACTTGAGATTCTATTAGATGCACCATGATTTGGTAACAATGTTTTAGTTTCCTAGGCTGCTTAAAGCAAATATCATGAAATGGTTTGGCTTAAACAATGGGAATTTATTAGCTTACAATTTTGAGGCTGAGAAATGGTCGAAAATCAAGGCATCATCAAGGAAATGCTTTCTCCCCAAAGACTGGCTGCTGGTAGTACTTATGTTCTGTGCCACATGGCAAGGCACATGACAGAGTCTGCTGGTCTCTCCATACTCTTCCAGGTTTTTGTTGTTTTGTTTTGTTTTGTTTTTCAGCTTCTTGCTTCTGTGGCTTTTTCTCAGTCTGAATTTCACTCTCTTAGAAAGGCTTCCAGTAATAGGATTAAGACCCATCCTGACTGAGGTGGCTCACACCCTAATTAAAAAAATCTTATCTAAAGGCCCTACTTACAATGGATTTACACCCAGAAAAATGATAAATTTTAAGAACATGTTTTTATGGAGTGCATACAGCTTCAAACACAAACAATGATTAGAGGAATATTATCTATTTTACTATTTCTCTATCATCTACATATTTGCTATCTATCTACTATTACAGGAGATAGAAGTAGTGTAATAGAAAATGCATTTGAAATGGTTGTATTTGAAAAGCCTTGAATATTAGGCTAAAATATTAGAATTGACTTGTTAATCAACTATTTCAATCATTAAAGATTTTGAACAAGAACGCAAAGAATTAAGAGAGTGTTAGTGGAAGATAATTTGCAATATTATGCAGGAAGAACTAGAAAGAGAAGGAGAGTGGAAAGAACTGATGTGAGCTGTTTTAAACTTGAAATTTCACTTTCTGAATCATTAAACTAATTTCACAGCACATATTCTTAACCTTGGAACTCTTGACATTTGAGAGGGAAAATTCTATGTAGGGAAAAAGGGTAGAGCTTTCCTGTACATTGTCAAATGTTCTCTGAAGGAAGAGATCACTCCTGGTGTAGAACCACACTTTCACTGTGAAAAATTCTTTAATATATGTGCTTATATGATTTAAAAATTCTGATTTTCAAGGACATATAGCTAAGCAGGAAATGCCACCTTTCCCCATGCTTTTCATTTGAGGCATATCAAGTTTTCACAATGAAGTAAATTCTTCTCATGTGCTCCCATGTTAAATTGCTTTCTGCAGCACTTCTTATTGTAAATCTTATATTTAATTATTTAAATGACAGCTTTTAAAGGTTAGGGATCATGATGCATTCACCTCTGATTTACAATAGTGATTTGTACACTGTCAGATTACAGTGGGTGAAAAAACATACATTTATTGAATTGAACAGTCATAGAAATTTAGAAAAACAGATAACCTCTTTATCATTTTCTCCCATCACCCAATTTTGGTGATGGCCAGAGATGTTAAATGATTTTTCTGTTTGGAGATACCTGGTTCCACAGTGATACATAGGGCAATGTTCATAACTATTTCTCTCTAGTTTTCTCAAGACAGATGGCAATTTCTTTCTTCATTCCTTTTTCCTTTACGCATCTTCCATATTGAAATACATATGTTGTGTATGTTTTCTAAGGATTTATGGAATTCATCTCGTCCCATATGTGGTGGATTACATTATTTACACCAGTTTGGACACGTTCTTGGTCTTGGTCTGCATTTTGGTGAATGTGGACCCACTGTAAAAATGATCTCTTCAGGATGTTACTTCTCTTAACGTGTGGCTCCACTGATTCAGGTTGGACTTTAATCTGGATTACTGGAGTCTGTTATAGGAAGCATGAAAGTCAAAGGAAGAAAGAAGTCAGGAAAAACTGCTTTTGCATTATGATGTGAGAGAAAAGCCAAGGACCAAGGATCACTGGCAGCCAGCCCCAGAAAACCACTGTTTTCAGGAAGAGTGTGCTGCCTTATTTTCACCTTGATTTTGGATTTCTCCTTGCCTCAAAAATGTGAGTCAATAAATTCCTCTTCTTTAATACACCCATTACATGATTATTTATTTTAGCAGCCAGGGTGCTAATACACCATCTCTCACACATATTCCCATAGCAACACCCAGATGGACCTCCTGGCCTCCAGGCTTTCTTTGCTGTTTCCTTTTCTTGTATTCAAGTGAGTAATGACTTTTGCGAATCCCTTCCATGACTTTATTCCCCCCTTTAGATTAAAATGCATAATCCTTTATATGACTTATGATGACTTAATTTTTCTTGTTATGTTTAAACTTCACATTTGCCATTCCCCATCCACCATTCCATTAAAACATTTCACAGAAAATTTTTAATTTATTTTTGGTCTTAACGTCTACATATAATTTACATATTCACTTTGAACCATCAGACTCTCTCATTACCACTTCTCTAATTTTCACAAAATTCATATCCTCAACTTAGACATCAGTTTCTAAAGCTTCCCTGACCCATTATTTCCAGTCTAGCTGCCACTGTGCAGTATTTCATATTCTCTTTTCTTCTGAAATTCCACTAGCAAGCCATTTTGACCAGGTTTGTCAATTTATTGCCATTCATATTATTTATTTATGCTCATCTTCCCTTCTGACTAGATTCTTACTATTTTTATGCTGTGAGACATGATCCAGCAAAAATCAAAATCTTATTTTTAGACAACTAATAGTTAGCTGAATACAGTCTCTTATCTTTATTGTATAAAATAACTTTTAGTCATAATATAATATGAGACTGCATTTGATTCAAATTTTTCACTTCCTTGCCATGAAAATCTCATCAACAAAGTAATATTCCAGGTTTCTATTGACCACATGAGTTATTCCTAGAGGTCGCAATTTATCAGTCAGGAGGATTTTGGCTGGAAGTAGTAAAATATCCAATTATAATGGATTGAATAAGAAGTGCATTTTTTATTTTCCATTACAAGTGATCTGGAGACGATTTTTTTTCTAGAAATTGTTTCCAACAATAGAAAAAAGGAGCCAAACTCTGTTAACTTTCCTTAATATATAGAACTATATCATCAGCCTTTACTTACCATGGCAAAGGAAAGCTGCTTTTTAAAACTCACATCCCCAGAAAATTTCATCTGAGGGTAGAAAGAAGAGATTCTCATTGTATATTTACTTGTAAGAAAACACATAATGGATTTTCACTTAGGATTTTAGGAAGAATTTCATTATCTATGTATTCCAAACCTGACCGGGAGACTAAATAATAGGATCTAAAATTTAAATCTTCTATTATTAGCAGGAGATAGGCTCTGCCAGCAAGGGGACATGAGTATGACTACTGGGTAGGCAATAAATGGTACTGGTTTTGATAGTCTCTATTATTTCTCCAAATATACTATAAAAAGATGACAAATCTCCCAACATATAACATTGCTACATCAATATGCTTCTAAGACCCCACACTTACCAATTAATAAATGGAAGCATGATTAATTTTGTCTATAATGTGGGATGTTGGATTTTTCAGAAATTTGGATGCCTTTTCTTTCAATGGCTATTATGACAGTTTGATATTATTTATGAATTCCAAAAAGAGATATTGATTATGTTTGTAAGCTGGTCTATTCCTCTGGGCATGAAAACCCATTGATTGTATTAGATTCAGCTGAGAAGTCTGATTAAATTACGTTAGGGTTAGGGCTTTGATTCAACCACATCATTAGAGTGCTACTCAGCATTGAGTCCCAGCCTGCTTGGTAGGCTAATAAAACAGACTCTCACATGGAAGTAGACACACAAAGATACACAGAACATCCTGAGGCCCTGGAAAGAGATGAGCCTGATAATTTACAGCTGACTTTGTGAAGAGAACGGAGTGGCTGAGCCCAGAAAGAAATGTGCCCCAGAGGAAGAGAGACAAGCCCTCTGCCAGCACTGAGATTGAAGAAGCTGGAACCACAAAGCTTTAAGAGGGAAAGAGGAAGGCTGAACCCTCACAGACATTGTCTGCCATCTTGCTTCAACACATGGTAACAGACTTTGGGTGATGAAGAACTCTGGAAATCAAGCCCTCAGATGATAGCATCCCATTTGAGGAATTAATTAAACTTGGAAGACATGAGTTAGGATTGAAAATGCAATTATCTAGGAAGGACTTGTGGGAAGTCTTACTGTCTGATCGCTTGGACACCTGCTTCCTGCATGCTAAACCAACAAGATTTTGCAAGAGCTATATGAACAAAACCACTGTGAGCCTGGACTAAAAAGGACATGGAGGGGAGATATGGAAGGGAAAAAGACTTTAAGAAGGAAATCATTTAGCTGAGGTCTGGAATTAAGACATTTCCTTGGGCCAAGGAAAGGATCACACCATGTGTAAAGAGAGGGTGAGTTTGTACTGGCAGTTGAAGGGGATGGATGTCCCAGCCCACTGTTCAGGAAGAGTTTTGCCACCCCAGGCTGAGGGGTTGGAGCACATTTCTCAACATTTGGGGAGAGTAAGGTTGACACTCCATAGGTCTGAGTGTGGTGGGCCTGCCCCCCATAGATTAGGGAAGGCCAGGGCACAACCTTACTGTTCTGAGAAGATTGGGCCTGTATGCCAGAGATTAGGGAGAATGTTGCCTCTCCCTTACTGTACTAAGGGGGTTGAGACTCTACCCAAAAGATTGGGTAAAGTGTGGTCATCACCCCAATGTCCTTGGAGGGTGATGTCAGGAGCTTGGTCACCACCCAGATGTTTGATGAGGGTGGAACCAAGAAAATGGCCATTGGGCAAGCCTGTGGAAGGGTGGGTCCCCATGAGGCCCCAAGGAGAAGAAACCATCATCATAAGAAAGACTCTTAGACATTGAAATATAATGAAGTATGCCCGGCACGTTTACAGAACTGTAGGGAGCCCAAAACTCATATTTCCCTTCCAATTTCTCCTTATGGTAATGAAAATGTTTATCATTTGTCTGTACATTTGTGTATTGGAAGCAGATAAATGGTTTTGTAAGTTTCAGAGGTCTACAGCCAGATAGGACTTTGCCCCAAGACAAACTGTATTTCTATAAACTGATTGTGATGTGATTTTTTTACTTAGCATTGTTACTGTTTTTTTTTTTTTTTAATTCAGAGGGTAGAGTGTGGCAGTTTGATATTATTTATGAATTCCAAGAATATGTATGTTTGTAAACTGGTCTGTTCCTCTGGGAGTGATAACCTTTTGACTGTATTAGATTCAGCTGAGATATCTGATTAAAGTATGTTAAAATTAGGGCTTTGATTCAACCACATCATTAGAGTGGGGCTCAGCATTAAGTCCCACCCCCCTTGGTGGGTTGATTAAACAGACTTTCACACAGAAGTAGACACACAGACAAGAAGAACACAGAGGAAGAGAGACAGCTCATTAGATAAGGCAGAAGCCCTGGAAAGAGAGATAAGCCTGATAGTTTACAGCTGACCTTGTGAAGAGAACAGAGCAGCTGAGCCCAGAAAGAAATGAGCCCCAGAGGAAGAGAGACAAGGTTTATGCCAGCATACAGCTGAAATTAGAAGAAGCTGGGATCACAGAGCCTTAAGAGGAAAGAGGAAGGCTGAACCCTCACAGACATCACCCACCATCTTGCTTCAACACATGGCAAATTACTTTTGGTGAGAAAGTACCTCTTATGGTACCTTGAGTTGGACTCTTCAGGGCCTTGTGACTGTAATCTTGTACCCCAAATAAGTAACCTTTATAAAAGCCAATGGAATTCTGGTACTATGCATCAGCATCCCTTTTGGCTGACTAATACAGCTATTAACCTCTTCTTGGGTCTTAATATACTTTATTTATTTTAATTATTGAATATATTCTCAGTAAATAAATGTACCTATAACAATAAGCAGAAAACTTTACAGAATATTTGAAGTTATTGATTCTCCATATACATCCTTGGATATTTACTAGTCAGCCAATGGGATGCTCATACAAAGTACCAGAAATCTGTTGGCTTTTATAAAGATTATTTGTTTGAGGTAAAAGCTTACAGTTACAAGGCCTTAAAGAGTTCAACTCAAGGTAACATAAGAGGTAGTTTCTCACCAAAGTTTATTGTCACATATTGAAGCAAGATGGTTGCTTATCTCTGCGAGGGTTCAGCCTTCCTTTTCCTCTTAAGGCTCCATGGGCCCAGTTTCTTCCAGTCTCAACCCTAAGCTGTAGTGCTCATTTCTTTCTGTGCCTTTTCACCTGTTCAGGGTTCAGGTCTTTTCATCTGCAAAATATAAGGTGAATGGCTCAGCCCTCCCTAGGGCTTTAGCTGTTTGAGTCTTCTCCTTTCTGTCACATGACATGACTAAAATGACCACATTCTCTCCTCTTCCATGTCTATGAAGCTTCCTTTCTTCCCCATGTCTTCTTCTTCTGTATCCACTTGCATAGCCCATCAAGGGGACAAGGGGACAGGGAATCAATCCTGAGTTACACCCCACTGAGTTGGTTGAATCAAAGCCCTAATCTTAAAATACTTTAATCAAAGACATCTCAGATAAATCTAATACCATCAAAGAGTATCATGCCCAGAGGAACAGAACAGTTTACAAACATCCATATCTCTTTTTGGAATTCATAAATAATATGAAAGTGCTACACCGAACCCTTTGAATTAAAAAAAGACATTACAATATTTAAAAAACCTTAAATCCTTTCAGTTAGCAAAGCTAAGTACAAAATCATATCACAGTTCTTTATAGAAATACAATTTTTCTGGTGGCTGAAGTTCCCTTTGGCTGTAGACCTGTGAAACCCACAAAACGATTTATCTGCTTACAATATAGAAAGGGACAGACAAATGAGATGAATTTCTATGGCTAAGATATTTCATACTGAGTCAGGAGGTCATTCCAGAAGTTATACTTATGCATGTCTCAGCAGGATCTCATTGACTGTCACAGTAAATAGTGCCTCAAGCAGTGGGACTCCTAAGGGCTCTAGAGACATCTAGACACTATAAGCATGACAGGCAAACTCAGGAATTTGGCATCATATCAGTGGGCTTTACTTTGCAATTTATACCTCCCAGTGTAAGAGGGATAGACTCATTTATGGTTTCACTACACATGACTCTTCTGCCCCTTTTATTTGAACCTATAATTAGCACCCTGCTTGATAGATATATGTCCCAGAGATTTAAATCTTTGGTCTGTCCATGTGCCAGTTGAATACTGAATGTAAGCAGAGTTTCAACACCTACTTCCCAGTTAACTGGACTCACCCAGGACAACTAACAAGGAGATGATGATGAACAACATCCATCTCAAGGAATAGAGAGTGTCTTCAATTGCAAACAAGATAATTCTATCCATATACTCCACAGGATCTAAGCCCTCTGTCAATTAGAAACAGAGTGAGCATCATCTGGCCAAAATCCTCAAGATTGGGGAATGAATAATGGACTAAAGTAGACTTATTCTTATTCTATTATGGACACTATTATTCTAGCAATGGAAGAACTTTAATCATTGATATAAAGGCAATGGTCACCAGAGTTTCTGAGGGAAGGAAGAGGGAAGAATAGATGTAATATGGGGACATTTTGGGGACATTAGGATTGTCCTGCATGGCATTGCAGTGATGGATACAGGCCTTTTACATTTTGTCATAACCTATAAAATTGTGTGGGGTAGAATATAAACTATAATGTAATCTATAGTCCACTGTTAGTAGCAATGCTTCAATATGTTTTCATCAATTGTAACAAATATACCACACTAATGAAAGATGTTGATGTGGGAAAGTATGGGAGGGAGAGGAGTGGGAAATATGGAACTCTCTTATGTTTTTTATGTAAAATCTATACAATCTAAAGTTTCTTTAAAAACAAAACAAGTAATAATTTAAAAAGTTCCTGGAAATGGAACAGAGGAAAAGAAGCTTCTCCTAGAGATGAAACAATTGCACAAATAAAGGACAATCTTAAAATTGCATCCATATTCAGGGCAAGTATCAGCTGAGAAATCTGAAGAGTTAAACATGGTCTATTATAAAGATTCATAATAAGTTGAAGTAAACTTCAAAGAAGAGCCATAACAGAAAGACAATCAACAATAAAACCCTAGAAAAAAGGGAGATACTGACCTTCAGGGTTAACAGGTCAAAATAATCAGATTCCCTGATATCAGCAAAAAATTACAAGCCATACTAAGAAACAAGGAGATATGACTCATTCAAGGAAACAAATTAAAACTTCAGAGGAGAAAGAGAATTTGGAACAACTAATCAAAGAAATGAAAATACATCCCCTAAATCAAGTCAAGGAAATGAAGGAAAATATGCATGAAGAGATAAAGGATATTAAGAAGACAATATATGAGCATAAAGAATCAGAAAATATAAAAAGAAAGATAACAGAAATTATGGGGACTAAAAGCACCATAGTAGAGATTGAAAAGACACTCTTGGTATGCAAGAGCAGATTTGAATATGTATAAGAATCAGCAAACAAGAAGGCAGGACAATTAAAATCATACAGTCAGAAGATCAGGTAAATAATTAAAAAAACTGAGCAGTGACTCAGTGACTTGAGATACTGCATGAAGCAGAAAAAAGCATTTTCATCATGGATGTTCCAGAAGGAGAAGAGAAGGTAAAGGGACAGAAAGAATATTTGAGGGAATAATGGCTTAAAAATTCCCAACTCTTATGAATGATGTTGATAAGCATATCCAGAAGCAGAAAATACTCCAATGAGAATAAACCTTAAGAGACCTGTTCTGGGACACACACTAATCAGAAAGTCAAATGACAAAGATAAAGAGACAATTCTGAAAGTTGTAAGAGAAAAGTGATTCATCACATACAAGGGATCCTCAATAAAACTAAGTGCCAATTTCTCACCAGAAACCATGGAGACAAGAAGGCAGTTGCATGATATATTTAGGGGACTGAAAGAGAAAAAAATCCAGCCCCAAATTCTTTACCCAGAAAAACTGTCATTCAAAAATAAGGGAGTATTTAAAATATTCATAGATAAACAGAAACTGAGAGAGTTCATTAACATAAGGCATGCCCTACAAGAAGTGCTAAAGAGAGTTCTTCAGGCTGAAGGGAAAAGACAAGAGAGAATGGCTTGGAGAAACATGAAGAAGTGAAGATCTTCAGTAAAGGCAACTGGAAGGGTGAATTTCAAACCTAATGAGACTGTATCCTCAAGTATAACTCTACACTTTAAATCCTGTTAGAATCAGTATACAATTGAATAAGAAAAAGTCATATTTCCTGATAATGGACATGTAAAATATAAAGAGGTAATGTTGGACAAAAACAAAATAAAGAGGGGAAACAGAGGGGTATGAGAATATAGAATTTGTAGGCTGTTGAAGCTAAGTTGGTATCTTTTCAATTTAGTAGGTTATAGATGTAGGTTGTGTAATATAAACACTAGGGTAACCAAAAATGTATTTAAAAATATACAGAAACAGAAATGAGAAATAGATCAATCAAATATATCATAGGAAATAAACTATACTGAAAGGAAGGTTGCAACAAAGAAAACAAGTTAAAAATATATGACATGACATAAGTTTTAGTTTGCTAAAAACTGCTGGGAGCAATATATAAGAAATGGGTTGGCTTTTACAATAGGAATTTATTAGGTTAAAAGCTTACAGTTCTGAGACTGGGAAAGAGTGCAAATCAAGGCATCATCAAGAGATGTTTTCTCCTCATGTTGCAGCTGTGAGCAACCAGGCACATAGCAGCATCAGCTCTTCTCGGCCTTCTCCTCTGGGATTCGTTGCCTTTAGTTTCAGGTTGCTCAGTCTGTGGCTTTTCTCTCTCTTCAGCTTTTTTTCTCTCTCCTGAGTTTATGGATTTCAACTTCTGGAGGCTTTTCTCTTCTTTTCAGCTTTTTTTCTGTGTCTACAAATTTTTATTTCTCTGTTTATAAAGGACTCCACTAAGAGGATTAAGACCCACCTGTTGTCATGCAAATTAATTAAAGGCCATTAACTGAGGTAACTTAATCTAAAGGTCCCACCTACAATAGTTTTACACATACAGGGATGGATTAGCTTTAAGAACAGGATTTTTTGTGGTCCACAAACCTTCAAACTGCCACACTCCACCTTCTGGACCCCAAACAACATGTTCTTTCCATATGGAAAATACGTTCATTATATCACAATATTTCAAAAGCCTTAAATCATTTCAATAACAATATTAAGTACAAAATCTCATCAAAATCAGTTAAAGGTATGCAGTCAGTCCTGGGGTAAAACTTCCCCTCTGGCTGTGGACTTGTGAAACAAGTTATCTGCTTCCAATATACAAAGGAGTTACAGTCACAGGATAAATGTTTACATTGCTATAGGGGGAAAATTGGAAGAAAAACAGGGGTCCAAAACAGTTGTAAAAACCTTCACAATATACTCCATTAGATTTCAAAGTCTGAGAGACAACTCTTGCCCCATGGTTTCTTCTCCTGAGAGCCTGATGGAGCAGCAGTCCCACCCTTTCCAAGGGCTTGCTCAGTGGCCATGTTCTAGTCTCCACCCTCATCAAAAACTGGATGGCCATCGAAATCTAGACTACACCCTCTGAGCACATTAGGGTGATGGCCTCATACTTTCCAATCTCCAGGGCAAAGGCTCAACCTCCTTAGTACAGTGGGGTGGAGGAAAAACTTTACCTAACCCTCAGAGAATGTACCCTACTCTCTCTGAAGCCTGGAGTGGTATCACTTTCCCTGAACAATGGGATAGAAGGTTGGTCCTCTTTAAGCTCCAGGGCTTATTCATCATTTCCACATATATGATGGGGTCCCATTCTTGGCCTGAGAAGACATTTTTAATCCAGACTTCAGCTTCCATGGTTTTGCCTTTGAAGTCATTTTTCATTCAATCTTTCCCTTTCCTATCACCTTTTTTCTACGCTGTCAATGGTTCCATTCATATAGATCTTGCAAAAAACTTGTTGGTTTCATATGCAGGGAACAGGGGTCCAAGCCTTCAGACAGTTAAACTTTCTACAGATCCTTCTTGGATAGCATCATTTCCAAGTTGTCTGGATCCATATTCTGTTAAATCCTCACATGGGACAATATCCTCTGGGGACTTGTTATCTGGAAACTCAAAATTTCCTCTAAAATAAAATTCTGTTTTAATTTTGCAGCTTTTTTCTTCTCATATATTACTATAAGCTGCAAGGAGATTCCAGAATGCATTTTCTGTATATTGTTTGGAAATCTCCTCAGCTAAATATTTGTCTTTCAAATTTGGCCTTCCATCTAATACTAGGAGTCAATTTTACGACATTCTCTGCCACTTTAAAGCAAAGATTACTTTCTTTCCAGTTTGCAATGACACATTCATCATATCTGTCTAAGTCATCATCAGAAGTAACTTTAGGGTCCATATTTCTACCAAAAGTCTCTTTAAAGCTATCTAGGCCTTTTATAAAATGATTCCAATATATTTGTTACTTGTATAGAAGCATACAAACAGGTTTCCTGATGCCAATTTCCCTTTTAGTTTGCCAAGTATTGCTGGGAGCAAAATACTAGAAATGGATTGGCTTTTACAATGAGAATTTATTAGGTTAAAAGCTTACAGTTTGAGGCCATTACTTTGTCCAAATCAAGGCATCATCAGGAGATGTTTTCTCCCTGAGCTGCAGTTGTGTGTTTTCAGGCACATGGCAGCATCAGCTCATCTCTCTGCTCTCCTCTTGGCCTCCTTGCCTTCAGTCTCAGGATGCTCTGTCTGTGGCTTTTCTTTTTCCCAGTTTCATTGATTTCTACCTCTGGAGGTTTCTCTTTTTCAATGCAGATTTTTTCAATGTCTGCAGATTTTTATTTCTCTGTTTATAAAGGAGTCCAGTAAGAGGATTAAGACCCACCCTTGGTCATACAATTTAATCAAAGACCCATAACTGAGGTGATTTAATTAAAAGTTCCCAACTATTATAGTTTTATACACTCAAGTATGGAGTTGCTTTGAGAACAAGTTTTTGGGGATCCATGAAAGCTTCAACCTGCCACAACATATAAAAATCAAAGGAAAAAATGGCTGAAGTAAGTACTATGTTTAGGGTAATAACATTGAATATTAGTTGATTAAATACTTCAATCAAAAGTCACAGACTGACAGAATGGATAAAAAAAAAAAAAACACAATTCAACTATATATTATTTGCAAGAGACTCACCTAAGACCTATACACACAAGTAGATTGAAAGTGAAAGGATGGAAAAATAGAATCCATGCAAACAGGTATCAAAAAGAGCTGGGGGTGGGGAGAAAAAGATATACAAGGTCCTGGGATCAATCCCTGGTACCTCTTGAAAGAAAGAGAAGGAAGGAAGGGAGGAAGGGAGGAAGGGAATGGAAGGAAGGAAGGAAGGAAGGAAGGAAGGAAGGAAGGAAGGAAGGA